>JAVQMG010000115.1:12182500-12430000 GCA_032878915.1 Castanopsis chinensis | reverse complement strand
TTTTTTCTCTTTTTAAGCTTCATTTATATAAACCGTACCTTTGAATGGTCTTTTGCTGTGTAGCTCATATGACAAATGTGAATTCGTATGATGGCATAAATCACATCACAGGGGTGTTTTGGGCATAAACGTAGTAGCACATACATGTCCATAACAATTTTTTTTCTTTGGCCAGTAATATCTCATACACTAGGGAAATATCATACATTATATTGGTGATTAGTTTATATTCCACAGCTAATAACAAGTATAGCAAAATTTATATTAAAAAAATTTCATTATTAATTTATAGATTTGTGTTCACTTTTATAATGACGATTGACAACTTTTAGAGTTTTAGGAGGTGGAAAAGCAAAGAAACCCAAAAACAGCATCCTCATCAACCTGAAGGCGCCAGCCATAGAATCCAGAAATTTAAACATAACATAGCAAAAACCAAAAAGGCAGCTTAGTTGATTCTTCGTATACAACCAACCATGATATATTCCATACATATCCCATGATGAACATTGATCTATTCGATTTACGGTATATTCCTCAACACATAAATTGCTCTTTTCGCCCTCCCTAGCTTCTCTTCTATCTCTACTCTCTAGCTTTGGATTAGTTCAAGTGTACAACCTTTTTTTTTTCTATACTTGCATTGCTTGCTTTGTGCTTTAGAACAAACAAAGTTTCGTCTAAAAAAAAAGAAATTAATTTAATAAAAGAAACTATAGATTTGACATTTCATTTTGTTTTTCTTTTAATAATTAAAAAAAATGCATGTTTCTACCATGCCAAAAATTCTTGAAAATGAGAATAAAGGTTTGGTGGACCATCCAATGGTACAAGCTTGCATGATAAAAATTAATAAGGTCTTCTAAAGATTTGCATGATACATGGAAGAGGATCCTCTGGTTTTGAATTACACTTCTTCTTCCTTTTTTATGTTGTTAAATTCAGCAATAATTTTTTTTATTGAAATTTAAATGTATATTTTAACGAATCCAATGTTAGATTATATATTTTTCATCCAAACTTATAACTTCCATACTAGTAAAATTTCAAAATAATTAGAGATATATAATTATTGTATTCACAAAATATCTAAACTTCAAGTATTTTGCATCTTAAAATTATGCATAAAAGAATTGAGACCATAGATCAAGTAATAAATTATACCCTATTAACATAAAATTTGACATGCATATTAAAAAATAAAGAAAATACTAATCTAACTGTACAAATTTTTAAAATATTAATCTACTTAAAAAGTACTAGTTCTATTTTTCGGATAGAGATTAATAATTTGCATTTATTATAATTTGGAATTTCTATTTTTTCCAATCACAAAAAAAAAAAAAAAAAAAAAAAAATCTAAGAGTGTGATGAATACGTGGGGTGAGTTTTGTAGATTGGAGGAATTTGAAAACTAACAAAAGAGTAATCCTATTTTGTAGGAAGTTAGTGAGTAGATGTAGGAATTTAAATCAACGTAAAAGTATGAGTTTATTAGAAGCAAGAAGACATTTCAACGCAGACGTAGGAATTTATTATTTTTGTCAATTTACTATTTTTATCTCATTTTTAAGTTTTAGATAGGGGTATTTTTTACAATAAAAAAAGTAACAACTAACGTTCTTTTGCCAATTTACTATTTTAACCCCATTTCTATATTGTTGGTTAATTAATTTATGGGTATTTTTGACAAGAAAAAAAAGTAATAATTAACTTTCTGAATTGATTAACCCCATTTTTAAATTGTTGGTTAATTAATTTATAGGTATTTTTGACAAGAAAAAAAGTAATAACCAACTTTCTGAATCCTCTTAATATATACAGATTAAATAGAGTAACATTAAGAAAAAAGTTATGCTAATTTGATCATGACCCATAATAATATATATTCATCACGCGTGATTAACATCATTGATGTTCCTTTTTAGCCATTGGGGGCATTACCTTGAAGACTGCGGAGCTTCCATTCTTACCATTTGGCCCTGCACGGCACACTGGCTTTATATTGTTTGATTAAAGATAAAATCTATAAACACAATAAATTTCGCACATACTGATCAAGGTGGAAAAATGTTAATATCAGTAATAAAATCAAATGAAAATCAATAAAAATTTATCAATTCAACCAAGAAAAATGTTGCAAATTTTTAATTTTAATTTTGTGTGTGTAGCCTTGCTATTTGATTAAAATATAAAGAGCATGACTTCCACGCAAATTTGTATTGAATAATAATGCCTGTAATCCTTACTTGTAATGTGACAGGTTACTTCATTTTGCCCCTTCATTTCGAGCATCTCTGTCCCTCGGTATCGTTCAAAGAATAAAAAAACATGGCCTACTTCTACTTGCCTTGGTGTTTGATTTGACAAGTTAATATAAATTCTTTAGACGCGGTTGGGATGAGGTAAGCGACTCAGAAGTCAGAAGATGCCGTAGAATAAGGTTTATACGAAGAAAGCTGCTTTACATTGATAGCTACGAGATTTTAAAAACTTTGCAAAGTCTACGCTTCTCGTCATATAGACCCTTAATTTCTAACATGTAATTTACTGCCATGTCACAGTCTAGTGACTTGGAAAATCCATTGATGAACTCCATAAATATGATTTTAATAGCCTTATAGCTCTAGTAGCATAAATACACAATTTCGGCTTTAAGTTTAAGGTTAAATTTGAACCCCCTAAATTTTTAGTTACGGGCTAAAAGGCCCCCCTCAACTCTTTTATTGACCAATTTACCCTTTAAACTATTGAAAACTGCTAACGGACGTGACTTTTAATCACCCAAAATCACAAAACCCAAAACACTAACGGACGTGACTTTTAATCACAAAACCCAGCTGAAAGAAGAGGGAAGAGAAATAGGTCCGGCGGTGAAACAGCTCAGGCGGTCGGTTCAGAGCCGCTGTGAGCTTTCCCCTGCCGTCTCGCCGCCCTCGTCCCGGCGGTGCCTTGGTGGTTCCGCCGCACCGTTCTATCTTGGTATGTCTTTTTCTTTTTTCTTTTTTCTTCGTTCCCTGAGTTTAAATCCACAATGAACTTTTTTTGTTTAATCTCCGTGTACGAATTTCTATAATAGAAATTATTGGTTTGATTTAATTTTTGGGTTGGGTCTCTGTGAGCTTGATTTGTTGTACCACCTAGTATTTCTGGGTTGGGCCTCTGGGTTGGGTCTCTGTGAGCTCGGCGGTGAACTTGTTTTCTATCTCCATGTAAGAATTTCTATAGTAAGAATTATTTGTTTGTTTTAATTTTTGGGTTGGGTCTCTGTGAAATTAATTTTTTTTTTTTTTTAATCTCCATGTGTCGCTCACTGGGTGTTTGATTAAATGCCTGAGATAAGGCACTTGTGCTCTTACCTTGTTGAACTGAAGAAGGCATCTGCTGAGGAAATGCATAAAAGAGTCTATGCTAATTATGGTGCCTTCATCCGGTGAGCATCACTCTATTAAGTATGTAAACGAGTTTCAAAGTGGTTATCACATGTCTCAGCTATTGCATATTCTCAATTTCATACTTCCAAATGCTTGTGGTTGTTTAAGTTGTGCTGTTAACTGTAACTATTGAACTATTTAATGATCTTCTCAATTGTCCTTTACTGGAAATCTCTGAGTTTTGAACTAATGCAGAATTGTCAAAATTAGACACTGGATCAACGTCAGGTTTTGTATTTTTTCAAGACATGGGCATGAATATCATTGACATAACCAACTTTATCTCCACATGCCACACTTAATACTAGTAAAAATTGGAAAGGTTTCTTTGCCCTGAAAAAGAAAAATGTGTGCTGAGAGCTTAGGAGCAACTCATATGTTGGAAGACAGAATGGTTGTAGACACCCTGAAAATTTTCTAGTGTTATTAAGAGTCTCCTAAAATGAAACTTCTGAACAGATAGGAGTCTCCTGGCAATGTTATGAACTACTTAGCTATCTTGGCTTTGCAGTTCTTAAAAAAAAATCTATACCTTTCAAAAAGCTTGTTTCTACTTTTCTTTTTTTCTAGTAACAGTCATTCTTCCTTTCTCATAATTTGTCTGACCCTGACTAATCCTATCTGCTGAAGGTGTGAAATGTCTGCCTCATAGTCCTTTGAAGAACAATAGGATTTGAGATAGTTAGAGCAAGCCAGTAAATTGAGGTTTGGGTGGCAGACGTGTTTAACCAATTGATTATGACACTCATGCATGTTCGCCTTGATTAGTTGTTGAAACCGCCAATAGGTTAAGCTATTGGTGGTTTCATGATATTGGAAATGGGACAAATCGGTGTTAAAACATGTGTGAAAAAAAAACAATGAATTGGCCTTTAAAAATCTCACTGTCCGGACCAATGGTCGTTCCTAGCTCAATCAACTACTTATAATTACCTCACCCTTACTTACTGGTGCTAGAGTGTTTGGTGAATTTGAGATAGTTCTTTTCTTTAGTGGAAACTTTTATTTTTTGCAACTAAATGTCGATTAGTGTAAAAGATGTTTGTTCAAGTTATTTGGTTATCATGAAGTGATATGTGTGTGTGGGCGTGCATTATTGTTTGATATGAACAGAGAGATCAGGGAGAGAGATTAGGCAGGGCCAAATTATTGACTGATCAGCTGATCGCTTCGTAATTGACTTGATTTTTATTTTTTATTTTTAATTTGAACCCTATGTATGCACGGGATTATTGCATGAAATGCTTCGGTCATTTAAAACAGGGGATTCAAAATCAACTTGGAAGGTATATGCAGCTTGTAGTAGTTTTCTGTAATTCAAAATGTTTTTGGTAAGCTTTACTTTTAATTTAACTTCATTCCAATCACTTAGAGAATTCCTGTCTTGAACATCCTTCTCTTTTCTTTTTCTTTTCAACTTAGCAACAAAATATGCTGAAATCCTAGGCTCCTAGCTGTGATAGATGCTTCCACTAAGGCTTCTTGAAGAGCACAAGTCACAGAGGTTGCAGCACAGCTCCTGATGCCCCTGAACACTAACTCACCATATTTGTTCTTTGCTTCAAATGCATAAGCGGTACCATACTTATTTCTGAAAGTGCTGAGTTTCCTCTTTAATAAAGGCATCTTGGTACCTGAATGGAAGAATGCTTGCATTGTGCTGCAGATATCTTGCTTCACTGTTTGCCAAAAATCTTGGAAGAAGAATGCTGGAATGCCATCAGGATGTTTTTCACAGGTCTAACTCCTTCTATGGTACAAAAAGCTTTGTCTAGCTTAATTGCATTTTGTGTTTTTGATTCTGTTTGAATCAGCGTTCTTTGCATCAGAATTGTGTTGGTTTGGTTAAATTCTCATGATACAAACCTACAGAGAAAGTGGCCAGTGACACACCTCTTATCTATAACCTTTTCCTGTCCAGTTTTATTAATCATTTTCTGATGAAGGGTAACAGTCAGTTTAGGTGCACACAACTTATAAATGAGTTGTGTTAAAATTTCATTCAAACCTGGCATTTGGTAGTATATAATTGTAGTAGAGTGTAATATAAAAAATTATTGGTTTATGTAACCTGGGGTTTTTATGATCTTAAAAACTGTTTGTTGCAGGGAATGCAGCTGAGAGGCATGACATTGAATTTGCACCAACGAGAAAAAAGTGTAGTTACTAGACTATTGGACACTAACTGAAGGCTGAAGAATGAAGCTGCAATGCATAAGAGAATCCTTAAGTGGCTTTGGTGATTATTAGTGGTTTCTTAAATCAGTAGTGGGACTGTGATAGCCTTTGTATGGGGTCTAAGTGTTAACGTTGAAAGTCATCTTTATTTGCAGTGACTAAATATGTAGGAGTACTAAAAAAAAAAGGATTTGTAATGTAATGTATCTATATGTGAAAATTAGATGTAATGTAATATACAAATGTTCACAACTATGTAATGTTCAACTTATGAAATTAATGGCATTATATTTTCTCAAGTTTAGTAATTATCTGTGGTCATGCTCAAATTTGTATTTTCCTTTAAAAACGAGCTTTTGGAACTTTTTGGAGCCAAATATCCTTAGATTTTATAGTTCAAATTGCCCTATGTTTGTTAAGGAATCAATAACCACCAAAAAATGATTGTGGCCCAATCTACCATGGATTGAACTTTATGCAATAACTCTAAGGATCTCAATTAGTATTCTTAAAAGGATCTTAATATGCCATGAATTGAAATATCAAATGAGTTTACAAGTAGTATATTATTTGCCAAAAAATAACACTCAATGAATCAACCATTACACTTTTCTAGTAATATTGAAAAACAAAAGTATACTAGTTCCATCAGTAAACAAAATATTATTTAAAAGGCCATATATCACTAAACAAAATATTGAACTAAAACGTTATATATCTTCTTGCTACCATTAGGCCTTAGCCTTTTTACCTTATCCTTTTTGCTTCCACTAGTGTTGTCCTTTGTACAACCATGACTTGATTGTTGACTATCTATATTTGATTGCTGAGTATCCTATAAAAAGCCAAAAATGCTAGAAAAGTTAAACAAAATAGTACTTGAAATTTGGATGAAAAGTTCAACAAAGTAGTACTTGAAATTTACCGATAATTTTTTACTCCCTTTAGCTCCAAATGTAGATGAGGGATATTGTAATCTTCGTCATCCTTCACATTAATTGGAACATTAACAATTTCATATTGGCCATCAGCCTCAATAAAATCATATTGGGATTGAGGGGCTTGTACATTTGGCATAAAAGGTGAATTTCCAGGAAGTGACAGTGGACATTCATTCATAGCTACAATACAAAATTAATAAAAACATTAATAGAAGAGCTGGAGAAAACAATTTTTTTTTTTAATAAAAAACAATATAGAGAACAGTGGGAAAAAAAATATAACAATTTGCACATCAACAGAAATTCCACATAAAAAAAAATATATAACAAACTAATGTTTGAGCATGCTAGCTGTTTTAGACAAGAAATTCCAGGAGCATGAAGCACTTTCAGATCAACAGAACTCAGAACACAACCAGCAGTGATAGGCAAATAATTCACTGGCAAGCACCTCTCTTGGCTCTTTCAAAATTAACTGTGATGCTACACATATAGATTAACACTTCTGTGCTGCTATGGTGATAAGAGATGGGAAGGACATGTAGGTGTCAATGTTTACTAGCAGACGCAATGAACATAAGATGGGCATGTCAATGGCTCAATTGCTGAGGTTAAGAAAGCTAGCAGTGGAATCTGCATTGGTGCACTCAGCAAAGCCACAAACAGGGAACATGATTGTATAGAACCATGGCTTTCATGCCCATTTCTTGAAAAAATACAAAACCTGACATTGATCCAGTGTCTAATTTTGACAATTCTGCATTAGTTCAAAACTCAGAGATTTCCAATAAAGGACAATTGAGAAGATCATTAAATAGTTCAATAGTTACAGTTAACAGCACAACTTAAAAAACCATAAGCATTTGGAAGTATGAAATTGAGAATATACAATAGCTGAGACATGTGATAACCACTTTGAAACTCGTTTACATACTTAATAGAGTGATGCTTACCCGATGAAGGCACCATAATTAGCATAGACACTTTTACGCATTTCCTCAGCAGATGCCTTCTTCAGTTCAACAAGGTAAGAGCACAAGTGCCTTATCTCAGGCATTTAATCAAACACCCAGTGAGCGACACATGGAGGAAAAAAAAAAAAAAATTTCACAGAGACCCAACTCAAAAATTAAAACAAACAAATAATTCTTACTATAGAAATTCTTACATGGAGATAGAAAACAAGTTCATTGCCGAGCTCACAAAGACCCAACCCAAAAATACTAGGTGGTACAACAAATCAAGCTCACAAAGACCCAACCCAAAAATTAAATCAAACCAATGATTTCTATTATAGAAATTCGGACATAGAGATTAAACAAAAAAAGTTCATTGTGGATTTAAACTCAGGGAATGAAGAAAAAAAAAAAAAAAAGACATACCAAGATAGAATGGTGCTGCGGAACCACCAAGGCATCGTCGGGACAAGGGCAGCGAGACGGTAGGGGAAAGCTCACAGTCGCTCTGAATTGACCGCCTGAGCACTTTCATCGCCAGACCTATTTCTCTTCCCTCTTCTTTCTGCTGGGTTTTGTGATTTTGGGTGATTAAAGTTTGTTTTTAAAAGTCAAGTGAGTCTCGTGTGCTTATTTCATCGGTGTTTTAATGTGAGATTAACTGAAGCATTGATTTTGATAATTTTGAATAGTTTAAGGAGTAAATTGGCCAATAAAAAAGTTAAAGGGGTCTTTTGGCCAGTAGTTGAAAGTTTAGAAGATGTATGAGCATTTTCCCCAATTTGAAATTTGGAACTCCACAGAAAAAAATTCACTATTCATATATATTTTATAAATCTAGTTTTACCGTTGCGCACCCTTATCACGATGGTCATTCCACAAGTATAAGTACTTGTGAGATGTATGGAGGTAAGAACTAGAGTTCAAGTCTCCCAGAAGCTAAAAGAAGTTTTACACACATATATACTTAAATTATTCTAGAATAAAACTTCTATCTTGTATAAAAAAAAAAAAAAAAAAATAGTTTTAAAACAATATTCAAAGCAATTTATCAAACAATCAAAATACTAAAAAGATTTTCAACTATAGCCGCTAAAAGAAGTTTTACACACATATATACTTAAATTATTCTAGAATAAAATTTCTATCTTGTATAAAAAATTAAAAAAAAAAAAAAACTAGTTTTAAAACAATATTCAAAGCAATTTATCAAACAATCAAAATACTAAAAAGATTTTCAACTATAGCCTCATTTTGCAAAAGTTCAAAATTAAAACTTAGTTTTTTTTATAACAATACCAAACAAGCACTTATTAGTATAACATTTTAGACATAGAACTTTAATTGACGAACTCTTTTAACATTTTAAATGTTTGGCAAATTACAAGCATGAAACTAAATTGTAGAACTTTTCATAAAAATTTTCAGATATCAATTTTTTGTTAAGAGTTAAGATTACAAAAGAGTTTTACAGAGCTTTAAAGACAATTTTCCCACTTCTACATTTTTTTTTTTTTTTCATTTTTCCAAAATGCACTTAGGGAGTCTTTTCTAGTTGTGCAACAATCGATATCTAATCCATTACTTGTTCCAGAAATTAAAGTGTATAAGAAATGATGAATTTAATCATTATACTAACATTTATTATCACGCTGCAATAAGTTCTACATTTTGGCTAATTTTAGACAAGTCTATTTTAAGAAATTTCTTAGGCACATCTACTGCTGATCCATCCAGCATTTGATGAAAAGAATTAATGATTTTTTGATATTTCAATAGTTGAGGTTGGGGTGGATTGGAACCTTGGATGACTTTGTTGGAAACACCAAGATTTGAGCTACAATGCTCTTGACATGTAACAACCACCAAACAACAACAAAAAAATATATATTTACAAAAAAATAATAACAGTAATAATAATAATGATTGTTTCTGATGGGAGGCTAATTAAACTGACTGATAAAGACAATAGCTCACCAGCTCAGAAGAACAAGAACACTACAATTTTTACTTTTCATTACTGAAAGGTCTGCAAAAGTTTTGTTATTACATCTTGATGATGGTAAAATTTTATTTTATCTACTAAATAAGGGATATACATCAATTTTATTACAACAGAAATGTAGTTAGAACTTCCGCTGACTCCTCATTTGAGCACAATTCTTACGGGCTCGATCAATATTTGCCAGGAGAGAACGTAAAATCATGATGGTTCTACGGATCCTGCCCAAGCACATATAATCTCTCGTCATCACATGTTTAACTAAACATACTTAAAATTGTAGGAAGTTTATTCTAACCATAACTAATCTACAAATTTAGAGATCGCCAACTGAATGACTCTATGACATTTCAAAGAACAAATATAAGAGCTTAAATTGTAATCATTTTCCAATTGAACATAACAACAAACTGGCTAACAAGTTATCAATTCCTTTCATGCATTCACCTCTCTGGTAATGTCAAAAACTAGCTACAACCTAAATACAATGATGAATTATTTTGTCCATAACTAAAAAGTCGACAAATTATTTTTTGAGCAATGAGCCACTGAGGTAAAAATCCAGATAATCTCTAGAACTTATATGCATGCAATTGCAGTATATTTGACACCTTAACACTGAGTTTGTCTTATTTAAAAAAGTGTAATTCTTTCAACATTAAAACAGAGGTTTTTATGCAGTATATTTTTAAGCAACAGTACCACATTTCGTAAGAACATCTGCTCACAATAGTGATGTATGGACTGTTCTAGGTTTTTTTTTTTGGAATGAAACATACTCATTCTTGGTATCTTTAAGTTCATGAAGACTGTATTCAGCTTTATCACCACAGGGGAGAAACAATTTTTAAATTTGTTCATTTTCATCCAATAATTAGTTTAAATTTGTACCACAAACAAGCAAAAGATACAGAGCATTTAACCAAACCACATAGTGCAGGTAAAAGAACAAATAGTCAATTACTGTAGGAGAATATCCACCAGACGATGCCATTCTATTCTCAGCATTTGCAACTACCACTTATACATTCGGGTTATTCTGTTGTGCCAATTCCAAATCTATTAGCCCATATCTAAGCGTATCAAAGGGCAAATAACTGACCTTGACACTGAAGAGAACACTACCATCAGAAACTTGCTGGCCAGCTGTAACTACAAGCCCATGGACACACCCAGTACATGGTGCCTTTACAACATGCTTTTAAAGGGAAGAAGAAAAAATAATTCAGTTCAGCATAGAAAACTTTTGAAAAAGGAATAATTAGATGCAAAATGAAAGTAGCATTAACACAAACCTCCATCTTCATTGCCTCCAAGACTATTATGGGTTGCCCTTCCTCCACTTTTGTCCCATCCTTCACCAGAACTTTGACTACTAAACCAGCCATGGGTGCCACAACAGTTCCGTGGGGGTGGGATGCTGTGTCAAAACTGGGCTTATGTTGGGCTTCGTCATCATCAGACAACTCACGTCCTATTTTCTGTCTGAATTGATGATGATGTGACCCACGCCATATGTGTATGTGCTTGGTTTGATCCTGCCAGCTCAAATTAACAATCAATAATTAGTTATACTGGAATTCTATAGGGAAAAATCAAGAACAGTGGAAACTGTATAGAAGAGAGTCTCCATAAATTAATTTATCTACACTCCTAAAGATGCATGCAGAGAGAGGCTCCTACCTTGTAGTAAACAGCTAAACTGACATCCATGCTTACACCATCAGCTTCAACTCTGAAATCATAGTTACCTAGGTGTGTTGCTTTGACTTCGAAAGCAGGGGAGCAATTTTCTCCTGTCTGTATTTACATATACAGCATATTGAATGATGCCAAAAAGAAAAACCCTATATTGGATAAAATTAGGAGGGGGGGGGGGGGGAGCAAATGCTCTCTTAAACATAAATCACTTCAAAATTACCGGCCAACAAAAACCATTATCTTAAACACATTACAAGTGGATGAATACCTCAATCAGATAGTTTCCATTTGGCTTATAAGTAATAGAGAGTGTAAGGACATTTGAACCAGCGCTATCATATTCATTCTCCCATTCAATTTCCATTGTACGGCTAGCACAATGATGAACTCTGAAAGGTGGGGATGAATACCATATGGAGAGTGAGCTGTTGCCTGCTGAACACATTGGGAGACGTAAATATCTTTTAAGAGCAACTACCATATCCCAAGAAAAGAATGAGACCTTCAATTACCAGGGGAATTTTCTTTCAATAGAGAATGTTCCATTGAGATAACACACGCAGCTACTAGGGTCGCATTAAATCTAGCAGCTTCATGTGCTTCTTTTGCTGATACTGCATTCGTAGGAGAAACAAAGAGATCATCTTTAAAGTGTTCAATGAAATGAGTTTCTACATCACCATTCTCAAATGCCCAATGTTTCACAAGTTTTTGGAGGAAATTGATATTGGTTGGTAAACCTGCAACCTAATCAACAGATTTGCGTTAGTGATTCAATCAGGATTAAGTCTGTCTAAAAGATAAAATACATCTCAAGAAGAAATCACTGTCAAAAAATAGTTGAAACTTCCAAAAAATTGTAGAACCTGCAGTTATGAGGCAATAAACCTATAGGATCCCAGGAATGGTACAGAGGTAACACAAGATGCATATTAAACAGAAACTATTGCACAAAGTAGAATTATATATTTTGGCCCTTTTAGGGATCTCCCCTCCCAAATTTGATATGTAGAACCATCCAGACCATCTGAACAAACCTATTTACAATTTTATCAGACAAAATTCCTATTTATCCAGACAATACGCATCATACTTGGAGTCATCCCCATTGAGGATCCATTGCCTAGAGATACCTGATAAAATTATCTAAAATGTGTACAACTTGGAAATAAATGCATACATGTGCAACAGCTGTAACAATGACTATAATAGACTCATTAAGATTGCTATGCTGTAATTCTGAAATGGAGTATACCTGAAACCCTGAGAGGCAATCCTTTAATTTTACTAATGCTGCAGCACGATTTTCTCCCCATACTACAAGCTTAGCAATCATAGGGTCATAATGCATGCTAACAGTGTCTCCTTGTTCAACCCCAGTCTCCACCCGAACTGCTCAAAGACAGATTCCACATAAGCAAAACAAAAAAGGAGTAGGAAATCTTAAGAAGTTATATAAGGCAATTGCAATCTTGTAGGCAGGGAAGGACAAAGACTGGCTATTTTCAACAGCAAGAGTGTGGGCCGAAACATCTTTTACACTATATAAGAACATAGATATGTGATGCAACTGACCTGTTGATGACACTGGAACAGGACGATAATGATGAAGAACTCCAGTTGCAGGAAGAAAACCTTTCACTACATTTTCAGCATATATTCGGGCTTCGAAAGCATGACCTGTCATGATAATGGGAAATTAATATTTTTTTTTAAATTTATTTTTCATAGGTAAGAAGGAAATTATAAAAATCCAGGATTTCTATACTGAACATGCTGTATGCATAATGTGTAAACTCAAATATGGAATTCAAACCCATTATGAGATTCTTTTTTTGTAAATTGTTTAATTTTAATTAATTAAGAAGTGTTAGTTTATGGAATAGATCTACGTTAAAGACGCATAATAAGAGCTAGTAAAATAATGAAATCCCAGCAATAATTCAAGTATTTCATCACTAAATGCACCCCTCGAGAGGTGCATTTAGTTGTCTTAAATGAGAAACTAGACCATTAAGAGAGATAAAAACAATACTTGCTCCTGCACAACCTTCCGTACTGGAGCCATCGAAATACATTTGCCATGGAGTTGTGGTCAGACGAATGACCTCTCCATCATTCTGATCAGGCAACTGCTTGCCTAAGTCCAACAAATGATTTATAAAAAATTCGGCCAACACCTGTCCTGCGACTGAGCTCCAAAATCTTTCATTCATCCCTTCCCACAGTCAAGATTTCACCTTCCAGATATGGCTATTTGGTCCTAGTATGAAAAGATTCCCAATTTCCTCTTATGGATAGATTGATTCTTTCCGTTGGAGCTAGTTTAAAGGCGCGTTCGTTCGGTTTGTTTATGCTACTATAAATGGATGCCCCCTTTTTTCATGTACTTATAGGTGGGAAAAGGTTCCCCCACCCAAGGGTTCTTTTGATTTTGTGTCCGTGCTCGCGCATTCATTTATATGTCCGTGCTCACGCATTCATTTATATAAGTAGAGATTTGCCAACGGATCCTTCGTTCCCTTTGTTCTTAACCCATGAGAAAAGATAGCCCAATCAAGACTCAGGCAACTAGCTCTTCCGCGCTTGCAGCTATTAGTAGTAGCTCTCCCACAACCCCGTTTTCACGATTTAGGCTGGTCCCATTTCACTCGCCGCTACTACGGGAATCACTTTTGCTTTATTTTCCTTTGACCACTAAGATGTTTCAGTTCGCTAGGTTGTCTGCCTGCCCATGGATTCAGCAGCAGTTCGAAAGGTTGACCTATTCGGGAATCTCCGGATCTACGCTTATTTTCAACTCCCCGAAGCATTTCGTCGCTTACTACGCCCTTCCTCGTCTCTGGGTGCCTAGGTATCCACCGTAAGCCTTTCCTCGTTTGAACCTCGCCCTTAACTTTAAGGCTATGCCATCCTAAGGTGCTACTAAATGGAAGGATCTTATCAACGTCCATGAATGAGAAATCATAGATCGAACTGCCGAATCGGAAAAATTGGGTGCTATCATATAGCTTTGTATCGGCTAAGTTCACGAGTTGGAGATGGCAAACTCAAATCGTTGACATCAGCCACAAGGTAAACCGCTACCTCTCAGGCCCCCAACTGATTCTACCATAAAGGCCAACGATAGACAATAACTCCCCCCTAAACACATCTTACAACTTTCATCGTACTGTACTCTCCAAAGAGCAATTCTTCTCAAAATCTCAAAAAAGGATGTTAAGTTGGAATCCCATTCTAACTAAAGATTCTTGTGGTTCTGGAGGATCCAACTACAAGAGAACCAGGAACAGAAAGCCCACCCCCCCCTTCTTTTCATTCTTGTATGTGAGGAATTCTGCCCACGGGAGTGAGCTTGTTCCGGCTAAAAAGCTGCATACCCTTAGTGCCCTGGGGGATCAAGAATTCCGCTTGCTTTTCCCAACCCTAGGGTTAGCTACCGAAAGGATTACCTTCTCGAGTCTCGACTCTATCCTAGGGTGCTCTTTCTCATCTGATCCCAAAGCATTCTTCTCCTCCTGCCTAAAGGCATACATGTAATCTGGCCTATACCTTTCCTGAGGTAGCTCCTATCTCCGACTGAGCATAACGATTTGCATTTTAATAAAGAATACCTCGGTGGGGAAGCCCCTTGCTTGACTTCGATGTTAAGATACAGGGTCTAAAACCAAAACCCCAAGTTTTTTTTTAACTAACTAAATAAATAGTGGGGTGTGGGGCTTCCCTGTGGAACGTAGTATCAACAATACTGGATCACCCCTTCCTTTACTGGAAGTTAATCCCCGTTGCCCAAATAAAAGAAGGGGTTGGTTGATCTATTAAGAAAAAGGTGGGGTTCTCGTACTGCCCTCCAAAGTCAGTCTCTTGCGGGCCTCTTCCTGATTGGCCCTATTTGTGTATGTCAAAAAGAAGGATACCTTGACGCCCGTGGTAGCTCTTAAAGGTGGGATTCTTCCCCATACCAATTCGCCATTTTTCCAGGTGCCCAAGACATTATCAATTCTTGTTTCACTAAGTTAGGGTGCCTCTACTCCATTCTTTCGGAATGGTATGTAGGCCTTCCTCAAGCAATCCCCTATGACTCAACCCTTGTTCTTGTGCAAAAGCATCCTCCCCTTCCGCTTTTTCTCACTCACAAAGGCAACTAGGCAAGCGGCTTCCTACCCCATTTGTGTTTGTCTGCGATTGTGCCTAGCAAGGCAGTTCATCAGGAGCTGCTATCGGGGACCAAGCACTAAGCACTCTTTCTTTTCTAGTAATATATATAAAGTTCGGTGTCGGGTTTGGTTAGGATTGATTGCCTTATAGATGGACACCTTCCTTGTACTAAAAGGTGAGAAACGGGGTTCACAAAGACAAGGAATCGGTTCTTCGCCGATTCAAGGGAGAAAGTCAGTGACATCGAAGACATATAAGGTAGTCGAGTATGGCTAAGGGCAAACTGCCTCTTTATAGTAGTAACCTGAAAGTAGCCATACTTGAATAAGCAATTTCATAGATGGAGAGATTTTCCTACATGAAAGTTAGAGGCATAATAAAAGGGTATCAAATATAGGCTCAATGAATAGGGTCTATAAATAAAGACCATAGTCAACTGCTCGTCCTCATGGTATGATAACTAAAAGGTAAAGAGGAGTGAGTTGATCTTCAAAAGGCCAACCCTTGAGGATGTATGAGGGTTACGAACTCTTGCTATGAAGAAGAAAGAAGAAAGCAATTAATCCTAGGACCCACAGCTGACAGAAGCCCTACCGCATTCTGTCATTCCCTCTAATAGTTGATGGAGGGTCAATCTTGTCCTACCTATAAGTAAAGGGTGGTATGAATCCACTCTACAACTATTGGATTCAAAAATCTGAATTCATCTTATCATCGATAGCGGAAAGTGCGTTGATTCAAAATGTGTTCAGCTTAGGGGGGACAACAACCCCCCCCCCCCTCCCCCCTTCATTCCTTCGATCTGTAATGCTTAAATCCGGTGAGGGAAGATATCCTTTACATATCATGTAATTCTTTGGTGGGTTTCATTATCCATAAGTAAACCCCTTCTATAGGTACCTACTTTCAGTCTCTTATTTAGGAATCTTGTTTTTTATCATATAATAAGGAAAGAAAAGCTGCGGTGATCGCTCACTAGTTTCATCTAGCTAGTAAGGGAAAACCCATTTGTGATTAATAGAGGAAGAAAGAGGGGAGTTGAAACATAAATAAATATTTGCTATGAGTGCACAGAAGATTTTCTTATATTGGGACATGAAAATGAGGAGATCCAAACGGATAGAAGAACAAAGGCTAGAAAAGTCAAGGCCTACTTTCTTACGATTATGGGCCTTCAAAAGAAAGATCACCTTAGGATTGTCTATGTGCTTAAGTCTTGCATTTCTTTCCTGGTGGGCATACATGCCCGAGAAACTACTCACACAACAATTAGCTTACTTAAAGCTAGAGTATGTACATTTAGTCAATGACACCCTTACCCTTGTTGACTAGATATGTGAATAGCACAACTCAGGGTTCATATGTATGTGTGATGAACAACATATTCACCACGAAGAATCAAGTGCTTTTTCAAAAGATGAGCTTTACGACCCCCTTGGCATAAAGAAAGGGAAGCATAAAGCAAAGGCTCTAGTTGTTATGGTAAGAGCTTTACTAAGAACTTTGCTCCTAAATTACTCAGTCGTAAGGTAAATGCTCTATGCTTTCTTAGATTATCGAAGTCAAAGATAGAAGTATTAACTTGATCCCATCGGGCACGTAGGCTGGTCCAGAAAGGACAACTTCAGTCATATCTAGTCTCGAAACTTAGGAATGAAATGAGAGCTAGACCCTTCGTAAGGCAGTGCTAGCAAAAGGCTCGTGAAATCTAGGAAAGGGGCTACTCATAAGGGAAGGATTGAAAGGAGACTTCGGGGGAAACAAAATAGCATTACATTAGGACTAGAACTATGGGGCGTTTTCAACTCAAAAAGAGGAAAATTTGATAGATAAAGAAAAGAAAAGGGCTTCATAAACTGAAGAAGAAAATAGCCTAAAGTAAGAATGGAATGAATGACACTTATCGTATTAGTAGGGAAAAAAACAGAAGGAAGAATGGAACCAACAGGAAATAAAGAAATTAAGGATCCCCCAACGGAAATAGATCTCTCCCTCCCTTAAAACCCTAGTACGCGAAGTGCGCCTTAGGGGCAGCAAATCGAGCTTGAAAAAGAAAGAAATTCACATAGTATTTCGTGTCCCAAACCCTTTTTTGGAAAAAAAAAAACCCTAAAAACCTACTTTACTTATTTTTTGGTGCTTAGTTGAAACCACCAAAAAATTCGAGCAAGTTCTTTTAGAGTCACTTTTTTTTTTAATGGGAAGCGCAAAAAGACGCAAAGTGAAATAAAAGAATAAAAAAGACTGGTTAGATAACTGTCAATGAAGCAAAACTAGATTCTGCGCGAGCTCATTTCTTATCTGGAGTATTCCCCCCATTCTCACTACTATATAAAGGAACATACTTCCTTTATTTTAAGATTTTAAGACGCGAACTTGAGAGTGAGCTGAATTCTTTGTTTATGGAAGCGCGACTTCCATTCCCTAGTGATACATTTATGGGGGACGTGGTCAATCATTTGACTGTGAATTCCACTCCCCTCCCTAATCTCTATGCGATGGTCGAAGACCTCAACATTCATGGGGCAACAAGTTCGCATTTTTCTTACGCTGTCACTTTTGTCTCTCAATTTTTTGGTGGGGATGGGGGTTAAGTGGGGTGCCCAACATAAAAGGAACGAGGGGAAGAATCAACGGGAAATCCATAACAAAAAATCTTGAATAAAAAAGTGTGACGAGAATTCTCAACCCAAGATGTTAGAAGGTGCAAAAATCAATGGGTGCCGAAGCTGCTACAATTGCTTCAACAGGAGCTGCTGTCGGTATTGGAAACGTGTTCAGTTCTTTGATCCATTCCATGGTGCAAAATCCATCATTGGCTAAACAATTATTTGATTATGCCATTTTGGGCTTTGCTTAAATCAACGCTATTGCATCGTTTGCCTCAATTATGGCCTTTTTGATTTCATCCGTACTCTAATCAAAGAAAGAAGGTTGAACTTTCATAAAGCAAACACCTCTTTCACATAAGAAAATGGAGGCAGGCTTGGGTACGATCTAACTAAACTGATTCCACATGAAAGAGGACCGAACAATTGCCCTCGAGTAATGGGAAGCGAGCTAGTCCCCGAAAATGCTCGTTCCTTTGTCGTTGGGGCTTACAATTCACCTTGTGACTCAAACCTTCAGTCGAGCGTTCTTCAGACAGACGTCAATCAATTTATCACAGGCCGCTTTGTCATTGTCTGATTTTTAGTTGTCTGATCACACTTAAAATTATGTATCTACTTATTGTATGTTTGCCCCTACTCGGTAGTTTCGTAGTAGGGTTTTTCAAACATTTTCTAGGATCAATAGGAAGGGCTATAATGACCACTACATGCGTTTCATTCTCTTCGATCTTATCTTTGATTGCTTTTTATGAAGTCGCACCAGGAGCTAGTGCTTGCTATCTAAGAATTGCTCCATGGGTCTCATCGGAAATGTTTGATGCTTCTTGGGGCTTCTTTGGCAATCGTGAAGTCACCGAATGAATCGTCGAGTAGATAGATCAGATCCGAACGAGGCTCTTGCTCCGCGGCAATATGGACTCGACCCGCTCCTACCCACCCCAGGGCACCATAGCATGTCAAGAATAAGGGAGGACATGCTAGATGTAACCACTCCCTTCGATGGGGGCTATGCCACCCTGCCTTCCGATCAATACACAGTTGAGTAGGACGATCACGAACACTACAGGAGTGGAAGCGATCCAGGTGAGGGACGGCTAAGACGGCGCCTCGCATATGGGTAGCAAGAGGGTGCTTATGCCCCGATGGTGGGGCCTTATGGGGAAGGGACTAGCCCAATAGGGACATCACACCCCCCACATCAAGTGCACCTCTGTATCGACTGAATCACTCTAAGAGTCTAGTCAGTGGAACCGGTGAACCACGCGAGCTAGTTAGATGCGTGGGGGAGAGGGCTCGTAGTACCCCCTTTTCTCGATCAAGCCTTTTCTTCGCTTTGGTGGTGAATCACCTACTAAAAAAAGAGGCAGGCCTACACACCCTATTTGAGACTAGTAAGGTAGGTGGTGGACTCTTTCATTAGGGAAGGGAAGAAGGGGCCTAAGCACGGCAGATGCCATACACTTGAGTAGCAAAGGCAAGCAGGATCGTTACGGATGGCAATTTTTGCCCGACCCGCGGGTACCTGGCTCGGCCCGACCCTAATGGGTCGGATTTTTCCTGGCCCGATAAAGAATAGGGTTGGGAATAGGTTTTTTTTTAAAAAAAAACCCCCGAAGCAGGTCCGGGTCAGGTTCAAGTTTTTGATAAAACCCGCCTTAAACCCAGACCCGGTTACTTTGAAATTACTAAAAAGCCCTTATATATATAAACAAACCCTAAGTCCCTAAACCACTCACATCTCAATCAAAATTCAGCTCATGTGTCACCCTCACAACCACAGCCGCCTCGCTCACTCTCAATCTCACACCTCACACAGTCACACTCTCAAGCACTGCCGCCCAAGCATTTGAAATCCGACCCAAGCTCTCTGCCTCTCACCGCCGTCTTCAACTGTCACCGCCGGTCTATTTTAGGGTTTCTTCTTCTCTCTCTCCTCGCTCCAATTCTCTATATTTTGGGCTTTTGTTCTTAATCGAAATTGTCTTCCTTTTTCACAACCCAATTTGCGATATGATTCGCATGTGAAATTCAATTTCCTGCAAACAAGTCATAGTCGAGATGCGTTGAGTTTATGCTTCGATTGTTTGTAATATCTATAATTTTAGAACCTCAATTAGTTTTTTTTTTTTTTTTGAGAAACCTAGTTACATTTCATTGCAGTTCTGGATTGCTTTAGATTAAAGATGTGTCAAATGTTAATGTCATGTCCAATTAGTGCATTGAGAAAATTGTGCAAAATTAGATTGTAGCTACTTATTGTATCAAAATTGGATATTCAGTGAACATAAGAGTTTTTCAAGAATTTGATTTCTGGCATGTTTCCTTTTACTTATAGACAGAGAGAGTATACACAGGATTTTGATTTTGGGTGTGACTAGTAGTAATAAGCAGCACATCAGGTGTTGGTGTTCATTCTTTGTATTTTGGACCTGATTGTTTAAAACTTTAAATTTAGAAGGCATGGGTTGGGCGGGGTGCGTATTTTCTTTGAGTGTGAAATTTATTAATGAGTTATGTTGCCTAGCAAAGCCTTTTCATGCATGAAATGATTTACAACCATGAGAGCTGTGAGAAATTCTACATAATTCTATAGGGTGATTGAATTGAATTTAGTGCGCAATGTTTTTTTAGCTCCTTTATTTATGAGAAAGGGAAACTGTGTGATGCTAACTTTTGTGCCGATTTCTTTTGAATCATATTGCTACTATAGTGCATTAGTTTGGTAATATTGTCTTACTTTTACTATAATTGCAAGTGGAAAGTTTTGATTGCGGTTTGCGTGTTGATACGTACTCAATCTGAATGTAATAATAGCATGGGAATGCTTTGTGTTGACTTGTTTTGAACAACATTGTTGCTTAATTGTTGAATTAAAAACATTATAACTACACATACACTCTTGTAAGGTCACAAATCAAACTAATCCGAGTTTGGACAGTGGATCAGCTCAATGAGCACTCAACAATGAATTTGTAGAGAGTGGGTGTTTAATCTAGGTTTTTGAGATGATAGATAATATAAAAGTTTGATTCGACTTTGTGATTCATGCACTGCATTAGTATGAGTATGTAATATGGAGTTGAACACATTGATACCGAGAACGATAGTTTTTGGTTCTCTTACAAATTCTTTCTCTTCTATTTCTCTCCCCTTCTTTCTTCCCCCCTTTTCTCTATTATCTTTCTTTTCCTTTTATAGGCCTCACCTTTTTTCCCCCAGGTGCAATCCAGGTGTTTCCTTTTTAGATACTTGTCCCATCACCCCTTTTTGCTCAGGTCTCTGGTGGTGAAGATAAGGTTGAAACCTAATGTTCAGGCGTCACTTCTTCATTAATGCGGCCAGAAAAGCAGGTGTAGAGCATTAAATGCGGTGATGGCAGCTTTTCCTTTGGCCATAGTCAATCCTTTCCCTTTATTCTTTATTCTCGTTTCCTTAACTCCAGCATCAAAAAGAAAAACCTTCGTCATGGGCGTTATCCAACTACAAGAACATTCACATAGTCCTCGGCGACGCCTTGCCGAGGACTGGATTGTCCTCGGACGTTATGTTTCTTGGTGTTTGGACATGCATGATACTTCTTTTTCTCACGTGATCTTGTAGGTCGGACTGATTATGTCCTCGGATCATCTCAAGATGTAGAGTTGGGCTTATTTTATTGTGAGGGCCTTTGGGCCGACCAGATACGCGATTTGGGCCCATGGGTACCACAACTCTCATTAAATTTTACATTCCCAATTTATTGTTTTCTTGTGTTTGCTGTGAATGCAATGCCTAAAACGGAGATATGGAGCCTGAAGAAGATGATAGGAGCTGTGTCACAGCTATGGAGGATTAGACTTTTTTAACTGATTTAGTAGCCTTTTTAATTTCTTAGACTTGTTGGATTAATTTGTTGGTTTGTAATTATTCTAAATTTGTGGAATTTATTTTGTAGCTTTTTAATTTGTTGGACTTGTGATACTCTTGGGCTTGTTGAATTTATTTTATTTGTATGTTTAGCAGGTGATTTTAGCTATGATTTATTGATTTATGATTAAATAGTTATCTTAGCTATGTGATTTATAGATATATAATTAACAGGTGATTTATGATTAATAGCCTATAATTTGGACTGATTTGGCATTTGGGCCATGTTATATGGGCTTGAATCTAGGAAAAAATAAATTTGCACTTCAATTCTTCTCTTTTTTTCCCAGTTGGGCCACGATTTGGGCCACGGATTGGGCCCAAATCTGGTTGGCCTAAACGGGGCCCAGCAGGGCGGGTCTATGCCCCAAAAAAAAAAAAAAAAAATTGTTTAATAAATGGACCGAATTCAAGCTGCGGGTCCGGACCCGCAGGTATGGTCCAAGTATGAAAAAACCCAGCCCAAACTCGGCCCATTGCCATTCCTAAGGATCGTACCTGTTTTTCCAAGCATGTTCGAACATACAATTTCCGTGGAAAATCAAGTTGGTGAGCCCTGTGATAGGAAACCTTCCCACTAGACATGGCAAAACGAGCGGGGCGGGTCGGGTCGGGTCCGGACGGGTCAAATGGGTTGCGGTTCAAATGGGTCACGGGTCAAAACGGGTTATCTTGAGCGGGTTAAAAATGAGTTCGGGTCAATCGGATCGGGTTGACCCATATTTTTCACATGAATTTTTTTTATTATTTTTTTTTTTTTATAAATAAAATAACATGTATTTGTCATTTGGAAAGTTATGCAACAAATTATTTGATGTAACACGCATTATTTTGACTTCACTACTTATATCAAGAATGAATTCAGTTAAACTTATTAATACTTATTCAATAATTTTAAAATTATACAAATCCTAACATTGCTATCTAAAACAAAATAACACAAATATAAGTAAAACAAATACACATGTTTTATTTCTACACAATATTAACATTCCAAAATATAAAACAAAATTACAAATGACTTATTGGATAACTCATTTGATAAAGAATAAAAACATATAAGAAATTTACAATCTTGACAATTAATTTTATAATCTATTATTAATTGTAATTAACACTCTATTTCAATTTGAGATATACATTAAAATTTGATTGCTTACTTATTTATACATGGTCTCTTTTATGAATATCATATCATTGTTAAGCAAGATACGCTCTAGGAAATATCATAATTTATTTTGAAAAGCCGTTTATTTTGGACATAAATTGTTAAAAAATAAATTTAAGCATCCATAATTTTTGCTAATTTGATACTTTGGCTTAACTATTTTTACACTTGTAAATGTTTTTCAGACATATCTACAATTTTAAATCTTTATTTTTAACTCTGCTATAACCATATTATCTTAACATGTACTTTGTTATTTGATATCTAAAAATCTTTACTCATTGCAGAATGCTCAACCTTTTATTTTTCAATTAATTTGCATATATAAATGTATCAATTGTTTCCTTAAAGTTCACAATAAACAATTAAACTACTATTGTCTTAATTTTACTTTTTTTTTTACCAAAAAAAAGTTTTAAAAAAGTTATTCGAGTCGGGTCACGGGTCAACCCGTTTTTGTTTCGGGTCAAAAAAAAATCTGGTTCGGGTCGAGTATTTTTCGAGTCAGGTCAGAAAATTTTGACCCGTTTTGCCATGTCTACTTCCTGCACAGTTCAGAGAGCACTGAATTAGAATGAAAGGTTCACCACCACATCATTGCATGCAAGGGGAGCTTACTCGATTCGCACAAATTGGTTTGACTCATAATTCAAATCTGACTCCGTGTCCAATAGCCTGACCGTAGTGCTGTTAATTGTGGTTACATCTATAAGTAGCTTGGTCCATCTTTATTCAATTTCATATATGTCTGAGGATCCGCATAGCCCTCCATTTATGTGTTATTTATTCATTCTTACTTTTTTTATGCCAATGTTGGTGACTGGAGATAACTCTCTTCAATTATTCCTGGGATGGGAGGGAGTAGGTCTTGCTTCATATTTGTTAATTCATTTCTGGTTTACACGACTTCAGGCAGATAAAGCAGCTATAAAAGCTATGCCTGTCAATCGAGTAGGTGATTTTGGATTAGCTCCTGGGATCTCGAGTTGTTTTACTCTCTCACACAGTAGACTTTTCAACCATTTTTGCTATCCAAGAAATATGAACAAACATAAGATGAAATACTTTTTCCTAGATGTAATAACATAAGATGGACTCCTTTTTTTCTTCTTTTTTCCTCCCTTTTGAGATCGGCTTATTTTGCTTAAACTGAAAACTTTTTACTGAAAGTACTGTAGATAAAGGTAAAAATTAGCTGAAATAGTACAATGAACCCATAAGTAGTACCAAAAAGTGTAATGAGACCCATGAATAGTAGCAAAAATAAGCTGAATAGTAAAATAAGTTGGCAAAAATAATCTTGCCAAACAGACACTAAGCAACCAAACAAAGCAAAGGATAAAAGGATTTATTCTAACACAGTTCCCATCTAGCAATTGACCTTTTCTTCATTTTTATGGTTTATAGTAGTGATAGTAGGAATGTGGGGTAGCCTTCCCCTTCTCACGGTTAATGCCAGTCAAGCCATTAATTAAAAAAGTAGTCTAGGGTCATATATTATCAATAGGTAGACAAGCATAAAGAAAAAATAGAAAAGGCAAGCAAGCAAGATCAACTCTACACATGACCTTCATCAAGACATTATATTTACCTGATAACGGCACCTGTGATTGACTCATGGGAAGAGCTTCTCCATTTGCAACACGGATTTGCCACTCTACAAGATCTTGACCAACAATCATCTCAGTCACAGGATGCTCAACCTGCATTATACGCTCCTCATTAGGATTCTGTACATCTTGTGGTTTAATAGAGAGAGATAGATTGACAACAATACCTGAAGACGGGTGTTCATCTCCATAAAATAAAATTGGCCTGAGATTGTGTCAACTATAAACTCCACAGTGCCAGCACTGTGATATCCAACTGCCTTTATGTATCAGATAGAGACTTCATCTTAGTGGTAATTAAAAAAGGAAAATAAAACAGACATACACACACACACACACACTAAACAACCACAACAAAAGGGCAAAACGGAAGTACTCAAGAGACAAGTCTGTAAAAGGACAAGGTGCTATGCATTGAAGATACAACTTCAACATGTGGGATATAATCCAAAGTTTAAATAAGGCCACAACAAGCATGTTTAGACACCATAACAGACATGCTACCATAAGGCAAATAGAAAAAGAGGAAAGGGGCACAAATTAGAAAAATATTCTACAAATCAAGTTTCAAAGCAAGGCAAACTGATGCGGGAGACGCAAGAAGATTATTATTTAGTATTATTTCTGTTTGCAAGTCAATTGTATTTTTATGTTTTAGGTCCTATTAGTTTAATGAGCTATTAGTATTTTAATTTGGAAGCAAGGTTATTTCTGTAATAAGGCAGTTATGGTTCCCTAGCCAATTAAAACTACGGTTTAGAAATCCTTTATAAGCAACCTATTGTACTCCTTAAGGAGATAGTTGATATTTTGATGAATGAAAAAAATGGCCGCTTGGTCTTTTTTTTCGTTTGGTGCTGACTCTAGGTCTACTCTAAGTGCTGACTCCTAGTGGTTTTCCCGCTTGGTGCTGACTCCAAGCAAGGCCTAGGTGCTAACTCTTAGGTCATATCCCTTTATTTTATTGTTGTTTCAGTTTTGTTCTGATTGTCCTGCGTCACAAACGAATTAGAATGCTTGCTTGGGCAGAATTTGGCAACTCAAACCACAAAATGCCATCCTGTCCAAAAACTTTTAGCTACTTATAAACTCCCAAGTATCCAATCTATCTTATTACCCTCACCTTATCAAGCTGGTTTGTTTGAGTAATGTTTTCTGCACAACGTATGTAAAGTCAGCTAATTAAAAGTCTTTTGTATGATAAACCTATCAAACGGAATCCAAGATAGGAAGTTCAGTTTTTTTCTTTTCCACTATTTTTTTTTTTGGATAAGTTTTTTCTTTTCCACTATCACAATAGTATTAATATATTTAATCAAAAGTGGTAGCTCAATGTAAAAAATTCAAAGATTTAGAGGGGACATTATTACATTAACTAATCCTTGCAGTTCCCCATAGCATATATGTACCTATCTACACACATGCATTCACGTGTTCATAGCCAAGTAATGCAATTTTCAAACAAACTACAAACATCAGATCATGAGCATAAATATTATATAGTTCAACAGATTAGGAAACCTCACCTTGGCTGCAGAAACAGCAGCTTGACCCAAGTGGGAGCGGAAATCACTGGATACATTTGGCTGCATTAATGAGTGTTCCATTACAAATCTAGAATAACTACAATCACAAACCAGTATAAAAAAATCCAGAAAGCTATCATTACAGCTGGAGCTTCTTCAATTATCTTCTGGTGTCTTCTCTGCACACTGCAATCCCTTTCATATAAATGAAGAACATTCCCATGTTTGTCCCCAAATATCTACAATAAACAGAGGAGTATCTACAATCAATATGTAATTTTGATTGACAATCAGAGAATATGATGAGTATCAGATTGAGTGCAGTTTACTTGTCTACCAACAATTTATAAAATTTATTTTCCACTAACTTATGGAGCCTGAGTCTAATTTTATTCAGAATTAATATCCACTATAGAGCACCATAAGCATATTAGAAAAAAAATGGTTACATTACATTACAGTTATAATCAACTACTATTTTGAAAAAGAAATACTCACATTATACAAAGAATGACAATACCTGAACTTCTATGTGCCTTGGCTGTGTGATATATTTCTCCAGCAATATTGTGTTTATGCCAAAAGAAGCAGCAGCCTCACGTTGTGCTCCCAAGAAAGATTCATCAAATTCATTTGGACTGTTTACAATCCTCATACCCTATAGAATGAACAATCTAAGAACTTCATGTGAAAAGAAAACACAATTTCAGTCATGACAAGGAAAATCCTAATAAAAGCCCTTTTCTCCTGCCCTGTTGTAGAGGCTATAACAACAATTTTTACTATTGAACATATTAAACAGGTGGACGTGGCAAAAGCATGTGCTGGACAAGATCACTATCATAAAATATGTAGCTATGTTTAAATTTCTGAACAGTTACATCACATATTTACTTTTTATGGATGTTGCCATTAAATTTGTGACCCTTGAAACCAGGCTGAAGTGCAACTGGCAAGAAATAGACTCCTTAGGCAAGAGTTTAGAACAACCTATCTGGCTTTTCAAATCCAACCTAAATCAATACATCTCTTCCCTAGAGTTTTCAACTCAGACACGTGGCAGATTGATCATTCTGATGAAACATTACATGAAAAGGTCCCCACTAATGTAACAGGACAATGATAATAAAAATGCATGGACATCATGACACACATATTAGGTAAGACATTTTAAATGTGTAGGTTTTCATATATGTATTTTGCATCACCATACCCAAAACACTAGCACCATTTACAATTGTAGGAAATATGTCAAAATAATAATAGTCACACACCTTTCCTCCTCCTCCATGAGTTGGTTTTATTATGATTGGGTACCCAATCTTGTCTGCTTCTAACTTCATCAGATCTATATCTTGTTCATTGCCATGATATCCAGGCACAAGTGGTACCCCGGCTGCACCCATTATTCTCTTTGATGCACTGTTAAGTAGATTAAGCGTCACTAAGTTGAGAATCTGTTCTTAATAAATAGAAAATTTTAATGCACAGAGAGGGGTAAGTTCCCAAATGCATGCGTGTGCGCATATTCACACACACACACATGCTTGTAAAAGAAATAACAGTAATTACAAATGGGAATATTTGATGGCATAACAGAAATGGGTGTCTGGTTTATGAATGTTAAGAAGAAATTTGGTCAGAAGCCAGCAAGTTGTACCTTTTATCGCCCATGTCGCGGATTGCAGATGCTGGAGGGCCAATAAATTTAAGACCTTTATGCTCACAAATTTGAGCAAAATCAGCACTCTCTGATAAGAAACCATAGCCAGGGTGGATAGCCTAATTATCAAAATAAGATATCCACTCTGAAAGCATGTCCTTGCAATGTCCAAAATATTAAAAGCAATTAATCATCTACTAGCGATACAAAGCCACACACAACAAGCATTGATCATCAGTGAGGCAACCAAAGTATCAAACGAAGAAAATGTACTAACAAAACAACTACATATCCACCATATGTAGGTGTTTTTAGGGCTAAAATACCAAGAAAAAGCCATCTACTATAGTAAAAAAATGCTGACTTTTACATCAATCATCATCACTATATATGCTATTACAGTTTGATAGTATTAATTAGTCAACACAGAAGCAATTCATCACATTCCCAACAAAGAACTTAACTGCCCATTATGTGAGACCCATAAAATCTTATGTTGGGCCCACATAAATCCTATGTAATGGGATTACATGCATGAATATTTATTAGGATGTCAACAAAAAAATTGCAGAGGTTAGGGTACATGTGGAGTTGCAAACAATGATTTTTTTTTTTTTAAGAAATAATTATAACATGCTGCTAACCCCGCAACATAAACCCTTTTCTGCCTAGAACCCCTAGCACTTTGTACATGAAGAGGTGTCAATTTAGCTACAAGGCCTTTGGCAATTGCAAACAATGATTATGCCATCAATTTGTGCACAAAACTAATGCAAATAGCAAACCTCCAAGCATATATATCCCAATTGCCAAAGCATATTTTGATTTTCGAATATCATAATACATATTTGCACAAAACAATCTTATTTTGAACAAGTTTTAGATCAGTACAATTCAAATATTACTGTTCTAGAATCTAGACGTTAGCTAATAACTATATCATTATTCAAATACTACTACTACTACTACTATAGACATTAATTAGAAAAATGATAAATAGCACAAATTTCACTAAAACATTTCAACAATCAACAACATAAGCATAATCAGCTCAGAACAAGACAAATTCAATTTCTCTAATTTTCCCGCACTTTCTCACCAACCAAACAGA
Organism: Castanopsis chinensis; assembly: GCA_032878915.1. Lineage (NCBI taxonomy): Eukaryota > Viridiplantae > Streptophyta > Magnoliopsida > Fagales > Fagaceae > Castanopsis > Castanopsis chinensis. The sequence continues at coordinate 12,401,034 of JAVQMG010000115.1, read as the reverse complement.
GAAACGAATTCCTTTCTCAAGCTCACCTGCGCACCAGTGCGAAACGCAGCGTCGACAATCGACGACGCGTTGAGGTAACTCAACCGAGCCGGTGGAGGACCGATAAGGACGGCCTCGTCGGCCGATTTGACATGAAGCGCGTCACGGTCTGCGTCGCTGTACACCGCGACGGTCCGAATCCCTAGCCTCTTCGCGGTCCTCATGATTCGGCAAGCGATTTCGCCTCTGTTCGCCACGAGAATTTTCTCTATGCTCTGTGAAGAAGAAGAAGCAGAGTCGGAGAATAAGCGCGATTGGAAGAAGAAGAAGAAGAAGGAAGGATTGTGATTGTGTTGGTGTTGGAGCCTTCGATGGAGAAGGGATGCCATGGACGCCTTGACAGAGAGACTCTGAGCTCTGTGAGTGAAAACTGAGTGTGATTTGCATTGGGAAATGTTTGTTAGATAGATAAAACAGCAGGTTTGGGGTGGGTATTCTGGTCATTTCATTAGGGTTCAGTATGGGCAATTGTGTATGGTGGAATTGTCGTTTTGTGATGTGGCGTCATGTGATTGGTTTGGAAATATTGTCCTGATGTGAATCTGGATCGGAGACTTGTTACTGGATTTGGATCTGACGTGGTTCTTCTTTTCTTTCGTTCTTTTTTTTTTTAATATCTTGTCCTGAAGCTCATGTGGTGCTGACCTGGTGAACTGTTCCTGCCTATCTATCCATCTCAATTTTAGGCTGAGTTTAGATGACAATATTCGAATTTGAATTTGGATTTGAAATTCATTGTTTTGAAATGCCGTGGTTTGAAATTCATTGATTTAAAAATTCCTTATCTAGGTCTTTTTGAATAATAAAAAATTTGAAATTCATCATTTAAAATTTCATTGTTTGGATACCTAAATTTGGATTTGGATTTGGATTTGAAATTAAACTTAAGATCAATAAAATATATATTTTTTAATTATTATTTTTCTTAATCCTTCTCCATTTTAATTTTACTAACAACTTTAATAAATACATGAGGTAATGAAAAAGTCATTGATAATCTAGTTAATAAAATATATGAGGTAATGAAAAATTCATTGATAATCCAATTGTCAAGATGAAATGTCTTGCCAACTATTGACAATTAAAATGTTCTATATCAACATAGAGAGAACCCAAATGCATGAGATTTTTCACAACATTCAAAATATCCAACTAAAAAATTATTCTAAAATTCTTAACAATTAAATATGAGAAACAATACTCTATAAGAGTAGAACCAACATCTGCAACAACTTCAACAAATGGATCTTTCCTAATCATTTTTTTATCTTGTGAGGCTCAGCTGCAGAACTTGTTGATAATGAATATTGACATGGTTGTTGTGCAATGAAAGAATTCATCTCATTTTCTCCTTCCTCGACCGTAACTTCAACTGCATCGTCTGTATATTCTACCCCAATGCCAGTATTTCTATCCCTCCCACACAAGATTTCAATGTCTTCCCACTTGTCAATAGCTATGTTTTTATAAGTACCGGCTTTTGCATTTTTTTAAAGTAAATATATATATATAAAAGAAGAAGAAGAAGAAGAGACAAGCAGTGACTTAACATAATTAAACAAAACTATTAAAATATATTAATTTATAACAGCAAATCCCAAAAATCAAAAAATTAATCCCAAACAGTCAGTGAAACCTAGCCAAGAGCTCACTTAAAACCCCAATGCAAAGCCAGCCCTAAACAGCACCAAAAACCAGAAAAACATCCTTACAAATTACCTAAAACTCTACTAAAAAACCTCACAAAGACCCTCAAATTATCCTCTGCAAATCAAACCAAAAAAATACCTAGAAATAGCCCCAAAAATCCACTAAAAAAACCAAAAAACAAGCTCAGAAGAATCTCCAACTTGTGAATAGAAAGTAATTCCCTTATCCCAATAGTTTTAATTTCTGACAAAATTCTCAGCCATGTTCCATATACTCCAGCAACCAAAATTCTATTCAGAACTTTATACCCCTTAACCCCATTCTTTCGAAGAAGGAACTCAAAAATGATGATATACATCAACAACTTTCAATAATACTTTTTGTTGTTATTGTTGTTGTTGAACACTTCCAAAAAATAAAGAACGGGGAAAAAAAAAAAAAAAAAAACTTCTTTAGCACAGCTAAGAGGAGGTACTTGTTTCATTTTCAAATAATGGAAAAATAAATTGTGCATAGGCATGCAAAATTAAACTTCAACATGAAAATTCTAATGATTCACCATCCAGAATTTGAAGTTATTTGATCAAAGTTGTATTATGAATCTTATCATTATGATGAAAACCCCGTACCTTCTGTTGACCTATGAGACAAGCATATAATAAGATGTACAACAAGAGGTCTAGCATATTAGGTGAAGATGAAAAATAAGTGATGGACTCGTGATGAACGATATGTGTAGTATATGACGTGCGCTGGGCCCCCAAGGCCTTTTACAGGAGCATGGTTGCAGACCATTTGTGGCCCATTTGTGGCTCATTTGGACTACTGTAGCTTTTTGCTTGATCTACACGCTTAGGCCCAAAAGAAGAATACGCTACACGACTATAAATACTCCAAAAGCCTCACAAACCAAGGTATGCATAATTAATTCCACTCTAGCACTCTAGTTTTGGAAAGAAAGTTCTCTGACTTGACCTTCAGAGGGTTTTTGGCCAGCACCACACCAGTGCTCTCTGGACGAGGTCTTTTCTTGTTGTTTGTAGATTCTTATTCCGCTCTCGTGAGGACCGTGCAGCTCACTGGTGGACTTCGGCATCATCAGTTGGCGCCGTCTGTGGGAACTTGACAAACAAGGGTGATTAAAGCGTCACCTTGCTTCCGGGACAAAAAGTTGCATGGCTCACACTAGATCGATGGCAACAACCAACAACCAGGGTGACGAACCGCATGCTATGGCGTTGGAAAGACAGGTCCAAACACTAGCAGCGGCGGTCGAACGCCTAACTAAGCAGAATCATGACTTAGAAGAACAGCTACGACAAAAGAATGCGCATCCAGGAATACAAGAGGACCAGGAAGGAACAAGTGCTGAAAGGAGGAACCCCGACGGACCTGAGGGCAGCAACGCACCAAGCAAGACCGAAAAGACGGATGCCAAGCAGCCGTCTTTGTTGGAGGCTTTACCACCCCACATCGCCGCAAAGATGCAGGAGATGCGGGAGCAGATGGACGTGATGATGAACGCCCTTAGAGGGCGAGTATCTAGCGACCTCGACGACCTGGTCCACCGAACTGATTCGCCCTTCACGGCACATGTTACTTCGTGCCCTCTTCCTCCGAAGTTTCGTATGCCCCAGTTGGAAAGCTACGATGGAACCAAGGAACCCTTAGACCATTTGGAGTCCTTCAAGACTCTAATGCACCTTCAAGGGGTGCCAGACGAGATTCTGTGTAGGGCATTCCCAACTACACTGAAGGGATCCGCGAGGGTCTGGTATAACAGGTTGACGCCTAACTCAATAAGCACCTTTAAGGACTTAGGCGCCCAATTTGTGTCACACTTTATAGGTGGCCACCGCTATAAGAAGTCCACAGCATGCTTGATGAACATCAGACAGAAGGAAGACGAGACCCTGAGATCCTACATAACACGGTTCAACAGAGAGGCTCTCTCGATAGACGAAGCGGACGATAAGATACAGGTAGCGGCCTTTACCAACGGGCTGTGAAAAGGCAAGTTCCTTTTCTCTTTGTATAAGAATGATCCGAAAACTATGTCCGAGGTACTTTACAGGGCGACAAAGTACATGAACGCAAAAGATGCATTGATAGCAAGAGAAGATAGGCCAACGAAAAGGGAGAGGCAGAATGAGGCAAGAGAAGCACGTTCAGAGGGGGGACAAAAGAAGGCTAGGACGGATGAAAGAAGGGAGGATAGACGCCCGAAGCCGCCCATGGGGAAATTCACTAGCTTCACCCCTCTGACGGCCCCGATCGAACAAGTGCTAATGCAGATAAAGGATGAGGAGGCCTTAACGTACCCCGGAAAGCTGAAGGGGGACCCCAATAAGAGGTCAAGAAACAAGTACTGCCGATTTCATCGTGACCATGGCCATGACACCTCTGAATGTTACGACCTAAAGCAACAAATCGAAGCACTCATAAGGCAGGGGAAGTTGCAGAGGTTTGTTAATAAAGAAGGGGCGAATCCGCAACAAAACCAACCCCCAAGACGGGAAAACGAACGCCCAAGGCCACCGATTGTAGATATAAGAATGATCGTCGGAGGTACAATAGGACCGTCCAAAAGGGGTCGTAAAACCTACTTACGGACGGTGCAGAACGTCCAGACGACGGGCCTGACACCGAAGTTCACCAGTGAGCTGCACGGTCCTCACGAGAGCGGAACAAGAACCTACAAACAACAAGAAAAGACCTCGTCCAGAGAGCACCGGTGTGGTGCCGGCCAAAAACCCTCCGAAGGTCAAGTTAGAGAACTTTCTTTCCAAAACTAGAGTGCTAGAGTGGAATTAATTATGCATACCTTGGTTTGTGAGGCTTTTGGAGTATTTATAGTCGTGTAGAGTATTCTTCTTTTGGGCCTAAGCGTGTAGATCAAGCAAAAAGCCACAGTAGTCCAAATGGGCTGCAAATGGGCCACAAATGGTCTGCAACCATGCTCTTGTAAAAGGCCTTGGGGGCCCAGCGCACGTTATGTACTACACATATTGTTCATCACGAGCCCATCACTTATTTTTCATCTTCAGCTGCCTCCCATTCCGTGAATCCGTCACTCATCATGACGGGTCCATGGAATAAGTCAGTCGGTTATGTACATGACGGGTCCATGGAATAAGTCGCTCGGTTATGTACATGACGAGTCCATGGAATAAGTCACTGGGTTATCCCCAGTTCGTCACTATGCATGACGGGTCCATGGAATAAGTCGCTTGGTTATCCCCAATTCGTCACTATTCATGACGGATCATTGAGAACGGAGCGACCCGTCCAATTGATCCGTCATGCATAGTGACGAATTGGGGATAACCAAGCGACTTATTCCATGGACCCGTCATGCATAGTGACGAATTAGGGATAACCCAGCGACTTATTCCATGGACCCGTCATGTACATAACCGAGCGACTTATTCCATGGACCCGTCATGTACATAACCGACTGACTTATTCCATGGACCCGTCATGATGAGTGACGGATTCACGGAATGGGAGGCAGCTGAAGATGAAAAATAAGTGATAGGCTCGTGATGAACAATATGTGTAGTACATGACGTGCGCTGGGCCCCCAAGGCCTTTTACAAGAGCATGGTTGCAAACCATTTGTGGCCCATTTGCAGCCCATTTGGACTACTGTGGCTTTTTGCTTGATCTACACGCTTAGGCCCAAAAGAAGAATACTCTACACGACTATAAATACTCCAAAAGCCTCACAAACCAAGGTATGCATAATTAATTCCACTCTAGCACTCTAGTTTTGGAAAGAAAGTTCTCTGACTTGACCTTCGGAGGGTTTTTGGCCGGCACCACACCGGTGCTCTCTGGACGAGGTCTTTTCTTGTTGTTTGTAGGTTCTTGTTCCGCTCTCGTGAGGACCGTGCAGCTCACTGGTGAACTTCGGCATCATCATTAGGCATGACCACATCAGGCTCAAGTTATTTAAACTTGACTTGAGACTTAAGCCTGGTTAGACTTTGAACTATGTTCTATATATTGTTGATGGAGTTCCTTCAATTTGTCTCTACTACGCAAGAACGCATGATAATTTGACTGTTGAGAAAGATAGCTGAAAAGGATACCTAGTCAACAGTTAGCATGAGTTTATCATCCATCCTCATTGATCTGCTTCCAACAGAGAAATATATATGTAGAAGCATATACATTAGCAGGCAAACAAGGATTAAGGGGCTCAAATAATTAAAAGTAAAAACATTAGAACCATTGATTGATGCGCAGTTGGTGATGCTCAATAAAAACCTTTTCAATGCTAACTGGGCTAACCAATGAAGCAGACCCCTATCATAGTATATGTTATTAATAGTAACGCAAATCAATATGGTATTTTCATTCCAATGAGCAAGGATGTTAATTGAAGAACCCGGGACTTCCCATTTCTTTTTTATTAGGCAAGATTTGAAGCTAATACCTAATCCTAGACCTTACTCTGCCTCAACAAAATTCTTGAATTTGAAAAGTGAAACAGCTCTGGACTTGTGGGTGAGTTGGGCCCAAGGAAACAGGTTGGCCCATTCGGACGAAAACCCAACACGAGGCCCAAGGCCCATTAAGTGATATCTAATTGATATGGCTAAGGGAGGTAACCCCGAGGGCCATCCCAATAGGCCCGAACACTAGCTGGGTACCAGGAATTGATGCGACTATGACCGAGGGAACCCTTAGGGGTTAGTGGTATGAACCGATCACAAAAGAAGCCTGTATGCAAGCCCCCAGAGGCCGGCCACCGAGAATTAACAATTCCAAAAGGAATTCACTCCTAAACACTATTCGGCGTCTGGAATAAGTTTCAAGGGAATCCTATGAATTTGTGAGGATCCCTTGGGATTCTGGGAGATATAGGAATATGTGAGTGAGTGCGAAAAGAAATTATGGCCACCCCACTCATGGAGGGCTATAAAAGGAGGGGAAAGCAATGGTAGAAGGGGTTGGACAAAGTAGAGAGAGTGAGAGAGAGAGAGAGACCCAGAGAAGTACTGGGAAACCAGAAGGAAGTGAGGCAGAGGATGAGAGGTAAAGAATTTTGGCAAGGGCTGGTCAGGCTAAGGTTGAAGCCCCATTAATAGGATCGAGATAAAATCCATGTATAAATAAATTAAGGGCCCAAGTACAAGCTCATGAGTAGTCTTCGGTGCCCACAAGACTAATTCTCAATCAGTATTGTCCACAACATGAAAGAATATGACACACTCCAGCTAGCCTTCGCATCTCGCATTAAATTCCTATCTTAATTCTTATCTATATCTATATCTATATCTATATATTACTAAAAGCTGAAGCGTAGCATTTAATATTGCTACGCTCACGTTAAGCCACATCAGTAATCATGTCATCATTTTTTGTTTCCAGTTTTTCTTATATATTTTTTTAAACATTTTCTCATTTAAGATGACTTAAAAACTTTACTATTTAAAAATTAAAACATCTTTTAAATATTATTTTTATTATTAATTTTCCAAAACTCTCATTCCCTTTTACCTCTTCATCTCCCCACTACTTTCTACCTTTTCATTCTATGCATAGTTTTCTCACACAAAAAAGGTTACCTCTCTCTCTCTCTCTCTCTCTCACAATTTGTTTTTCATTTTTTGTTTGATTTTTTTTTTATTGCATCGATTTTTTTTTTAGGTTGATGAATTTTTGTACTAATTAGAATTTTACTTTGGGATGATACAATTTAGTTTTGTATTTAAGTTGTTATCTTTTATATTCTCTTTGATTAAATATTGTCCTACTACATTATACATATAGCATATAATAATATCATGTTATATAATAATATAATGTTATTATATTACATAGAATGACTTGGATAATTTGATGTTTATTGCTATATATTTTATTTTTACTCTTTCTTCCAATCATCTTATTTTATTTAACATTTAAATCCAGTCACATCCTCCGTACTATTAAATTATGTAGCACAAATCAAGAAAGTGGCTAAACACAAACCTGCCTTCCTTTCCCATACATTGGGGGAATCAAAATATTTGTGTGATTAAAATCATATAATTTACAATTTAAATAGCACCCTTTGAATGTGTCTAGGTCCATAGATTGAGCAATTTGTAGACTTAAAAGGCTATTGAGAATGTGCTTTTTGAATTAAGTCTAAAAAAAATATGAACTACTATATATCATTTAGATAAAAACTTTTATCGTAGATACATTAATTTTTTTATGTGTTAGCATTGTCTCTGCTTCTTCTTCTTCTTCTCAAAAATATTATGTATCATCTTTAAAGGATGCCAAAAATATTGATCTTATAGAAAAAGTTACATAAAATATTGAGAAAAAAATATTTTATATTACAATCTACTAGAAACGTTTTTTAAATATTGAAATCTTTCCATTTTTCATATCACTGACGTGTTTTACAACTATCACATGTGTTAACTTAAGTCTTGATATTCTTAAGCTGTTTCGAATAAAAGAAAAATAAAGGTTGCCGCAAAAGAGAAGTTCATGTAAAGTTTTTTGCAAAATGAAATATCTACTTTGTAAGACCATCAAACTTGATAATTTGCAAATGATGAAACCACTCGCAACAATATTTGCATAGTTATATAGTTCCAGCTAAAGCAATTGCTTATACTTTTAATCTTCAAAAAACACACATCTATCAATGGTTAAACGTTCATCTTAGGTAGTTTTAACTTTTCATATAATTTTACTTTTACATATTTATTTATTTTAATTTAGATATTTTTTTTCAAAAAAAACTTTAATTTAGATATTTATAAGTAAAAAATTGAAAAAAAAATGATTCATAAATAATCAAAATATATATATATATACATATATATATCTATACATGTTTATCTTGTGTGGTAACCTTACATATAATTTTGCATTTATACATTCATCTACTTTAATTTAAATGTTTATAACTTAATAATGAAATCTATAAACAAGTTAATTAAAACAATCATATTTCTACAATTCAAAAAGTCACAATTTCTTTTTTCAAAAAAAGACCTTTTACATTTTCTTGGAATTAATTTTTTTTTTTATAAAACCTTTGACACACCACTAACCTAACCACTTGATACATTAAAAAAATTTAAGGCTCATTATTACCTCCGTTAATATATTATAGATATCGTAATTGATTGAGACCAAACTAGAGAAATGCCTTTCACATTTCCTTGAAATTCAGAAGGAAAAAAAAAATATATATTGACATACCACTAACGTAACTACATCTATAACTACTTAAGCCATCTATGATATCTATTTCTTATTGATAATCATTGTTCGGGGATTTTTTTCGAAGCTCGGCCACGTGTGGTCCATTGGAGGGGTGGCCTTGCTAGACTTGGGTTTGTTTGGGGAGTTGTGTCTGGAACTCAGCATTGGGCCACATGATCTAATGACTACCGGCATACTTTTAAGCCTAAAAAATCATTAAAGTCAAAGTTTAAGAATTACGATAATGGTTGAATAAATATGTAACATGTGTTTGATATAATAACTTTGATTAATAGTTGTAATAGTAGTTGGAATAAAGTAATGTGTATTTAAATGTGAAGTAATCATGTACTCAATGATGTATATTTAAAGATATGGAAGCAAAGCCACTTATCTTTGTATGGTTTGTAGCTCCAGCTGTACAGTTTCTGTAAGTTGATAATATCCTAGCAGGGTGACTCTAGTGGTAGAGAGGCAATTTGCCATGATAACTTCAAGATTAAGGGGGAAAAATGGTAGTTTGATATAATAGCTTTGATTAATAGTTGGAATAGTAGTTGGAATAAAGTAATGTGTATTTAAATGTGAAGTAATCATGTACTCAATGATGTATATTTAAAGATATGGAAGCAAAACCACTTATTTTTGTATGATTTGTAGCTCTAGCTGTACAACTTCTATGAGTTGATAATATCCCAGCAGGGTGACTCTAGTGGCAGAGAGGCAGTTTGCCATGATAATTTCAAGATTGAAGGAAAAAATTGGTGCAATTGGAGGGAGAGAGAGTATGTCAGTATACCCAGCTGTATGTAGGGGCTGGTTAAGCTTGCCCCACTTATCATGCACTTAAATGAGTTTTCCACTTGACCATACTCTTTTAGTTGTTGTGAAGTTATGAATAGTGTTGCCTTCTATGAGAAGGGCTTTTGTATAGAATATTTGTGCCTTCTAAGAGAAGGGTTTTATGTAAGATGGATTTGTGCTTTCCATAAGAAAGGCTTTAATATGAGATTTTGGTGCCTTCTAGGAGAAGCGCTTTAGCATTAGAAGTTTATGCCTTCCATGAAAATGACTTTTAGTTTGAGTGTTTGATATCTCTTGAGAAGTGTGAAAATGGTAAAAGATATAGATGTTTTGTGGGTTGTAGTATTTGTAATATGTGTGATATATGGAAGTATGAAAGATATGGAGGTTAAAGATAGTAAAAATATGATATTATAACCACTAGAGAAATTGTAGAGATTGCTTTCTAAAAGGAAAGATTTTGTATGAGAAGAGTATGAAGATGTGTTTAGGTATTTGGAGATAGGTGTATTTTCTGAATATGGAGAGTGAGAGAATAAGTATAAGAGGGGTAATAGTGTTGTAGTGTGTTTAGTAATGTTGTTGGGATCTATTGCTGGGATCTTTTGCTGGAAGATGTATGAAGGCTTATAAAGGGCATTTATGAGCTAAGGGCTGAAGAGTTTAGTTCCTAATTTAGAAACTAGAAAACCCAGAAGCTCAAAACTTCATGAAGAGCTTAAGAAAATTATTAGATGGATAGAGAATAGAGAAGTTTGTGAAAGAGTTGTTCTTCTCCCTTGGTGTCCCCTTTGAGGTGTTAATGGGGGGGGGTTTTGTTTATAGTTGAGTTTAAGGGAGTATTTAGCAAATAATCTCAGCCAAAATATGTCCCAAATAACAATGAATCTTCAAAAAATTCATCCTAGGATTTGGCCAAAAATGGCATGTTTAGCTTTTAAGGTGTTCTTGCTGTTTTGGGTAATAGCTGCTAGGGAAAGAGAAGCAGAAAAGGAAAGTATTTTAACAAGAAAGAGATAGTTACTTAGTTGGCTTTAATTCTTAGCTAAATGAGGAAAAATCAATAATGTTAAGGCTGCTGGGTCAGCTGCCATAGATGTTCTGAAAAAGCTGTCCTAACTGTCAGGAAAAGCTGTCACAATTGGTATAAGTCAGTTGTTGCTTAGGGCAGAAGCAGATGAGGTCAGATGGGTGATTTCAGACTGCTGAAATGGATATTTCATGAATTTGGCTAAAGATGGTAAGATCACTTTTAAGAGTATCTTCCTATTTTGGGTATAGTAGCTGGCTACTAGGATTTCAGTATTAAATGGCTGGTAATATCACTTTCAGCTAGGTGTCAAGTGCTGAATACATTGCTGGGATTCTGCTGGAAATGCTTCATTTTTTGGGTGTTTGTATTTTTGGTCCAAGGTTCTATTACAACACATTTTTAGTAAATAATAGAATAATTGGTTGATAGTCAATGAAGTTTTAGAGATTTAGTTAAGGTCTCATTGTGTTGTGACTTAATCTTGGTGAGCAAGAAGAGCATTTAATGCTCTGCTCTGGCAGCTAGCAAAGGGATATCTGGTCTAATTGTGACAGACAGCAGCTGGGTTTTAGAAATATCATGAATATTCTATATATTTGGAGATTAAAGACAGCCAATCAGATTAGGTCATGTGTTTGAGTTGGATTTTAAGTGAAAGTAGTAATGCAATTTTTGTAGAATAATATAATTAGGTTTCTAAGATTGTATAGAAACAGCTGGAGATTGAATAAATAATTATTTTCTCAGTATTTAGATGATTGGAGATATTGAGTATTTGTCATATGATAAATATTAAATTTTAGGAAAAGAGCAATAAGGAGTTTTGTCATTTTAAGTGCTATGTGATAAGAAATGCTTACCATATGTTACCCGCTACACACGAATTCGTCAGAGTTCAGGGAGTTGGAGAAAACACGCCAAGCAACATATTTCTTTTATCAACTTTAAACCGCTGTAGCTTTATTGAACATACCTCCTTGCCCTCCAAATCACGACTCCCAAAGTTTCCCCAAAGAGACTCATGGGCTTGGATCATAAGCCAAAGATGAGATGACATACCTTGGGTTTTGTTGTCATTTTGTGTGAATATGGGCTTTTGTTGAGAAAGCCGCTTTCCATGAATATGAGAAAGGTAATATGGGTCATGAGTTTTGATTCATTGAGTGAGCCCGATCTGTATGTTGATATTGATGATATCATGGGTTATGATCCCAATTGATGAAAAGGAATGCAGACCATGAGTCTGCCTCTTGAGGTAAGGATCTTGTAGGCCATGTGAGCCCAATTCATGTAGTTGAATGAGATATGAGCTTATTTTGGGTTTTAAAGAGATTTACCCAAAAAAAATCAATAATATGTTGATATGGCATTGGTTGCCAATGAAGTAGTGTCATATGGGGCCAAAAAGAGTCCTCAACAATCATAAAATTTACAACTAGGTAGGAACATGCAAAGTAATAAAGAATAAATAAAGGAAGGAAACAAATGAAATCAAACATCAATTAATAACCGTTATTTATAAAATAAAAAGGTGGTCAAGAGGAGTAGGGAATACAATAGAGATGGCTATAAAGAATACATTGAAAACTTTATAGGGCAATAAAATCAACCATTGCATTCGTTTAATTAAATCAATAATCAACAATTAAATATAATAATACAAAATTTAAATATAAAAATAATCAAACTCTAACTAGGGAAATTATATATATATATATATATAATCATAATCTTCATATACCATGACTTAAAAAAAATTAATGAATAGTTTTACCTCTTATTTAATGTCTATGTATGCAAATCGTCAAACAATAAATATATGATAATGGTAAAAAACGTTATAAACAAGATTATGAAAAATATGATAAAACTATTTTAAAAAAAAAAAGCTCTATACAAAGTCTAGGGACTAAAATAGTATTTTATTTAGTAAATTATCACGCGCAATGCACGGGTCAGCAATTAGTTTTTGTAATGAGGAAAACCAGAATATTGTAGTACTAAAAATGAAGATACGCCTTTGTGAACTTCTGTAAAACATCTTCACACTTTGATAGAAAGATTAATATTGTACGCACGAGGTTGGGCCATAGGTCCTTTGGACTTGGTTCCCAAGCCTTGGCACGGAGTTGGGCCCCAAGTCCCATATGCGTCATTTGGCCCTAACCCCATTTTTGTCCTTCAACATCAATCTGGACACTCCGGAGCCCTATCTGTACTCCAAAGCTGAAATAGGACTTTGCTAGCATAAGCACCACAGGAAAATTTTCCCCCTGATCGTTTTTAGCCTGGTCGAGAGTATTGTTGCCCGGAGAATATCCGGTTGCCCAGTAGTGCCTTAGGGAATGTCGTCGCCGGGCAGGCTCTTGGTGGTGGGAGACAGTTCCAATGCCACTACCACTTTCGCACCAGAAACCCACCTAAAGATGATAGAATTGGACCATCAATTGCACTAGCAGGTGGGGGTAATCATGGCACTCCCACTCATTTAAGGCTATAAATAAAAGAACGGAAGGAGAAATGGGGGTCGAATTTTGGAGAGAGAGGGACTTAGAGAAATAGAGGAATCCATAGAGTCTTAAGTAATTGCATAGGTCTCAAAGTGAATGATCACTCATAGTAGGAAACTCAAAGCCCACAAAACAAATAAATTGTGAGCTCAAAATTGTACCCTACATATTTTTGGCCCGCACAATTGACGTCGTCTGTCGGGATCTCCTACAAAGTTGTGGTTCTGCTGAGATCAGGGCGAGAAAATGTCCGAAGGTCAGTCAGGGAGCTACGCTGAAAGTAGCTCTGGGAGATCTTCTCGAGGATCTACCTGGCGAGAAAGAAGGCAAAAGAGACGCAAAAATAGGGAGCATGAGTAGGAAGAGGAGCAATCTGGCTTTGGGGACAAGTCGTATTAGACTCACAGGACAATGTCGGGCACTTCGGACTGTTGGCGTGTCGACAAGCAGGGCGAGGAGCTTGAGTGATTACGAAGGTTGATGAAAGATTTAAAGTTGAAAGAGAGAGGGAGGTACCAGAGGAGAGGTAGTGGGGAACACGAGGTAGGGTCGGCTAGTGTAGGAGGTCGATACGGAACCGGGTCTCATCAGTCTGGTCCCCATCGTCGCCATGATCGCTTGCAATCACGGGAAGAGTGAAGGACTTTCCCCGAAGAGTGAAGGCCCAGGAATGCCGCAATGGTCGCTATGAGCAAGTGTTACACTAAGCTGCTCGATCTCGAGTCTTGGGGGATATTGAGCAAGCCCCTATGTTGAACAGATTTACGTGATCGCCATTTAACTCTTATGACAGGAAATTGGACCCAGTAGAACACGTAAGCCATTACATACAAATGATGTCGTTACACACCCATAGTAATGCATTGATGTGTAAGATGTTTCCTTCGAGTCTCGGGCCCACTGCATTGAGGTCGTTCAACGGATTAAGGAAGGGCTCAATTCACAATTTCGTTAAGCTGATCCAAGAGTTCAGTGTCCGGTTCATGACTTGCAGCCGAGTACCACAACCAATAGACGCATTGTTATTGATGAAAATGAGGGCTGGAAAAACCCTTCGTAACTACACTAGTCGATACTGGGAGCTTTACAATGAAATTGGTGTTGAAAACGAGAGAATCGCGGCAAGCACCTTCCAATTGGGATTGCCCGAGGATTCTGAGCTTTGAGAGTCACTAACAAGGAGGCCTTCCAAGGATATGAGGCAGCTGATGAGGCATATCGAGGAATATAAGCTGTTAGAAGATGATTGGCTCCAAAATAAAGGTAAGGCCCTGGTTGTAAGCAATCCTTGACAAAATGGCTTTCAATCGAGGCCCAAGAAAGATTTGAGGATTCAAGAACTGGAAGCCCAATTAGGAGAAGTGAATATGGCTTTCAAGGAGCCGATGCACAAGATCGTGGATCGAATCAAACATGAGCCATACTTCCAATAGCCAAACAAGATGGGGGGTGACCTGTCGAGAAGAAATCATAATCTGTACTACACATACCATAAAGATAAGGGGCACACCATCGAGCAATGTAGGGTGTTAAAGGATCATTTGACGCAGTTGGTAAAGGCAAGATATTTGAAAGAGTTCGTGGTGGGCCTTAGGAATTAGAAGACTGGGCAGGGTGCTCGGCCATGGGGAAATCCCCTTCCCCTTCCACTGGGAGTGATAGAAGTCATCCATGCAGCGCCTAGGGGCATGTTGGTTCTGAGGACGAGAGATGTGTTAGCTGTGGCGCCCACGGGAAACTATAGCCTTCGATGACGATGATCTGAAGGGCACGATTCAACCACATGATGACGTTTTGGTATTACGGCTCGGATAAATGATTTCACAGTGAAAAGGGTGATGATAGATCACGAAAGCAGTGTCGACGTGATGTATCCTGATCTTTTCAGGGGGCTTAGACTAAAGAAGGAAGATATTTCCAAGTATGATACACCTCTAGTGGGGTTTGACGGCCAGATGGTGATCCTAGAAGGGCAAATTACCCTTCTTGTAAATATGAAAGGTAAAAAAGTGATGGTAGTCTTTATAGTGGTCGCGTCATTTTCTTTATACACAGCGATCCTCGACAGGCCATGGATTCACAAAATGGGAGTGGTACCATCCAGCCTGCATGTGAAGGTTAAATTTCGCACTGAGCATGGTATCACTATAGTGCGAGGCAACTAGTAAGTGGCCAGACAGTGCCTAGTAGCCTTGGCTAATCCATAAATCAGGCAAAAAGAGCCAGCTGAGAAAGCTCCATTATAGCAACTACAGGAACCCTAAGAGGAAATGGGGGCTAACTATGCCGAGGTCTTAGTAGAAGTAAAGATATTGCTAGATCGAGAAATGAGTTTTCTGATAGGAGCAAGTTTGAAGGATGAAGAAAGAGTGGAGTTGCTGCTGTTTCTTGTGCAGAACGTAGACATATTCACTTGGAGCCTGTACAAAGTGCCTGGGGTTGACCTGAGTTTATAGTTCACAAATTCAACGTAGACCCTCTATACCTCCTAAAAAGTAGAGGCTAAGGAGATCAGCTAAGGAGCATATTGATGCCGTTAAACAAGAAGTTGGGAGGTTAAAGGAAGCCGGGACTATAAAGGAGACGTTCTTTCCAGAATGGCTTACAAACACAGTAATAGTGAAGAAGAAGAATAACAAGCGGAGAATTTGTGTTGATTTTACTAATTTAAACTGAGCATGCCCAAAAGATCCATTTCCTATGCCGAAGATTGATCAGCTAGTAGATGCCACTTACGAGCACCCGAGGATGAGCTTTCGAGATGCTTTTCAGGGATATTACCAAATTGCCCTCTTGGGCTGAAGAATGATGGAGCCACATACCAACGAATGATAACGAAAATGTTTAGGGACAAGATTGGACGTATGATCGAGGTGTATATTAATGACATGGCGAGAGACACAGCACAATCTCAAAGAAGTGTTTGAAATATTCCGACGACACCAGTTGTGTCTCAATGCTGACAAGTGTACTTTTGGATTAGGGCCAGTAAGTTCCTAGGTTATTTGATCACTAAACGGGGAATAGAAGTTAACCCTAATCCTAATCAAAGCTGTAAAACGTCTCAAATCACCGAGTAGTCCAAAGGAAGTTTAGAAACTGACCAAAATGTTAGTTGCCCTTAACCGGTTTATTTCCAAATTTGCTTATTGATGCCGACCATTTTATCAGCTTTTAAGGAAGTGGAAGGGATTCTAGTGGGACAAGGAATGTGAAAAGGCTTTTCAGGACCTAAAGGAGTACCTAGGGTAAGCACCAATCTTGACAACCCCAGAGCCCAAAGAAGATTTATACATGTACCTCTCAGTGTTCGAGCATGCTGCGAGCGCTGTGCTACTAAGAGATCAAGGTGTGTAACTACCAATATACTATATCAGCAAAACCTTTGTTGATGCTGAGACGAGGTATTTGCTGCTGGAGAAGTTAGTGTTAGCACTTGTGCACTCCACACGAAAATTGCCCCATTATTTTCAGGCTCACACCGTCTATGTGCTGACTAAGTACCCTCTACAGTCATTGTTGAGGAAATCTGATTTTACAGGGAGAATAGATAAGTGGGGGACTTAGCTGGGCTCTTTTGAAGGGTCAGGTTCTCATTGATTTCATCGTAGAATTTTCCCCAAAAGGGGGATTGGAGATGGTCTGCCACATAGAAGTCCTCCTGTGGAAGGTATTCGTGGACAACACGTCCAACGCGTCAGGGGCTGGGGCTGGAATCGTAGTTATCACCCCGAAAGGAATAAAGCTGAAGCATTCTTTCAGGTTGGGCTTTAGAGCTTCTAATAATGAATCCGTGTATGAGGCTTTGCTGGCTAGACTAAGAGTTGTCTTGGATTTGGGCGCTAAGAGCATCCACAGCAGTGGAGTTAAAAATTTAGCTTTTTAACTCCATAAAAAGTTACTTTATCTATTTTACTTACTTACTTTACAAACCATGCTGCAGCAGTGAATCTATTTTAGCTTTCAATACAATAAAATAATATAAATATCACAATAAAATAATATATCTACTACAATAAAATAATATATCCACTACAATAAACAACAATCACAACCACCTGCGACTGTAACCGCAACCTCTACCTCTACCGCTACCGCTATCGTCGCCGCCACCACTACCGTCGCCGCCACCAACTCTTCCACCGCCGCTGCCGCAATTGCTACCCAAAAAATTTACCAACTGTGAACAGTGAGTCGGAGGATATAGAACAAAAAATTAATATTTTATTCTCACTCTCTCACTCCAAATAAATATATATAAAAAAAAAAACCCCTTTTCTCTATCATCCCTCTCTCTTTTCAGTCACTGGGCTCAACTTTCTCTCTTTCTCCCTCTCTCATATCAACTCTCTTGAACCTTGCTCTGTGTAGATCAGTAATGGTTGAGAATGGTGGGTCCGTAGAGGTGACCTTGCTCCATGTAGATCAGCGGTGGTTGAGCATAGTGGGTCCGTAGAGGTGACCTTGCTCCGTGTAGATCGGCGATGGCTGAGCATAGTAGGTCCATAGAGGTGCTATGGATTGGGTTCGTGTGCTTAGGTTCGTGGATTTGGTTCATGGAATGGGTCTAGGTCCGTGTAGATCGATGGTGGTGGTGGGTTTACTCATCGGTGGTCCGTGTAGATCGGTTCGTCTAGGTACATGTAAAGGTTGCTAATTTTTTTTTTTTTTTTTTGTGATTGTTGGGGTGTGTGTGGTGGTGAGGTAGTGGGTGGCTAAGCTCCTCTTTCTCATGTGGTGGTTGCTGGAGAGATAGAAACAATGAAGAGAGGAAAGAGAGAGATGGGAGAAGATGTGGTGGTGTTGGTGGTGGTGGTGGGGGTTGCTGTGGTCGAAGCTAGGTCTGTGGTAGTGTGGGTCGATGGTGTGAGAGGTTTGAAAGTTGAGACAGAGAGTTGAGAGATTGTGAGAGTTCTGAGAAGAAAAAAAAAAAAAAAAAAAATTTTAATCCGGCTGAGGAATAAAAAATTATTATTACTTTTAGCTCTCAGTTATAGTGCACATGTATGTATAAATGTGCATTGTAGCAAAAAGGTAAAAAATTTTAGGTATAACTCTATTGCTGCAACACTCTTTTTTGTGTTTTGGTGGAGCTAAAATAGCTATATAGCTATTTAGCTCCACTGCTGCAAGTGCTCTAAGGAGGTGGAGGTATACTCAGATTCTCGACTGGTGGTCAATCAGGTACGGGAGAGCTTCGAGGCCAAAGATCCCTGGATGATTAAGTATTTATGGTTAGTAAAGCAGACTATGAGTTACTTTTCGAGTGTGAGAGTGGACCAAGTGGCCAGAGGGCAGAACCGGCACGCCGACTCCTTAACCACATTAGCATCATTGGCAACCGATGGGGTGCCCCAATTAATCAAGGTGGAATTGGTGGCTAAACCAAGTATTAACTCAAGGACAGGAGTTTCACAGGTTACCACTGTCGGGCAGTGCTAAATGGATCCTATCGTCAACTTTTTAGCTAAGGACTGAATACTGGGTAACGAAAAGGAAGCGGCCAGAGTGCACTGGGCCGTTGCTCGGTATTTGTTATTTGCCGATAGGAAGCTATACCAAAGGTCATTTAAGAGGCCATACCTACAATGTCTACACCCCAACAAGATTGAAGAACTTTTGGCTGAGTTGCATGAGGGAGTGTGCAGCAGTCATGTCAGGGGATGTTCATTGGCCCACCGAGCGATGACTCGGGGATTTTAGTGGTCGCAAATGCAGAAAAATGCCATCGGGTATGCACAGAAGTGTAAGCAATGCCAAAGGCGCGCCTCGATGATCCACCAACCTACTAGGAACCTGAATCCTGTTAGTAGCCTGTGGCCCTTTGCCTAGTGGGGGCTAGACATAGTTAGTCCTTTCCCTCGGGCCATAAGCAACGAAGATTCGTATTAGTGGCCATGAATTACTTTACAAAGTGAGCAGAAGCGGAGGCACTGGCAAATATCTGGGATGTGGATGTCAAGAAGTTCGTATGGAGGAACATTATAACGAGATTCGGGGTGCTAGAGTCCCTTGTGTCAGACAATGGGTTGCAGTTCGATAGTAAAACTTTCCACGAATTTTGTAGTAATCTTGGCATCAGAAACCGGTATTCTACCTCAGCATACCCGCAGAGTAACGGCCAAGCTGAGGCCACCAACAAAGTCATCGTGGATGGATTGAAAAAAAGGTTAGAGGGCAATAAAGGAAAATGGGCCGAGGAATTGCCCAGTGTTTTGTGGGCATACCGGACAACCCCAAGGAGGTCCACGAGAGAAACTCTGTTTTCTATGACATTTGGAGTGAAAGTAGTCATACCGGCTGAGATAAACTTATGCAGCGCCCGGGTCTCAGGGTTCGTTCTAGCCGAGAATGTAGAATTGATGATGAGACAGTTAAACTTGTTGGAAGAGCACCGCAAAGTGGCGACCATACGGCTAGTAGGGTATCAGCAGAAGCTTGCCCAAAGGTACAATAGAAGCGTGAGGAGAAAGGAGTTTACCATTGGAGATCTAGTGCTTTGAAGGGTAGTAGGGAACACCCGAGAGGTTAATGCAGGGATGTTAGCCCCGACCTAGGAAGGACCATACAGAGCGACTGCCATCACTGGCGCGGGAGCATATTATTTGGAAGATTTAGATGAAAGACCACTTTCCAGACCATGGAATGCTCACAATTAGAAGAAATTTTATTATTGATCACTCGTACACAAGAGCACAAACCGAGCATAATGTTGTATGTACATACTATAAATTAATATGAATGTGATGTTTACCCATGCTGATATATCTGTACCTATTTTCCATAATTCATTTTTCGCATCCAACGGAAGCATGGGAAACTAACGCTATTACTTAAAGCACAGAAACCTGTCCCTGGTTCGATTTCCATCACTGGGCAGGTAAAAACCTAAATTTTAAAATTTGCTAAAAGACAAAAACCTATCTTCGGTTCAGTCTCCATCACTGAGCAGGTGGAAACCTAAGCTCTAAATTCGTTAAAGGACAGAAACTTGTCTCCGGTTCAATCTCTATCACCGAGCATGTGGAAACCTAAGCTTTAAATTTGCTAAAGGACAGAAACTTGTTCCCGGTTCGATCTCCATCACCGGGTAGGTGGAAACCTAAGCTCTAAATTTCGCTAAAGGACAAAAACTTGTCCTCGGTTCGATCTCCATCACCAAGAAAGTGGAAATTTAAGCTCTAAATTCGCTAAATGATAGAAACCTATTCCCGGTTTGATCTCCATCACCGAGCAGGTGGAAACCTAAACTCTAAATTCGCTAAAAGATAGAAACTTGTCCCCGGTTCAGTCTCCATCACCGGGCAGGTGAAAACCTAAGCTTTAAAATTCGCCTAAGGGCAGGAACCTGTCCCTGGTTCAATCTTCATCATCGGGTAGATGGAAACCTAAGCTCTAAGTTTGTATAAGGACAAAAACTGTCTCGGTTCGGTCTTCATCACCAGG
Source organism: Castanopsis chinensis (assembly GCA_032878915.1). Lineage (NCBI taxonomy): Eukaryota > Viridiplantae > Streptophyta > Magnoliopsida > Fagales > Fagaceae > Castanopsis > Castanopsis chinensis. The sequence continues at coordinate 12,380,331 of JAVQMG010000115.1, read as the reverse complement.
TAGGTCGAAGTCTATCTAACAGGAACCCGTTCTTAGCTTTATTCTGATCACCAAGCGCAAGAGGTTCCCGTCAGATTAGTCGGTTTGCCGAATCCAATCTCTTGGGTTGAACCTAATTTACGGGTAAGGGTATTTCCTCACACCAAACTTTCCTAGATAAGTTGACACACGTCGAATTCGGTTCTTATTGCCGAGGAGCCAATTCTTTCTAAAACGTGCCACCCCTTCAGAACGACCCTGGTCACTATGCATGCACGGGTCTAATCTTTCATTTAAAAAAAAAAAAAAAACAACGATGATCATGTATACATATAAAAACAATAACTTAGTAACAATTCGAGAAACGCTCATCACATACGATTAAACCAAATGTTCGTTAACAATATCTAGATAATTGAATAAAGGCAAGCTAAACGGAAAGGCAAGCTAAACGGAAAGGAAAAGTAGACCATTGTTTTGTCACCACAACCTGGTGACCATGGGCAATTCGAACAAAGGAAAATAGAAACTAAAAGACAACGGGAATTAAAAGTTAAAAATGAGTCAAACTGTAAGATCGGTGGACGGGATGAGAACTACGTCAACGATCGGTTGGCTTTAGATACCCTCGGTTGGCTGATTGATGGGTGGTTGTTGAACTGGCACATTTTCAAGAGCATTGAGGTTGCTGGTAACTTCGAGATCAACACTCTCCACGTGAGTATCGATCGCTCGAACCAACTCCCTCATACTGGGGGTATCTTCTTCATCAGCAACACTGGCTTGGCTTTGGACGGGAGGAGTAGGAGCTAGGTATGGGATCCGTTTTGGGTTCCTCAGTGGGGAGTCATCTGGCACTCCTATTGCTTGAAGGGCAGCCAGCCATCCCTCCTCGAACCCATGAATTCGAGCTTCATGGACAACAGGTTCTACGGAGTTATTAACATCTACTAAGCTCTCATTGTACCACTTATCCTCACAGGCTTCAACAGTAGCCTTCAGATCAACCATTGCGTTAGCTTGGGTTAAGTTGAGGTTGGTTGCTTCTGCTAATTTAAGCTCTACCTCCCCTAGCTTTTCCTCCGCCTTAGCCCATTTTTTTTCCACCACTAACTAGACTTCCTCTGAAGACCAAGCCTTTTCCTCAACGGCCTCAGCAACTTTTCCTTTTTCCTTCGCAATGGCAATAGCTACGTCCTTCAGAGCTTTCTCCCGATCAGCCACCTCATCGAGCTCCTTCAACCTCTCGTAGAGGGCGTGGGTTAACTACTCGGCCTAATATTGCAGTAGTGATCAATACGGGGATGAAACAAATGCGCATACATTAAAATAAATGTAAAAAGACATAAAATTACCACTATGGTATGCCATTGTAACCGCCTAGCAAGCGATTCCTTGGTCCCCTCCTAAAAGATTTTGATGTCCTCAGGCAATAAGAGGTCGTGCACCAAGTTCTGTGCAACCCGTCCCCCTTAGCCATAAGACCAGGTGCTTGCACTAGCGGACGCTGGCAGGAGCCCATCGCCGAGTTTGAAGGTGGGCTGCTAGATTACTTCAGGCTGGGATGAGGACGCCACATCGATGCTAGTTTGGGGAGTTGGCTGAAAATCACCCACTGGCTGCCGGATAACGATCCCGGTTGATATTCAGGGAGGGGTCTTCGATGGAACGGTAGTTGGGACCCCGATTTGTTGATCGGCAACGCTACTTCTTTTTGGCACGGTTGGAAGAGGGTGGAGGAGGAGTTCGATCCTTACTTTGAGGCTGTTGGGGCTGAGTTATAGGACAAATACCAGGCAAGAATCCGTCAATAGTCATTTTTCACCTGGTCACCATGTCTGCGTCTTGATCAGCCTCGGCTGCTTCTGGCTTGGCTACTTGGCCCTGAGTTTTTGGCTCCCCAACGGGAATGAGAACTTTACGGCTTAAGGACACAGGCTCGGCTGATTCGTCTCTCACCAGAGCTAGATCCTCTGTTATGGTATACCTGGGGCCGAGATCCCGAGCTTTACCGACCGTCAAAGATGGAGGGAGAAAACTGGCTTGCCGAACGTAAATGTATGATAGCAATGGGCTATCCAACAACAGACCCGGCCTAAAAGGTTGCCACGTAGTATAACAGGGATCGCAGCTGAGTATGAGGTGCGATGCACGGAGCTGTTCGTCAGTGTGAACAGATATCTCTGACCGGAGTACGAAGTTCAGGTCCTGTACAGGCACCACTCTAAGGTCTTTCATAAACCTTCCGCTCTCTGCATTAAAACAACATGAAAGCTGATTAGCTACAATTTGAATGAAATAATCATAAGCACAGTTAATGGGTTTAAAGTGTCACGTACCCGGACAAACTCTCCTACCATGTTTCTATTGGAGTCGGACAGGCATGATATAAGCCAAACTTGCATGTCTCTAGTCTTTAAATAGTAATCAGTTCTAATTTTACCGCACAATCTATACATAAAATTGATGTCATGGTGGTTCAGTTGAACCCGAACATTTGATTTAGCCGGCTGACACAACTTACAACTCTATAAAAATTGGGAGGTGGTTGGTCGGGGCATAGGCCATAGCTAAATCTAACTCCACCCTCAAGTATACATCAAAGGAAAGAATGCAACGTTCGAACTAGAGCTCCTCTTAAGAGCGATATCACCCTTATGATAGTAGGCAATATCGACATCCCCTAGGACATCTAGACTTCTCTAAAATTGGCCAAGGCAGCCCCAGGTTTAAGATAGTAGGCCAGAGTATCCCATTTCTAAACTATGGAGTGAAAAAATGAAAAGAAGCAAAAGTAGAGAAAACTTACTTTGGCCTTTAGAGAGTGGTGAACTGGAGTGTTTATGCACAGAAGGAGCATGCTCGGCAGAAGAGAGATTTAGGAAGAAAGGATGTAAAGAACGATATGGAAAGTCAGGGGGAACTATTTATAGAGACTAGATGGGGGTAGAAACATTTAATAAAAAGGAGAGGCAGGAAAAATTCCCCAAATTCTTTTTTGTAATTGACACGCGCACCGCTTCAGTTTACGAACAATCAAGCAATGACGACAATTAACGCTTGACTGCTTGGCACGACGCACCTTTCAAGGGAACATAAATGAACGTCCCATCCGTTCAGTAATCGACGTTCAAGCTTCCCGGAGAATTCTAGGCACATGACTTCCTTGATTCTCGCTCGGGATCCGAGCAAGAATCAAGAGGGAGCTATTGTACGCAAGGGGCTGGGCCACAGGTCCTCTAGACCTAGGCCCAAGCCTTGGCACGAAGCTGGGCCTCAGGCCCAAGCCCCACAACACGTCATTTGGCCCTAACCCCATTTTTGTCCTTCAACATCGGTTCGGACACTCCGGAGCCCAATCTATACTCCAAAGCTAAAATAGGACTTCGCTAGCTTAAGTACCACAGGCAAATTTCTCCCCCGATCGTCTTTAGCCTGGTCGAGAATACCGTTGCTCGGAGAAATCTTATATCCGGTTGCCCGGTAGCGCCTTAGGGAATATTGCCGCCGAGCAGGCTCTTAGCGGTGGGAGACAGTTCCAATGCCACTACCACTTTCCCATCAAAGACCCACTTAAAGATGATAGGATTGGACCCCCAATTGCACTAGCAAGTAGGGGTAATTATGGCACTCCACTAATCTGCGGCTATAAATAAGGGAACAGAGGGAGAAATGGGGGTTGGATTTTGGAGAGAGAAATACAGAGAGAAGAGAGACTATCATAAGAAGAGGGAGAGGGACTTAGAGAAACGGAGGAATCCATAGAGTCTTAAGTGATTGCATGGTCTCAAAGTGAAGGATCATCCATAGTAGGAAACTCAAAACCCACAAAACAAATAGATTATGAGCCTAAAATCATACCCTACATATGTTTGGGCCGTACAAATATCTCCTACCAAAGTACAACACTTTCCTATTCAAACATCTACTTCTTATATATTAATTAGTTCATTTACCTATAATACTTCAACTTCCATCTGATCCAATTTAACAAAAAGCTCACTCTTTTCCATGACCCTATACTTTCACATTAATTAGACCACAACAAACATTCTTTTCCTACAAAACTGAATACACATTATGCGTACCCAAAGAGGCTTTAAACTGGATAAGCCAATATTTAGGTTCACAACTTATTTATGTAGTGGGCTTAGGAGTTTTCTACTATGGGTGATTCTTTGTCGGGCGACCCAACACCTCCTAGTTCAAATGAACTCTTTCCCTCTCCCAGTCATTCTGTTCTCTCCTGACACTATCACCCTTTTCTCTCTATTCTCTCTCTCTACTTGCCAGGCCCCTCCTCTCCTTCTGTTTTCCTATTTATAGCCTCAGATGAGTGGAGGTGGTTATGATTGCTTCCTGACCTCACTCGTGTGGATGGGGTTTGGTATCATTGTTTTTTATAAGAAGATGCTTTGTTGGGAACAGTGGTAGTGGCATTGGAACTGGTTCCAACCTCCAAAAGACTACTCGGCAGTGATATTCCCCAAGGCAATATCGCGTGTGCCGAGAACACAGAATGTTCTCGGCACACGTATTTCCCGGTCAATGCGCAATTGATCGACGCGATCTTCTACTGATGTTCAAGAAGAGAAGGGCCTATTTTGGTAGTTGGGCTCATGTTAGGCCTGAAAGAGTGTTCGGATTAAAACCTTAGGCCCAACAAGCATGTGATCGTGTATTGCGCATTAAAGCAGAACTCAACGGACCCGGGCTCACAACACATACACACATAGTCAGAACAATTACACCTCAAAGCTATACAATGACTTCTTGGATGAAAAATAGCCACGCACGTCCTAAATGATAAATCTAACTTCGTCCACAGAGTAGAGCTCAAACATATTGCCAAAAAATATGAAAACCAATCTCAGATAAATCCAACCAAACCCAAAAAAATCAGCCAAATCAAACACAAATTAACCATCAATTCCCCATATGATCAAACAAAACCACCAAATTAGACAGGAAATCAACCTTCACCAATCAAAATAAGAGAAACCCAGATCACATTTCTTCACAATTGAACACCTAAAATACAAAAGAGGAAGAGAAGAGTTAAGAGACAAACCTGTATTGCCGCAAGAAAGAGAGAAAGAAGAAAAGTTTGGGCGAGGAAGAGAGAGCGTGACAGAGTTTCTGGAGCTGATTAAGAATTAAGAAGTGAGTGTGAATGTAGGGGTGAGGGCAAGGGCGAGAGATTTCTAAATTCTTGGGTTTGTGAGGGGATTTCAAATCAACGGATTTGGACCCCTAAAATCCAGGACGGATTTGGGACCAAATCCAAATCCATTTCTTTTAACTTACCCAAACAAAGGATTTGGATTTGGATTTGGATTTGGATTTGGACCCCCTCAAATCCAAATATAAATCCAAGTCTGGGATCCAAATAGACCATTAAAGCATTTGCATTAGAAAAACTAGCCTCCAACCATGCGCTCTTGTGCCTGCTCAAAGACACTTCTATTTTTTGGATAAATTTCAACAATTTGTATCTATTATAATTTAGGATTACTATATTTTTGGATAACAAAAAAAACCTAGTGTGATGAAAAAAATAATATTCATCATATCCCTATGTTTTGTTTTTAGATTAGAAAATGTAATAATCTCAAATTATAATGGATGCAAATTATTAAAATTTACCCAAAAAATAAAACAGCAGTTCTACTTTAAAAAAAAAAATTAACAAAATTAATGAAATCAAAACTTAGGATATAAATAAGCACCATTCTAGGCCAATAGTGAATTTTTTGTTTAATATTATAAGAGTATTTAGAAGAAGTAGAAAAAAAAAAAAAAAAAAAAAAAACCTTCACCAGTTCGGTATTTTACTTTTACTTTCCACGTCCCATGTTTCCTTATTTTTAAAATTTTCAATTACATCATATTTGGATAGTCTTTAAAAAAAAGAAAAAAAAATCACATTAAGATATAGTTATATTTGAATCCAAATTAACTTAGTCACACAGACTCATTTGAATTCAAATTCAAACTTCTCATAATCATTCTGTCTTAAAGATATTATAAATTTGAAGCACATTGAAATATTGGAAATACAATATTACAACCAAATTTAATTTTAAGAAATATTGCACATTTTTAATTCAATAAATAAAATAATGATATAAAATATGAATGACATTATTGAACAAATTATAATAACTTGAAAAAAAAATTAAAAATAAAATTAAGTTGCAATTAATACAAACCTTTTATCTTGTTCCTAATTAGCATATTATCGTGAATATCACCAAAAAATAAAAATTATAAGTATCACATATGCTGGTTGGGTTCAAATTGCATCATACTTTCAAGGTAGCCAATCAATCCATTCATCCCATTATTTTTGGGATCTTCAAAACCTTGAGAAGAATCATTGCAGAACATTGTAAAAGGATGCGAGGAAAATTTAAAAACAATAAATGTGTATTTTTTTTTCAAAGTAGAATATCATAAATTTTGTCGTAATATTTTAAACTTTCAATACATACGTATACACCATCTCCTACTATAGGAGGCGTGTTCCAAAGCCAACCTTTCTATAACAGAGGATCAAAAACTCAAAAGTAGTAAAACTTGCTAAAGTTATATTTACAAACAAAGTTCACACTATCAAGGCACCATGATCCCAAACTTGTTTACATGCTGCTTTTACATTTCTCAATCCTCATTTCCAGATATTGTTGAGTATCTTAACACTTTCTTTTTCATTCTTGTTGATGGTGCAAGCTAAGAGAGCCGTCTTTCAACAAACTCATCCACTAACTATAAAATTGAAATCATCAAATTTGGTGAATACTAAATTACTAATACCGCATAAAACTAATAAAACAATTAAAGAAGTGAAAAGAAAAATGTTTTATTTAAAAGAAAAAAATACCAAACTCGTTAGGATTTAGGAGCCAACCATGGGAAAATCATCTTCATTTTAGCGGAGGCATCATTTTTTTGTATGGTAGCACCTTTTGTTTTTTGGCTAAATATATATATATATATTTATATAATTATAATGAATAGTGGGTTTCAAAGTTGATTTGGATAAGAATAATCACCTATTTTATTGAGAAAATCATCTTCATTTTAGCGGAAGCACCATTTTTTTGTGTGGTAGCACCTTTTGTTTTTTGGATATATATATATATATATATATATATATAATATGAATAGTACCGAAGAAAATGAGTAGAGACTGACGTTTGAGTAATTCTTTCTCTTTATGTATTGTTGTAGCTGTTGCTTTAATAGATAAGTTTGAGTTTGATAGTCGGTTTCAAAGTTGATTTGGATTAGAATAATTACTTATTTGGGAAAAATTCTAAAAGACCCCCTAAACTTTAAAGTAGTGGCCAAAACACCCCCTAAACTTTTGTTTTAGCCAATTTGCTCCTTCAACTATACAAACCTGCCAAATAAAGTCATCCGTTAATCTCTCTGTTAAGTGACTAACGGAACTCACGTGCATTTCTTTTATATATTAAAAAAAAAAAAAAAAAAAAAAAACTATCCAGATTCCAAACTGATTGAGAGATCCCAACAATGGCTTCTAATCCTACTATCATGGCTGCTTTAAAATTCTTTATATCACTTCCCAGAATTGAGTTTCTTTTTCAATTGTTCTATTTTTGAAAGAAAAGAGAGTTTCAAAAACTTGTTTAAGGCCATAAGTAGTGAGCGCCAGACATGGCTTTATCGGCAAGCACAGGAAGCATCCAGGAGGTTGTGGAATCGCCGGAGGTATGCACCACCATCGGATCATGTTCGACAAGTACCATCCTGGGTTTTCACCAAAGTCTCAAAGCCCAAACCAAAGCTTCATTATGCAACTTCTCTCTCTAAACCCACAGATCAGCCTCTCTCAAACTCACAGGTCAGTCACCATGGCTGACTCAAGACCACTACCACCACTGCCGGCTGTGGCTCCTAAGACCGAGCCATCTCTCTTCTCTAGCTTCTCTATAGCAATTTCTTTCTCTTGTAATTTTCTTTCTCTAGCCAATCTATAGCCTCCATAGCCAAAAACTCTCGAGCTCTAGCCTTTCAGATGTCAGAACTAATCCCAAATCTAATTCTCCACATCTCAAACTCTCTCTCCCTCGCTTAAAATTAATCCATAGATTTCCCCAATCTAGGTTTCTCTCTCAAGCTCGCATACTCTCTTGCCTCTTACCCATAGATGGCAATAATGGCTACAGATTTACAAATGATGATAGGTGACAGATAATATATACGGCGATAGAACCATGACATCAGGCAATGCACTCTCTATTAGAATGTGGTGGATTTTTTTTTCTTTGATTTAAATGAAGCGCACGTGTGTGTTGTGTTCCGTTAGTCACTTAACAGACTGATTAACGGATGGCTTTATTTGGCAGGCTTGTATAGTTGAAGGGGCAAATTAGCCAAAATAAAAGTTTAGAGGATGTTTTGGTCACTGTTTCAAAGTTTAGGGGGCCTCTTGGCATTTTTCCCTACTTATTTTATTGAGATTTTAAAACTGTATGTGATGAGATAAGGATGAGTAATAAAGATAAAAGTAATTTGAGTTCAAATAGAAAACAGGTTTTCATAAAATTTTTTTAAAAAAATAAAAAATGGAACACAGGCCTATCAAAAGTAACCATGAGGTGTTTTGTTCCCGTAAATTTTGCCAAAAGAAAAATTTTGAATTTTGAACAAAATTAAAACTAACATGTGGGAAGTTTTTTTTAAGTAACTTATAGGATTTTTTTTTTTTTTTTTTAAATAGTAACTTTGTATCTATCTACTATTTAGTGGGAGTTTTTATTCTGAAGGTTTATTCTGTAGGCTTTTTATTTTTTTGAAAAAAAATTAATAATTTATATCCATTATAATTTGAAATTATTACATTTTTCAATCACAAAAAAAAAAAAAAAAACCAGGGGCATGATGAAAAAATTATTTCACCCACAAACTCATAATACTCATCACACTTGTAGATATTTTGCGATTGAAAAATATAGTAATTTTAAATTATAATGGATGCAAACTATTAACTTTTTCTAAAAATAAAATATATAAATAGAAGAGCATTTGAAATAAGAACCAATAACCACCAATTGAAAAAGGCAGCAATTAAGGTTATATCCTTTTTGAGAAACCAGACCGGGATTAGCCTGGGCTTTATTCAACAAAAGAAAATACTCATGGTACATCAAAGAGGACTAGGGGGAAAATATCAGCAGGTAGGCATTCTAGCCACGCCTGCATCCCCTCACTAAGTTTAGCCCTTTTAGCTAGCGTATCAGCCATAATGTTGCAACTACGATTAACATGACAAAAATCTGAAAAATGGAAAGCAGAAACTTGATGTCTAATATCATCAATGATGTTCCCAAACGGAAGAAAATCAGAATCCCTGCAAGTAATAGCTTGAATGACTGTTGCTGAATCACCTTCAAATACAACTCTTCTTAAACCAATTTCCCAAGCAAACTGAACTGCCCTACAGCAAGCCAGTGCTTCCAACTCATCAACTAACTGAGAAAGAGGAATTGAAAGAGATAAAGCACCAATCACCTCACCTTCATGATCTCTGATAATGACACCAATACCCATAGAATTTGTGGCTTTAAAGACTGCCGCATAAAATTTTGCCTTGTAGTTTGGAGGATCAGGGGGACGCCATTGTTGCTGGGTCGTTTGTGGAGGAGCATCTGGGATCGGAACCTGAACAGCAAGGTATTCTTGGAGCATTCTGCCTGCCATAGTGATAATGCTAGCCAAAGGTTGTGCTGGCAGTCCAAGCCGTAAGGAGTTGCAGCGATTCCACAAACACCAAGCACACAGAATAAAAATTTGTTTCCTGAAGTCCTCGTGAAACTGCAAGAAGGTTGCCAGTAACTCTGAAAAGCTAGAGGGGGGCAATGTTGCAAAGTGGTGAGCCCACAAGAAATTGCCCCACACGGCTTCAACTTCTTTACACAACCATAAGGCATGAATCTGATTTTCAGGTTGTTCCTTGTATATCTCACAGGTGTCATTTGGAGTGATGTGTCATCGATGAAGATTAACCATAGTTGGCAAAGCATTGTTACAAGCATGCCAAGCAAAATGCTTGATCTTATTAGGAACTCGCAGATTCCACACTCCTTTCCAGAATCGCTTCTGAGACCTTAAGTCAGAGCTACCTGCAGTGTTACAAGAATCACAAGAAACTAACAGTTTGTAGACACTAGAAGTTGTGAAACAACCAGAGGGGGTAAAGCCCCATATGATTCGGTCAGGAGGCATTCTTGGGCTGAGGGGAATACCCAAAATGCTTGAAGCTTCATGAGGCAAAAACAGTTGTTCCACCAGGTCAGATTTCCAAATACCAAGCTCCTGATTGATGAGGGAACTCACCTTTGTTCCATTTTGGATTAAAGGCAGCTGAGAGATGAGTGCTCTGTTACATTGTTTAGGGATCCATCTATCTTTTTTCACTCGGGCAAATTGACCATTCCACATTAGCCAAACCATCCCCTTATGGATAACATCATGTACACTCAGTATACTCTTCCATGCATATGACCCAATGGTGGACTCTTTTGCTTCAAGGATACTACAATCCAGAAAAAAGTGAGCCTTGAAAACTCGATAACAGAGGGAACCAAGATTGTTAATCATGCGCCACACTTGCTTAGCAAGCAGCGCATCGTTAAACTTCTCTATCTCTTTGAAACCCATGCCGCCCACTTCCTTTGCTTCACACATCCTTTCCTAATTCACCCAATGGATCTTTCTATTGCCCCCATTGTAATCCCACCAAAACTTGCGGATTAAAACCTCCAGTTCCTTCACTAAACCCTTGGGAAGTTTAAAGCAATTCATAGTATAGGTTGGTATGGCTTGTATAACTGATTTTATGAGCACCTCCCTGCCTGCTTGGGAAAGATGCTTTTCCTTCCAACCCCGTAATTTCCTCCAAACCCTCTCCTTAAGGTAAATAAAGCTTTGTTTCTTGGCTTGGCCCACCAAAGCTGGGAGTCCTAGATATTTCTCAAATTGGCGGATGGCTGGGACACCAAGAAGAGATTGGATCCGGACTCGCATCTCTTTCTGGGTATTAGAGTTGAAGAACAGATTGGTCTTATCTCTATTAATTTTCTGCCCTGATCCCCTTTCATAGGCAGCTAAGATCTCAAGAAATTTTTGACACTCTCTTTCGTTAGCTCGGCAAAATAGCACACAAAAGAAATAAATATGGAGACAAAGGGTCACCCTGTCTAAGCCCTCTACTAGGTTTTATATTTCCCATAGGTTGGCCATTGAGTAAAATAGAATAGGATACAGAGGAGAGATATGCCATGATCAGGTTGATAAATACATCAGAGAATCCCAATTGTGTCATGATTTTTTGCAAAAAAATTCCATTCCACCTGGTCATATGCCTTACTCATGTCAAGTTTTAGAGCCATGTAACCTAACTTCCCTTGAGTCTTTCCTTTAAGGTAATGAAGGGTTTCAAATGCCACTAGTATATTATCAATAATAAGTCTCCCAGAAAGGAATGCACTTTGGGAATTAGAGATAACATGTGAAAGAACCACTTTCATTCGGTTGACCAACACTTTAGCAATAAGTTTATAACTTACATTACATAAGCCAATGGGTCTGAAGTCAGCAACCTTCTTGGGATTATTGATTTTGGGAATAAGAGAAATGAAGGTAGAGTTAAGGGATTCATGAACAGTACCTGAGTTAAGTGCTGTAAGGACTGTGGAGGTAACATCCTCACCCACTATGTGCCAAAAGGATGTGTAGAAGATTGGCGACATCCCATCAGGCCCCGGAGCAGTGAGGGGCGCCATTGGTTTCAGAGCTCGCTGCACTTCCTCAGCTTTAAACTCACTGGTTAATGCCTCATTCATTTTAGCTGTAGCAGTTGGCTGGATCCCATTGAGAATAGCAATGAAACCAGACGGATCTGGCGTGGTGAACATCTCCTCAAAGTAGTTTTCAACTACTTTACCCATTTGGTCTTCCTCTTCCAGAACTCGGCTTCGTTTGATAATCCCAGAATGTGGTTCCATTTATTCCTTTGGTTGGCCCTTTAGTGAAAGAACTTGGTATTGCGATCTCCCTCTTTTAGCCAACTATTTCTCGACCTTTGCTTCCACATACATTCTTCTTTCGACTTGAGAGCTTCAATATCATCCCGAAGTTGGTATATATGGGAAGGGTTAGTTCTGTACTCATCTGATTCCTCTGCCCACTCCAAATCTTTAAGTTTCTTGGATAGGAGATTTTGAACATGAACAAAAGATGTTCGATTCCAGTTCCTCAAATTTACCTAGCACATATCAATCTTTTGATCAAACCTCTGCACCGGACTATCACCTAAACGACTAGCCCAAGACTCTTGAATTACAGCTTCACAGGTCTTATCTTTGATCCACATCGCTTCGAAGTGAAATGGTCTCCCTTTCTTATAGAAGTGCTTAAACTTTGAATCTGAACATAGCAGAATGGGTTTATGATCCACATGAAAAGCATCAAGATGGTGAATTCGGGATGTCGAGAACCTATAAAATGAAAATTTCGGTTAATGACATAAATAAGAAGTTAAACCAAGAATGAACCAAATAATATAATGACACACACAGTTCAACCACTTTTGAATTGGAATTGAAACCCGCAATCCAAATTCGTTGTCTAAAGGTTTATTCATTATTGAATTTATAACAAATAATACAATTCCATAAACCCACAAATGAAATAGCTATCACAACAAACCAATTTTTGAATTTTAAATCAAATCCAGAACACTGTGCAACTATTTTCAATCTTCAGAGAATTGCAACCTTGCAATTTTCAGGTAATAGGATCTTAGACTCACAGTAGAATTTCCATTCACAAAGCGTCAATGGAAAAAAAAAATTTCCTAAGAAACAAACAAAGCCTAACAGATTAAACTATAACCCAAAAGGCTTAAGCAAACCACATATTTAAGAGATTATGCACCGCCAATCTCAGATCTACAAATTCAAATTCACAACATGTACAAAAAAAAAACACACAGAACGAATCAATAGATACTAATTCAATCACTAACATTTTTTTTTTTTTAAGAATGGAGTCTTAGATTTGAGTTTCACGAAATCTCACTCTAACAGAAGCTAAATCAAACTCTGAGCCTATTCTAATTGAAGAAAGTGTGATATGAAAGTAACCAAAAAGAGAATTTCTTTTTTCTCTCTTTTTCTTTATTTTTTTTTTCTTATGTTTTCCCTCGAATTCTCAGGAACCAATCAAAGAGAGAAATTGAAGTGAGAAATGTAGAGAGAGAGAGAGAGAGAGAGAGAGAGAGAGAAGGCTGAGATTTAATCTGAGAAAGAGCTTACCTCGAATCGATCTGTAATAATATTTGTAGTGAAATTTGAAGCAAAGAGGTGGATGAGAGAGAGAGTTTCTTAAAAATGCTGACAATGGGGAAAAGAAGATTACCACAGAATTGAGGGAATCGGAGAACTGAAGAAGAAGCTATTGAGTTTAAAAACCACGTGAGTGTAATGGAGTGTGATCCTAATTTGTAAATACTGTTTTACGTCGAAGGTAAAAAAACATTTTTATTAGGTTTTGCTTTTGCTTCTACTTAACCGTAAGTTAAGTTGTAGGGGGGATGTTTTAGAACAAAAAAAAAAAAAATCTGGTAAAAATAGAGAAAGATCCTTAATTAATAGTATAAATTTAAAAAAAAAAATCTATTATCAATTTTATATCTTCAACCTCCAAAATCACCTATATCAGTAAAGTTAAAAATGTGTAAATTTACAAAATTGTTATAGTAACTATGCAAATTTATACTGATATTATTTACTTTGCATATAGTTTTTTATTCTTTTTTATATAATTTTTTATTCTTTTTTTTTTACGTAATCCGAAACTGAAATGAGAGAGTGGATGGTGGTTATTGTGTGTGAAGAAAGAGAAACAATTTAAAAAATCAAGAAAAATTGATATTTTAATATAATGTGAAACTGATAATTTAATATGAGATGTTTTGAAAAATAAGCATATAAAATAGAAGTGTAGTTTCTTATGCTAAAATAGACGAAATTTTTTATACAAACCGATATAAATGCTCTTAGCAAGCAAAATGTCATCATCTTACCTTTCTATTTTAGGGAGAAAACTAGGTATATGTGTCCCTTGCTTAAAATGGGTTGCATATAAAGAATAGTTAATACTTAATAGCACGTGTGACATGTGACAATTTGTAAATTTAAAAAACTTATAATATAAACATTTCTGTTTCAAAAGAATCAATATTCATTGAATTTGGTTAAGATAATCAGTTTTTTAGGGCTCAAAGTTTTGTCAAGAAGGTATCCATGATGTTAACTATTTGGATAACCCCTAATCTATTCTCACAAAATGATTTCTAATAAATCCAACACTTTATGATATTGCTTAAAGCATATTAATCACTTCTTTGTTGATAAATAATGGAGTACCAATTAATTGAGAGAAAAGGAAGACAAAGAAAGGATACCTTAAAAAAAAATCGAAAATGATAAATGCAAAATACTTTGATCATATTCTAGAGAGAGAAAGAGAGATGTAAATTCGTGGTTTGGACTACTGGTGGGTTGGGTTTTATTAGGCCCATTCGTTTTCTATTTATTTCTTTTGACAAAGTTAATTCCAAAAGCTTATAATGCACTAGCTTGGGCTTTTATCGGAAATGCTAAAAGGATGACGATGTTCGGAGCAACCCAAGCCTTCAAATCTATGCTTTTGGGCCAAATCACCCAACCTTGGCATGCTGTTTAGTACGCCGAATTTGCTCTTGACAGCAGACACAACCAATCCCCTACCTATGTATAATTATGATTTTTTATTATAATTCTAACAAACAAATAAATTCACTACCCTAAAAAAGACAAAACGAAAAAAGGAATTGACCTTAGCACAACATGACAGACCAATGCAATAAAATGTGTTAAATGTTTTCAGATGATGGTGCATAAACACTAGGTCCATATGCTGATATGCATGTTACCTTTATCTAATAGGTACGGTGGTACCAATATGTTGGATGAAAGAGTTTAGGTCTCGGCCCCATTGGGAGTTTGGGCCTATTGGAGCAACATTGTGAAAGTAAAGTGTGAGGTACACATTGTGCAGACAACATTTACTCAAGCAAGCCAGCTTGATCAACATTTTTTCATCATCACTATACGTGCGTAGCAATTAGCCAAGAAAAAAAAAAACAACACTAAGATATGTTATCAATGGAATCCATCCCCACTCATGACCCATCCCAAGAGAAGATGGACTGATAATTAATCGTCATAATTATGCAGTTTGCTTGTAGATTCTAGATATATCCACTAAGGAACAAGGTAGAAGACTTTTTATAGTTCAGTATCAATCATAAAATCATTGATCAATATTTACTAGTATTTGATAAGTCTTATTCAACTAATGAAGAGATGAGAGTCAAACCAATTTTATTATTTTGTTAACTTCTTATATTCAACAAAACCTAGGGATGATTAGCCTAATGAACTTCTAATTTATTGTTTCAATAGAATGTGACAAACTTGATCTAAGTAGTAACTAGTAAGTAATCCAAACAAAGATTTTCCTAAATACTCGAGTCTTTTATGTCAACTGTAATGTATGCTTAGACATGTGCTTTAGTAGGCATTTATCTTTTTCTTCTTTTGCTGGGCCGCCATTTAAAAACCAAAGGCACCAAGTAGGACCTTTTTTAATAAAGGTTTTAACTGAACTCTTAATATCCACATATTAAGAAAGAGTGTTTAAGACTTGCACATGGTTGCTGGGAGAGTTCTGGGCCCCTTGGTTCTTCTTCACACTTGCTCACTCTTTAACCTAACATCATCATTGTAATTATGGTACATGGGCTTTTAGACTGTTTAATGTTGGCTATGACGTGTAGAGTGCTGGTGAAACCATTCCATATAGACTCGTAATAGTCAAGCTTGGAGGGCCCAGTAATATTGTTATGTCATTTTCTACGTACTTGCATTGGAATAAAAGGGAAAATGGTAAAGAGAAAGAGGTCTCCAAAGTAACGGGGGGTGGGTGAGGTTAGACTTCAGAGATGACAACTTCGATTTTTGCTTTTTTAAGTTTCATAGAAGCTCCAAGCAAAAAATGGTTCTTTGTTGCTTTTATCCTTCAAATCCTTGGTTTGTGTGTGTGTGAGTGTGTTTTTTTTTTTTTTTCATCAGAATGATGATTTCTTCTTTTCAGTTTTGCAGAGAAAAGAGATGGAATTGTTGATGCCTTCCAATTGGGCGGGGCCACATTTTAGTTACCCAATACCAACATTTACAGAGTCACGTTTACAACTGAAAGAGATGTATATATGAAGCAAACTTTTTAAAAGATGGGGGAATAATTATGTCCAACAAAAGTCTACAATCAAATTGTGACGGTAATTAGGTAGATTTTTTTTTTACAGAGTTTTAATTTATGACGTTCATTTCTGATGGTAAATTAGTTACAAGAGAAATATGCCTTATTAGCACCACTCAAATCAAATTTAATCAAGTTGGTTCATAATTAGTGATATGACCTTATTATTGATTATTGCAGTCAAGTAATTCCTTTTTCACCAAAGGAAAGGGGAAGTAACTAAATTGCAAAGAGGAAAAAAAAGGTATCAAGGTCCAATATGTTTGGGGATAATTTTTTAAAACCAACACACACACACACACACACAACCTCTCTCTCTCTCTCTCTCTCTCTCTCTCTCTCTCTCTCTCTCTCTCTCTCTCTCTCTCTCTCTCTCTCTCTCTCTCTCTCTCTCTCTCTCTCTCTCTCTCTCTCGTCGAAATCACCTCATTGGGAATATAAAAATACAACAAACCCACCCCACTCCTACTTGGCTCAAATTTTCCCGTCCCAAAGAGGTGATAGGGTGGGGAAGGTCATGTCTAGTCTGACTACATCCATAAGTTTTACCTTCTTTTTTAAATCCTTTATAACACCACTGCCACCTCTCTTATCCCCACATCACCTACAAGGCTACAACCACCACTACCACCCACCACCCACCCATTGTCACGGGTTTGACAACTATCATTGATCGTCAAACATCAATCGCCAACCATCGATATCAATAATCGTCAACCATCACTGCCACTAGCGCCCCCCCCCCCTTCCCCTTCCCTTCCCCCTTCTTTACCTAGTCATTGCCACCTCTAACCATTTAGGAGATGCTCGAAAGAGTAGTTTAAGTTATATTGTTTGGGTGTTTTTGACATACGTGTGGGTAAAAAGATATGTAAAAATATATCTAATGTTGTTTAAAATATGTAAAAATATGTTATAACATTCTTACCAAACAGCTCTTCAATTGCCAATCACCATCGTTCATTGACCATAGTCACAATCAACCACCGGTCCACCGCCTATTGACTATGGCCACTATCATCAATCATCTGTAATTGTCATCACCACTGCCACTTCCCACAACTACTACCATTGACGGAACTGTTGGGTGCAACCAAAATGTTAGGCAATTATTTTTTGAATCACAACCAAACAATGAAAAACAAATAATTTCTTCTAAGATTATTTTCTATTAAAAAAGTATTTTACTCTACATTCCACACTACATGGGAGGGAAAAAGTTACCTTTCAGCATTAGCAGGTAGTATAAAATCTCTATTCACATTGGGTTACACAACTTACGAATTTGTTTATTTGAATCGAGGACCAACCAGAATTGTTCACACCCAGAGTTGATTACTTTGTTGACACCATGGTAACTTCATTGGGTGGTGGTGACGTTAGTGGTAACTTCAGAAAAAGCAACCCTACCATTGAAGATAACATAGGAATCATGATGGTCTCTCGAGTCCTAAGACAGCAGCTATACATCCTTCTAATCCGCATGACCCAAAAAGTCCTTAGATTACAAATTTTTTTATTGTTTTTGCTTTGTCATAATTAACATCCTTGATTACTGCGGAACGTGGATAAAGATGTTTATAAATTTTGAAATTTAGACCATCAAACTTTCCAGTTACCGCACTAAATTTCTGTACCTTCTTTTTGTAAAGTTATTTAGTCTTTACTTAGCAAAAATTATTTTTGTCAATTTATTTTACTATTCAGTTCATTTTTAGTACAATTTATGCATTTTATTATAGTATTTCATCTAGCTTTTACCTTTAGAACTTTCAATAAAAAGTTTTCAGTTTCAGCAAAATAAGCAGATTCCAAACGAACCCCTAGTGTTCTATATATTCCCTCTTACATTTCAACTATAATATTTTCACAACAAATTTTAAGTAGTAGGTTATTATCGATTATTATTAGGAGAAATTACACTTTGTCACTCTAAACTATATCTCATTTACACTTTGCACCCTAAACTTTTTGAATGCACGTTTTGCATCCTAAACTATGACCCATGTTACACTTTGCACCATGCCATTAAGTTTGCTCTTAACTTAGATGAAAATTCAAAGTTTAGGGTGCAAAATGTAATAAGGAGTATAGTTTCGGATAGTAAAGTGTAATTTATCTTTTATTTTTAAAGCATTGAAAAGAGGGGCAATTAGGTATTTTCATGTGGTGTCATATTTTTCCATCTAAGTTAACAGCAAACTTAACATTGGGATGCAAAGTGTAACAAGGGTCATAGTTTAGAGTGCAAAAATTGCACTCGAAAAATTTAGGGTGCAAAGTGTAACATGAGGTATAGTTTAGGGTAATAAAGTGTAATTTTTCCTTATTATTAATAGGCTTAAAAGTAATTTCAATGATATGTTCAAATTAGAACTAGTAACAACTTAAAGTACATCCAATGAAGCATTAATAAACCTATTTTGTATCTTCCAACACCACTTTCTTTATTTCACCAACCCATTTTACAACTCATCCTACATCTCAGTTTTTATTTTTATATACATCCCAATAAAATAATATAAACTACTTAATAAAATAATGTAAAAAAGCTTATTTATCTCTCTTCTCCCATCTTTCTCTTTCCTCTCTTCTTTATCTCTATCTCTCCAGCAACCAACACATCATGAGAAAGAGGAGCTCAGTCACCCACCATCTTACCACCACACACACCCCAGCAATCACAAAATAAAAAATAAAAAATAAAAAATAAAAAAATAAAAGTAGCAACCCCTCAAACACCATGCACACACCATCGCCACCAACTTCAACACACAAAAACCCACAAATCCACCACCACTAAACCTATAAATCCACCATGAACCACCACCAACAATAACCAAAGAAACCCCAAAACCCATTAAACCCACACCATCATCAACAAAACCAAAACCAAAACTAACACCATTAACCCACTACTACCAATCACCAAAACCATCTCAAAAATTAAAAAAAAAAAAAAAAAAAAAAAAAAAAAAAAAAAACCTGATGAACAAACCTTCCACCACCACCGATCTACATAGACCAAATCCATGGACCCAAAACATGAACTCAAACCATAGCACCTCTACAAACCCACCATGCTTAGCCACAGCTGATCTACACGGAGCAAGGTCACCTCTACGGACCCACCATGCTCAGCCATAACCAATCTACACAGAGCAAGGTTTAAGAGAGTTGATCTGAGAGAGGGAGAAAGAGAGAGCTGATATGAGAGAGGAAGAAAGGTTGAGAGTTGAGACCAATGATTGAAGAGAGAGAGAGAGAGAGAGAGAGAGAGATGATAGAGATGGAGAAAAGAGAATAGGTTTTTTAAACAAAAAATTTATTTGGAAAGAGAAAATGAGAATAAAATATTAATTATTGTTTTGCATCCTCAAACCCACTATTCACAGTTGGTAAATTTCTTAGGTTCTAATGAGCTCAATTAGTAAAATTTATTATTCCACTGTGGTTTTATTTCTACCTACACCAACAGGTTAAGGTTGGAGTCATAATGGTCCTCTTAACCTCAATTGGACCTTGGTTAAGGTTTTTAGAGCATCCATATTAGTGGAGTCATAATTTTAGCTATTTAGCTCCACCAAAAACTACTTTATCTATTTTACATTCTCACTTTATAAAATATCAAACATCAGTAGTTTTATTTTAACTTTTAACAAAATAAAATAATATAAACGACACAATAAATGAATATATCTATTCCAATATATAACAATCGCTACAATAAACAAACAACCAACAACCACCACACCCAAAACCAAATCACACCCAACAGCCACCGATTACCACCATGTACAACCCAATGCCAAAAGCACCTCACAAACTGATCAGTGAGACAAAACACAACCACTGCCAACCAGAACAACCACCCTTAACTACCCAACAACAACTAGAAAGCCAAGAACAATCACCCACAACCACTGCCAAAAACCACCACACAAATCACAACCAACACAGCCACCACGAAACCCAGACAAAGCCACGAAACCCAACCAAACCGCCACCACGAAAACTATCCAAACCCACGAAATCTAGCCACACCACCATTGACCCACGAAAACTATCCAAACCCACGAAACTCAGTCAAACCCAACCAAAATCCACTACCACAGCCAAAATCCACCACCATCAAACCCACAAACCATTAAATCCGCAAACTCCTTAAACCCGAAACCCACGGTGCTTCCACACTACCTCACCAGGAAATCGATTTGGGACTTGGGGCTTCGATTTTTGCCACTTTATAGCCAAATTTCTCTGCCTTACTTTGGTAGAGTTGGTTGGGAACAAGGTTTGGACGTTGTGGGCAAGATGGCGACTGGGAGAGAGATGGGTCGACGATGGGGCTGGGGTCGGCAAGGGGCTTGGGGCTTGTGTTGGTGAGAATGAATGAAGATGGCTAATTGAAGAGAGAGCTTGGGTGAGGAAGAAGGAGGAATCAGAGCTGAGCTTGTGTTGGTAAGAGTGGAGAAAGAGAGGCGAGATTGTGAAGAGAATGAGAGGAACGGAGGGAAAAATAAAAAAGAAATAAATATTAGGAGTAAATACACCTTTTGGTCCATGCATTTTGGTTTTTTTCATTTTGGTCCTTACATTTTCATTTTACCACTTTTAGTTCCTAAACCAATTAACGCATAACATTTAAGTTCTTATCGCTCAACTAACTGAAAAAGCTGACATGACAAACAGAGTTTACTGTTGGCACACTAAAGGCTGACATGACCAATAAAATAATATTTAAAAATGTCACGTCAACATAAAATAGTAATTAAAAAAGACACATCAGCATCCACACAACCTTTGATTTTTTAAAAATTAATTTATTAATTTAAACAAAATGAAAAAAAAAAAATTAGAACCCAAAATTAGGCATAAATGCATCTAATTTTTTAAAAAAATTAATCAATCAAATTCAACAAATTAAAAAAGAAAACAACAGAATTAAAATTCAATACATAAATTTAGATCTGGGCTCATCTTCAACAAGAGCACAATGAACACAAACCTAGATTTAAATATAATAATCACACACCTAAATTTTCTAGGATTTTCATGCTCTTTCTTGTCAACCAAACACAAAAACACAAACCCGGCAATTGATCTTTCTTGTCAACCAAACACAAAAAAATAAACACAAACCCAAACTCTAACAAGAATTTAGTTTTAGGGAGAAGCTTCTAGATCTGTTCGATCAAATAACAATCACTTGATGGAATACAATATCTTCTCAGCGATGTCTTCAGACCTTGTAGTGGCAGTGGCAGTGGCAGATTAGACCTTGTGGTGGCAGATCGGACCCACCGCCACTTCCACTAGTAAAAACTCATTACTCTCTTTTGCTCGATCACTCATTTCACTCCTTACTTTCTTCACATTCCACCTCTCACAGCTCCTCTTCTCTGCTTCTCTCTCATTCGTCTCCTCGCCCTATCCCCATTCCCCTGCTTACCCTTTTGAGCTCTTTCTTGGTCCCGTCTGATTCTTTCTCGTTTCGGACTCTTCGGCTTCGGTATCGTCGGATTTTTGGACTCGGGCTAAGGTTTCTTTGAGCTTGGTGTTGTTTGTGGTGGCCTGTGCTATGTCTGGGTTTGTGGGGTTAGTGTCTGTATTCTAGATTCTAATTTTGTTTTTGTTTTTTTTTTCATTTTTCATTTTGTTTTAATTGATAAATTAATTTAAAAAAATCAAAGTTTGTGTGGATGCTGATGTGTCGTTTTTAATTATTATTTTATGCTAACATGACATTTTTAAATATTATTTTATTGGACATGTCAGCCTTTAGTATATCAACAGTAAACTCCGTTTGCCACATCAATTTTTTCAGTTAGTTGGGTGATGGTAAAGACTTAAATGTCTCGCGTTAATTAGTTTAGGAATCAAAAGTGGTAAAATGAAAATGTAAAGACTAAAATGAAAAAAAACCAAAATATAGGAACTAATAGTGCATTTACACCTAAATATTATTTTAACGTGAGGAAGAATAAAAAATAATATTTGCTTTTTACCTTGGAGCCACAGTGCACAGCCATCTTTGGATGTGCATCGTTATTGAGAAGCCAAAAATTTTGGCTTTGGCTCCACCAAAGGAGCCCCACTTTTGTAATTTGTGGTGCTAAAAAGGCATATTACTATTTTTAGCTTTTGAGAGTATTTCAAAGATTTTTAGCAATATGGTTTTGAGAGTATTTTTAGCAATATGGTTTTTTAGCACTATAAATACTAATGCTCTTATAATATAGAAAAACTGTAGCTGCTTTTGTAAAGTCACTCTCAAAGGTTTTATAGCCAAACCCTGTACGCCCCAAGTGGTCAGTGAAAATTCCCCCTCACGTGAAGAGCCACCCTTTTGCTGGGCAATTAATTTACATAACTGGTTCTTTTGGTTTTTTGCTAGCTTTTGTAATGATGTCACCTTGCAATAAAAAAATAAATGCTTCCCAAAACTTTAATCTGTAAACCTTATTATATCTTTTTTACTGAAGTCTTTTTTCCCCGAGATTTTTGAGGACTTGTAAGTATTTCATAGTTTTGGCCTTTGAGAGTAAGGCTTTGGTATTTTTATAATTTTCCACTTCAATAAAGTTCAATAATATTGATATGTATATGATCTCGGGACAATATATTTCATATAAACACACACACAAGGGAGAGAGAAAGATGTTTTAACGCAAATGTATACTATAATTCCACTCAAATGACATGATAATTTTTAAGGTAGAGTAGGGTAAATTATACTAACACAACACACTTTCTTACGCAACGTGAGAGAATTACCTATTCTTTTTAATTAATTGCACGTTACAACACAAATAGAAAAATTAAAGGTTTAAATTATGTAAGGCCCTTCCTCCTTTCTGAAATTTAATATTCACTAGCAATGATTAAAAAAGTCCCTTGCAAGAAGAGTACTTGCTCATGGGCTAAAGGATAAGTGGGGTGCCTGCTTTAACCCAAAGATTTATGTGGTGAAACTTTGGCATTTTGGCCTACAATTTACTCAATAGTATCAGAACCGTTAGTATAACTTGCAAGGAAGAGTGACATGAATAGTGTCTCCAAGCCTAAGGAATCACCATGTGACTCTATCTAAACTTACAAGCCACCCATCATCTCTCTCTCTCACATACACACACAAACACACAGCCCGATTTGCTACACATCCTATCATCTGTCATTTATCTCTAAACAAAAGCACTATCTCTAACTTTTCTGTTGACTAATATTTTTTCATCATATAGTTAACTAACAATCAAAGATTTCAAGCTTGCCGCCTTATCTGTCAGGCTGGTGATTGAAGACCAACTTCTCCCATTGATTGGTTTATACTTATATATATATTCCACCAAACAATCTATATTTTTTAAAATATTCTTATCCCTTATTCAATAATTCAACTTCAACATGTCTTCCCCCCTAGAAGAATCCAAAGAATTACACTACACACTTATTTGGCATTAGAAAAACATTAGCAAAATTCCATTCTATTATAAGTTTATTTTCTATTAAATTAAAAATTATAGTTGGACCATAAGTTTCTTTTCTATTCTGCCCTGTAACAAACAATTATTTAATATTCTTACATAATAATCTCATATACAAGCAATATCAGACACTCATCTTCTTTTAAAAATGTGTACATTGAATTCTATTTACAATCATATATATGTCCAGAAAAGCTTTCCTAATAAGTGATTGGGCCTTCTTATAAAGTTCTAAACAATACATAATTTGAATCATGTTAGGGGCCAATGAAC
Source organism: Castanopsis chinensis (assembly GCA_032878915.1). Lineage (NCBI taxonomy): Eukaryota > Viridiplantae > Streptophyta > Magnoliopsida > Fagales > Fagaceae > Castanopsis > Castanopsis chinensis. The sequence goes on along the minus strand of JAVQMG010000115.1, from coordinate 12,356,200 downwards.
AAAAATGCTGTATATATTATTAGCTCAAGATTGGTGCTGTGCATGCTTCCAATTGTTGAACAGGTAAACATTTTTGGACGATTTTGTGTATAATTGAAATATGCATGATATAGATCCCATGGTGGATTGGAGGCATATATTAAAGGGTTTTTAATTTTTTAGCAAACGAGAAATTCAGATTGGCATTTCTTCGAATAAAGCAGAAAATAATTCTGATTAAAAAATCAAAAGAGTAATAATTTCCTTTTCTTGGTTCTATAAATTTAGTTCACGTTTTAAGTTGCATTAGCAAACCATAATTGAGCCATATGCATCAAGTATAAACATGTTGCTTGGTGGGCACCTTCTGCAGACCCCCAACAAATGATATGATTGAACCATCTCTTAATCAATAATCATTTCTCTTTCCTCAACATGCACTAGATGCATTCCCACAGTAATGGACGTAATTAATGATCAGGGCAATTGTGACCACAAGGATTTATTGTGATTAAGTAGAAAAAAGACAAAAAAAGAGCTTTTACTTTTTTTTTTAAACAGCTAAGATGACTTTAGTTATGTATGGTCATATGCTATTACTATTGATGTTGAAGATGCGTTAGTTTTCTAGTACTGCACTGATTATTTTCCATTTGAGAATTGTCACTTTATCCTTTAGGTTTCAAATCTTGATTTGTTTACTATTCGTAATGTTTTCAATGGTGAAAATGATGAGATAGTAATAGTTATATAATGAAACTGATGATGCTCTAAAATTAGTAGGCTAAATGCTCTGGGTTTCAACGATGGTTGAACGATTTGAAGAGGAAGAAAGAGACTATATATCAAAGGTGACCAGGGTGAACTGACTAAGGATCCTCCAATGGTTAAGTTAGTATTCTCTCTATAACACTATTGAGTAGATGAATAGTAAAACATAACGTGGTTTGGTGATGTTTGGTCCCTTTTATAGAGAGTTTGGAATGGGTCTATTGTTAGGTGCCACGAACATTGTGGGAGATGTGTGGACTTAATGGACGAGTGGAGCAAATTTCGGGGAATCTACCCCACGTTCTGAGATGTAGATAAGTGGTCTAACCATTTGAGATTGTGGAAAATATTTAAAAATTTTACTAAGTGTTTATTGGTCTTTCATACCCCCTCATGGTATGGACGACCAGGTTCTCTCTAGATGGCCAGATTCTCTTTGGATAACTTGTGACATGCTTGGATGCCCTTATTTTATGTTTGTGGTGCATATTTCTCTTTTCGCCTTTCTAAAGACTATTTTAGACAATACTGGTCTTGGACGACCATTATGGACGAAGACTACTTGTTGTTGATTACTATCAGAAACTAATCTTGAGTGGACAAAGTAACACTTTTTCAAACCATGTGTAAGTAAAATTAAAATGATTCAACTCACATGTGGGTAAAGTGTTAAAAGTTTTTTATCTTATTTTGGGTGTTTCACTTTATGTTTCACCCATCATAACTTGCTAAATCATTTTTTTGTTCCTTATAAAAATAACCAATGCTTGAAATGAAATATATATATATACACACACACCACCAAATGAAACAACCAAAATGAAATAAATGAAACAACACATACACTTAAATTAGGTTTGAGTATAATTTCATCTTAGATAAGCAAAAGAAAAGAACTGAGAGAGTTATAAACCAATTCCCTTTGAAACCCAAATTCAACATGAAAACTAATAACTAGTAAAGTTTCATGAGCAATTATGAGAAACGGATACCATATATTGAAACTTTCTAAAAAGAGTTTATTTTATGGGTTCTAGTTAACTCAACTTATAAGTCTTTAATAGTTGAATAAAAAATCTAAGTTCAATTCCCAGCTATACAAAAAATTGATTGGTGTTTTGATCCCATGATAAAAAGTATAATTATCAGAAGCGAACGTCATAAGTTAACTTTATAAAAAAAAAAAAAAAATTGCCTTTGAAACCCAAATTCAACATGAAAACTAATAACTAGTAAAGTTTCTTTGAGCAATCATGAGAAACGGATGCCATATGTTTAAACTCCCAAAATGAAATATATATACACACACACCACCAAATGAAACAGCCAAAATGAAATAAATGAAACAACACATACACTTAAATTAGGTTTGAGTATAATTTCATCTCAGATAAAAAGAGAGAAAAGAACTGAGAGAGTTATGAACCAATTGCCTTTGAAACCCAAATTCAACATGAAAACTAATAACTAGTAAAGTTTCTTGAGCAATTATGAGAAACAGATACCATATATTGAAACTCTCTAAAAAGGCTTTATTTAATTTTCCTTAGGTTCTTAACAAAACGCGGTGAGCTATGGCACTTTTTCTCTCTCGCGAAGAAGAAAATGAGCTGTCTGAATCAATAAAAAAGTCAAGGAGTCACACGGTGGGCATGAAGATCATGTTTCAGTCGGGCTTGGTAAGGACAATATTTCCACTCCGGTGAAGCTATCTTTTAAGGAAAAGCTCGTTGGGGAGATATTAGATGCCTACACCCAAGCTTTTGACTTTGCTGTGCACATGGATGCTGAGTCTGACTCAGACGAAGAGATTGATGAAATAAGGAAGGGTTTTGTTCTATTAAGCTGTCTAAGGAGACTAAGACACACATTCGAGCTCTTTGGTCTAAGGCCATTATCATTAAGGTGTTCAGGAGAGTTGTTGGGTTCACTTTCCTCCATGCCAAAATCATGGGAATGTGGAAACCAACGGGAAGGGTAGACTTGGTGGACATTGGAAAGGATTTCTTCTTGTTGAGATTTTCGGAACAGGAAGACCTCAAAACTATGCTCAAGAAAGGCCCCTGGTTCATAGGGGAGCACTTCCTTTCTATTCGTAAATGGGAAGCAAATTTTAAGCCGTGGGAAGCTTCAGTTACTTCGGTGGCGGTTTGGCACCTTAAAGAACTTCCCATAAAATATTATGACGCTAGGGTTCTAAGATAGATTGGGCAAGCTTTAGGGAACGTCCTAAGGGTCGATACTCATACCGCCACTGAGGCCAAAGGTAGATATGCTCGTATCTGTGTACGATATTGGTAAACCACTTGTTATGTCAGTTTGTATCAGAAAGCGCCAGAGAGTGTAGTTTATAAGGGACTTCAAAAGCTTTGTTTCCTATGTGGGCGCATTGGTCATCAATAGGAAAGCTTCCAGTATTCCATCTAACCACCCTCACCTCCGACCAAAGTGGAAAATGCAGAAAGGGATGTTGATAGGGAACCCCACGCCTCTCCGCCTCCCGAGGTGCACGAGGTAGAGTCACATGATGCTGCTTTCGGGCCTTGGATGGTGGTTTCACGAAGGAGGAAAGGTCCTAAAGCTGGCCAAAAAAGCAACACCAACCTCAAACCCGATTTTCACCTTCCTTTTAAAAATGCTAGTACGTTTGAGTCATTGGAGACAAACAAGGGTGATAGGCAGCCAGCTGAGTCAAAAAGCGCTAATGGAAAGAGAAAAGTAAGGAGTGTTCTGGACCTTTCAGTGGAACCTGAGCTTAATTCGGTGGATAATAAGGTCTTAGGGTTAGTGGGATCGGGCTCAAGGATTACATAAATTGAATTCCTTATTGGGCTTTCCATAAAATTTAATCAGGGCTTAACTTTGGCAAAGCCCGTGGCCAACTCGGTGAAAGGCAAAAAAGACCTTGCAATGGGTAGGGCATCTTCTATCTCCTCGGGTAGTGTCGTTCCAAGCAAAGTAAAAATTTCAGCTCCATTTTCTTCTCACGTAGAGAAATTTCCTTCCACTTATTGCTTGGTCAAACAGTATTAAAAATATTCAAGGGGATTCTAATGGAGTCTTTCAATTTCGAAGTAGATTGGGAAAAGAAGTGGGTGAGCATTTTGGAGGGGAGGATTGTGGAAACTCCTTCAGTGGTCTTCGTTGGAGTCCGAGCTCGCCCCACACTCAAAATGGGGTGGTTTAGCGCAGTGGGTTTTCTTCCTCTGAATCCGAGGAGTGCGATAATGGGTTTTCTTCCTTGGACCGATCAAACATGGGAGATGATGATCAATCCATGGTGGAGTACTGAGAATTCCCAATCAGTGATCGAATTCTTAAACCTATGGACGACCACCGAGTAATTGATGGAGGTATTGGAGTTTTGTGTGTCTCTAATGCTGAGCAACGTTCTAACGGCAGAAGTGGCGAGGACGACCGGATGGAGTTTGATGGAGGAAGCGGGGATGTTCCCTATGTATTATGATTACTCTCCTCTAATTTATCTGTTAGTCATGAATGTGATTGCTTGGAATTGTAGGGGTGCTCTGCAGGCTTCGTTTATTAAGCATGCTACTGAGTTGGAAAATAATTATAATCCGGCCATTATGATCATCATGGAGACTTGTATTGGCAGAGAAAGAGCTAAGGAAATTACAGACAATCTCCCTTTTGATGGAGTGAAACATGCAGACACTATAGGCTATGCTGGTGGCCTTTGGCTCATCTGGAACACTGAGAAGGTGCATGTTGCTCAACTTGCTAAATCTAAGTAGGAAATCCATGTTTCGGTAAAGGTAATCTCTTCCAATCTTGATTATTTTCTTACTGCCATTTATGCTAGTCCTAGGTTTCGTGAAAGATGTATTTTGTGGAATAATTTGAAAAATGTTGCTAACCTTCATGATAAGCCTTGGATTATTGTTGGTGATTTCAATGAGATGCTTGTGGATGGGGATAAATTTAGGGGCAGGGCTGTCAGCACTAATCGGTCCTTAATCTTCAAAGAATGTCTTGATAGTTGTAATATGGTTAATTTGGGGTTTTCGAGTCCTCGTTTTACTTGGTCTAATTGGAGAGATATTTCGGATCTAATTTAAGAAAGAATTGATTGGCTTTTTGCCAATCCTAACTGGTGTGCATTACATCCTAATGTAAAGGTGAGTCATTTGATTCACTGTAACTCGGATCACTACCCTATCCTGTTGGAATCAAATCCGAGAAGTGGTGTTTACCTTTCTCGGCCTTTCAAGTTTCAGAGTTTTTGGCTTGAAGATCTGACATTTCCCAGGGTTTTCTCTGATTCTGGGGATCGTTCCTCCTTTTTACAAGAAGTGTCAGAAAATTTTGCTAATAAGGCAGTGGATTGGAATAAAAATCATTTTGATAGTATCTTCGTCAAAAAGAAATGGGTAATGGCCAAATTGGGCGGAGTCCAAAAAGCTTTGACGACATACCCTCTTCATCATTGCTAACATTGGAAAAAATCTGCACAGTGAGCTGAATGATATTCTGTGTCAGAAAGAGGAGCTTTGGATTCAGAAATCTCGTATTAATAGGCTGGTTCATAGGGATAGAAATACTTCCTTCCATCATGTGTCTGCCATTGTTCGAAGAAGGCGTAATCGAATTTCTTGTATCAAGAATGATGCAGGGGATTGTATTTATAATGAAAGGGAGATTGTGGAGTTCATTAGGCTGGGGTTTGACAAGCTTTTCACTTCTAGTCTGGTTAGTGGCCCCCCCCCCCCCCACTCCTCCTTCACCCTCTCGGTGGCAATCTGCCCTCACTGAGGAGGAGAAGAATACCATTTGCATGCCTATTTCTGATGCTGAAATCAAAGATGTCCTTCAGAAACTCTAGGAAACTTCCGTCCTATTAGCTTGTGCAATACGGTTTATAAGCTTGTGACAAAAATTATTGTGTGCAGATTGAGGACTTTTCTTGACAAGCTTATTTCTCCATTCCAATCAGCTTTTGTTCCTGGTAGGAAAGTGGTGGATAATGCCATTGTTGTGCAAGAGCTCATACATACTATTAGCTCCAAGAAAGGCCGAGTGGGTTATATGGCAATAAAGGTTGACTTAGAAAAGGCGTATGACAAGTTAGAGTGGAATTTTATTTGGGAAGTTCTGATTAACTTGAACCTGCCTAATCATTTGGTGGCTCTTATTATGAGCTGTGTTTCCTCGGTGTCCACCTTTATTCTCTTTAATGGCGGTAGTGATGATCCTATCCTCCCTTCTAGAGGTATTAGGCAAGGAGATCCTCTTTCCCCTTATCTTTTCATTTTGTGTATGGAAGTCCTTGGGCATTTTATTGAAGAAAAATGTAGTGAGAAGAGCTGGATTCCTGTTAAGAGTTCCAAAAGTGGGTTAGCAATCTCACATTTGATCTTCGCTGATGACTTAGTTCTTTTTGCCAAAGCGGATCACGTAAATTGCTCCACCATAAGAGAGGTGTTTGATGAGTTTTGTATCCAGTCAGGCCAGACCATTAGTGATAGCAAATCCAGGGTGTTTTTCTCCTCTAATGTGGACATTGACACTAGGGAATCATTTTGCGACATTTTGGGTTTTAAGTCATCGCCTAATCTTGGTAAGTATCTTGGTTTTCCTATCAAGCATCAGGGCACTAGTAGTCAAGATTACAAATTTGTGTTGGATAGAATTAAGCAAAAATTGGATGGATGGAAGGCCAATCTTCTATCTATGGCAGGGAGAGCTGTGCTTATTCAAGCCTCAACATCTGTGATTCCGGCTTACACCATGCAGTGTGCTGCCTTGCTTGGAAAATTGCTTGAAAACATTGATAGAGTTAACCAAAACTTCTTATGGGGCTCCACTGATACAACCAAAAAGACTCATTGGGTGGGATGGCACAAAGTCACTAGATCTAAGGAGGAGGGAGGATTAGGTTTCCAATCAGCTAAAGGGAAGAACTTAGCTCTCCTTGCTAACCTTAATTGGAGATTCCACATGGAAAAGGATTCTATTTGGGCCAAAGTGCTCAAAAGCAAGTATTGCTCCAACCGAAGGACAATTTCTAGGAACGCCGATAAACTTCCTTGTTCTAGGGTGTGGAAGGCATGAAAAAGGGTTCGGTGGTTTTTAAAAAAGGCATGAGATGGATTCTGGGAGGAAGTAGCAAGCTTAGCTTTTGGCATGATAATTGGACCATGAGTGGACCTTTGAGATCAGCTATCCATGGTCCATTATTGGAGGAAGATGAAAATCTTCTTGTAAAGGATTTTAATAGGCCTGGCAGGTGGGATTGGTCTAAATTGTCTTTCTCTCTTCCTGATTCCATTCTTAAGGAGCTAAAGTCCATTCCTCATTCCACTCTGGTCTTAAGTATGGAAGATAGGCTAGTTTAGAGTGGCACGAATCATGGCGACTTTGACCTTAAATCAGCTTATTATTTGGCTATGAACTTTAAAGACTCTCCTGCTCTTTTCTCGGGTAAGTGGGTTTGGAAAATGGAGATATTACCGCGCATTAAGTTCTTCATTTGGATGTGCCTTCATGGTAGCATTGGAGTGGGGGTGTGCTTAGCTAGAAGGGGTTTAAGGGATTTGGAAATCTGTCAAAATTGCCAAAAGGGAGCCTGAGACTATTCTGCATGGGCTACGTGACTGTGTGGTGGCAAAGAACGTTGGGCTCAGTGTGAGAGACCGCGCCCCTGGCCCGTTTTATTATAAAGTTAGGCCAAACTCATGTGAATGGGTGGAGTCGTGTGATTGCCTCTTAAAATGGAGGTTCGACTAGTTATATTTTCCCCTTTAGATTAAGAGTTTTACAATGGAGTCCCCACTTATTTAATTATTGGAATAAATAAGAAAACCAAAATTGAAAAATTGCTCATTTTATTAATTTTCAATTGAATTTATATTGGTCATAGGAAAATTACATGGCTTTGATCCTAGGTACAATCTACGATAAAGTACATAACTTTGTTTCCTAGTTACAATCTAGAAATTGAAAAATAACATGGATAAGTATTGAATCTACTAACCCTTGATCTAAGCTCGGAGGCTATGTTATAAGGTGAGAAGGTGTTAGGCACCCACCTTACCTGGTCAAACCGGTCTTCTAGACTATGGTGGCCAATATTCATATTACATCATCCAATATGTTAATCAATTTACATGGTGAATTTAATGTGTGTGCATGTGATAGATTCTAATTCAATTTATTAAGCATTGCATTTGAATTGAAAAATGAATTCTAGTGAATGTGTGTGGATGGTGATATCCTAGATTCAAAGATTTGAAAGAATTATGAAACAAACATATTTTTTATATTTTTGATGTGAATTTAAGATTAAAACTAGTGTTATGTATGACCATGTGATGAACAACCAAGAACATGTGATGAACACATAAGAACATTTAAGAACATTCAAACACATTCAAGGGAATTTAAATAATTACTATCATGCTTTAATCCTAAATTTTCATCATGACAACATAAAAAACAAGTTAGGTAAAGAGATTATACCTTCATGCAAGATCCATATGGTGGATGAGGAGACTCTTGAGGAAGTTCCTAGATGGAGGGAAAAAAAGAGTTATGAGAGGAAGAGTGAGTTTCACTTAATACCTTGAGTCTCAAGAAGATCAAGATATGACAAGACTACTTAACTTCCTAAAACTCAAGAGAGGAGAGCAGAAGAGAGGGGTTTTTTTTTTTGTCTCCTCGAATGAAGGAGAGTGAGGGGTTTATATAGTAGTGGTGGAGGAAATATGAATGGAAGACCATTAATGAGGGTTGACAAAGAATCATGAACCTAGACCTCATTTTAGCCTTTGGGGAAATCTGGTACATTAAATAGAGAGATTGGGGGGAGTAAGGAGCAAGCCAAAATTCGGTTTTCCCGTAGCTGCTGTAACAGCCTGTAGAGCAAACTTCAAAAATTCATATCTAACTCAATTCTAATCGGAATTGTCTTATTCTTGTGCTCAAATTGAAGCCCCGGATGTCTAGTTTCTGGGAAAATTAATTTCATTCACAGATTCAAAATATTATGAGAGATATCAATGAAATAGTGAGCAGAGGTCATTTGTTAGAAAAATGGTTTCAGCACAATTAACATTAATAGGCCCCAAATTAGTTTCCAATTAACATTAATAGGCTCCAATCACTCCCATTTCAGACCTAATTAGTTCCAGATTTACCCTAATTAAAAGATAATTGCACAAATTACTCATTGAATAATTAATGTTTAACTATCTAATTAATTAAGTGTATGCAACCTTACCATAAAATGTAGTCCTAACTAATCAAATTATGACACATCATTAATTCAAATTGATTATTATTATAACCAATTGGAATCAATTATTCATAATCACATAAGGTCGGACTCAATTTGTGATAGTGCATCTCGACCATTAAAACTTGATTTGATGATAACTTTCAATCTGATGGTCCGATTAGGGCTTATAACCAGTCAATTTGATCGTTACAACATCAAGAATATTTTGGTAAAATGAGATTAAGGATCTAATGACCAGAATCAAGATGCATATTTCCAAGGTGAAATTACCCTTTTACCCTCCAAATGAGGCTAAATGCGGGTTGCAAAATGAGGTGTCAACATTCAGCTGGGAATTAAAGCTGATGACAGGTTTTTTGAGGAAGATATGCTTCAGTGGTTCAACAAAAATTGTAAAAATTCTTTGTGCTGTGTGGGAAGTCATACTCCTTTGAGAATTATTTTTGCTTTTGCTGTTTGGATGATTTGGAAACAGAGGAATGGTATGATTTTTAATAATTGTCCCTACAAAGCTAACCTCCATAAGGATATTCTCTTCTGTGCTTTAGAGTTTCAGTATTGTGTTTTAAGTCCTAAGCAAGTTGGAGCGCGAAGAGTGACACAAATTCGTTGGGTATGGCCGCAACAAGGATGGATCCGCCTTAACACTGATGGTGCATCCAGTGGTAACTTGGGCTTGGCTGGGTGTGGTGGTATTTTGAGGAATGACTGTGGCGAATGGATAAAGGGCTTCTTAAGAAACATAGGGAGAGCTACCAGCTTTACCACGAAGCTTTGGGGTCTTAGAGATGGCCTCACCCTCTGCAAGGACCTTAATTTGTGTGCTGTTGATATCCAAGTTGATGCTAAAGCTGTTATTGAACTCCTTGCTAACCCCTACTGCTTTAATATTGTTGTAACTCCTATTGTTGATGATTGCAGGACTTTGCTTAGTCAAATTCCCCAAGTTAGGCTCGGTCATTGCTATTGCGAAGCAAATGGCTGTGTAGATTTTCTTGCCAAGAAAGGGATTGCTCAAGAAGGAGATTTTGTAGTTTATGTTGATCCTCCTCTAGAATTGCTTGAGTTTATTAATTTTGATTGCTCAGGTATGCACCATACCAAGCTCTGCCCTGATCCTTTGTTCTCCCTTTAGTTTGTTATTGACTTCCAGTTTATCAAAAAAAAAAAAAAAAGAGTTTATTTTGTGGATTCCAGTTAACTCAACTTGTAAGTTTTTAATAGTTGAATTAAAAATCTAAGTTCAATTCCCGGCTATACAAAAAATTGATTGGCGTCTTGATCCCATAATAAAGAGCATAATTATCAGAAATGAATGCCATAAGTTAACTCTATAAAAAAAAAAAAAAAATTGCCTTTGAAACCCAAATTCAACATGAAAACTAATAACTAGTAAAGTTTCTTGAGCAATCATGAGAAACGGATACCATATGTTGAAACTCTCTAAAAAGATTTATTTTGTGGGTTCTAGTTAACTCAACTTGTAAGTCTTTAATAGTTGAATAAAAAATCTAAGTTCAATTCCCGACTATACAAAAAATCGATTGGTGTCTTGATCCTATGATAAAGAGCATAATTATTAGAAGCGAACGTCATAAGTTAACTTTATAAAAAAAAAAAAAAAAACACTAAAACAGTCAAAATTATCTTTTCCCTAAACATATTTATAGTCAATTCCTCAATCATAATTTATAAATCATGCCTTCTTGATGGTCGATATATGTATTTAATAATTGGATAATTACAACATTAGAGGTTTTTTTTTTTTTTTTTATAAAAAAAATCTTAATTTTCGTGTGAATAGACTTAACATCTAACCTATTTTTTAACCTTTTTTTTTAATAACTTATCATAAAATATGGTGAATATCCAAATTTACATATTAAAAAAAAAAAAACCATTTTTCCCAAGAAGAAGAAGAAGAAGAAGAAGAAGAAGAAGAAGAGTAGTGAGGATATATAGTATATACCAAGTCAATATTCATGAAATACACGTGGGCCATCCAATTTGGAAAGAGGAATAAGTTAGCTGCGTGACCAATCAGGGCGGTCCCTTTCCCACCGCCCCTGACGACATCACCTTTTGTCTATCTGAAAAAGAAGGCGACAACGTTTTATACTCGGCATTATATATATATATATATATTATTTTTTCAATCCCCAATAAAATTTTTTCAAAAATAAATTTATTAAGGGCATACATTAACTTGGACCCTATGTATATATCACGCCAAACATTAAAGATTCTATCTCCCTATTACTCAAATACCCCCACTACACTTTCCAAATATATTAATTTAATTTTTTTTAAAAGAAACTAAATGAGGTTTTTAATTGGGCGTTGGACTTGGATTTCACTAATTAATATTACTACATCAAGTAATTAGTAACGAACTTTACGATCAATATGGTAAATCTGATAAAGTTAAACTACAACGGCTAGTACAGACGTTTAAAGGGGTTCTAATTTCTAAATAGATTTTTTTTTAAAGGAATATATATTGAATGACTTTATCATGTTATCCATAAATTGAATGATGTTATCCTGTTAGATATCATTACTAATTTTTTCTCCAATTCACACATTTCAAAAATTTTACTTTGGATAAATTTTGTTAGAGAACCATAATATTGTAGGGGTACCTTGGGTACAGAGTGCTAAAGCATGCGAGTAGACAATAACTTTAAAGGTATTCTTGTGATTTCAATATAACTGTTAATCCTAATTTTATATAACAAAATAGTAATGTCTTGTTTTTAATTAGTCCAAAGAGGAAGATTAGCTCATAAAATACATGTCTCGAGGTATTTTAACATGTTTGAAATTGTTGTGAAAGCAACAATTTTTGTAATTTTGTATTTGAGTTTGATAAGTCAAACAATTGAAAATTTTATTTTATCTTAATCATCTTCTCTTAAGTTAGGTAGTCTCTTCTCAAAAAAAAAAAAAAAAAGAAGTTAAGTAGAGTCTCATAAAAAAATGTATAGTCTCTATTATTATGTTAGTATAAGAAAAATATCATGTAATTTTATTTTTATCTTAATTTTTTTTTAGATTGGTTATCAAATTATGACAATCAACCTAGAATTTTTTTTTTCTTTACAACAATTAGGAGACCCAAACCACGTTCATGTTTATCCTGGAAAGGAGAACTAGATAATGCCATTGACATTGAGTCTTAAGAGTTAAGACTCTTGACAAACGATATTGAAAAAGAGATCTAAGCAAGTTTTAATTATTCAATTATCAAGCCTTTTTGGGAATCATTCGATTTAGATTAACAACTAAGAAATTAAGAACTGTAAAAAAAGTATTGGGAGGTCTTTGGTAATTTTGGTAACAAAATCCTCCTAAAAATTCATGCACAAAACCATAATTTAATTTGTAAAATGGTGTAGTAGAGTAGAACACAAGGAAAAAAACATTTTTGAAATCCTAACCAAAGGGACAATCTAGTAATTTCGAAGCTAGAAAGTTTTTAAATTTCAAAAGAGTGTTTATAAACTTGCCAAAAGAGTAGCTTAGTAAATAACAAAACCAAATTAAGGAAATAATTTTTTCTTTTTGACAGGAAATAATTACTCCTTCCTTTTTTTTTTTGAGAAACATAATTACTCCTTCCTATCAAAGAAAGAAAATCATTAATTGCAAATTCACCTTTCCTTTTGTATTTAGTTGGTTTTGTGATTTTGTCTCCGCCCACCTTTTTTGTTTTTGTTTTCTTTCTTCTGTTCTCAGGCAGCCCCACATGACCAAACCACAACATAAGAGCAAAGCAAGGCAAAACACAAACAGAGAGAAACAGAGACAGATACAGAAAGATCCAACTTAACATGGGTTGAGAATGAAAGAGGAAAAGCAGCTGAAGGTGCTCTTGTAACAGCTGTTAATCCAATCCAATCCAATCCAAACCTAACAAAACGCAGAATCTGATTCTCATTGGTAAGCCTTTTCATTTCTGAATTTGTCAGCTTCAGTTACAATATCCATGCCCATGTATATCAGTTTCATGTAACTATTTATTTTATTTTTTTGTGGCTCTTTGTATGGTTGATTCTCTTGCCACTTACTAAAATTTTAATTTTTAGTTACTGGGTATTAAAAAGTTTGTTACTTTACTTTTGGATTCATGGATTTGTAAAATTGATGATGTTTTCTAAAGGTTTTTGTTGTTTATCAAGTTGTTCTGATAAAAAGTGTTACCTTGTGCATGATCATGACCTTTGTGGATTGAACAGATTTCTAAACTCATATTCTCTGAAAGTGTTACCTTGTGCATGATCATGTTTATTTTTTATTTATCATGTTCTCACAATTTATATGGTTTGTATTTGATCAGGTAGTCTGAACAATTCTAAAGGTAGAAGTTACTTCTTGTACATAATTTTTGGACTGGGGTCCAATTGATCAGGTACTATGCTTGCTGATTCTTTTCATCCTAGTTCTTTGGAACCTGATCTCGCATACTAATTGTGCTAATTCATCTGAAGCTGAAGTGTGGTTGTTATTTTTTTAACTTTTGTCAATTTTGTTGAATAGGTACAAGGAAGCAAGAAATAGGAAGCTTTATCCTGCTAATAAGTATAGATTGGGTGCTTTATATCTATCTATATCTGATTCTGCGTTTTGTTCCATTATTTGGGATTTACCATCTGGTTTACAATCGGCCTGAAAGTGGGTTTCAAAAGTGGTGGTGATTTTGGCTGGAATCATGGCAACCCTATCCCAAGCTGATTCGAAACGCAAGTATTCTTGGTGGTGGGACAGCCATATAAGCCCTAAAAATTCGAAATGGCTCCAGGAAAATCTTACAGGTATTGCTTTCTGTGTTATAGGACTTGTTTGCTTTTTTGTTGGACATAATAATTCAGGAACCAGATCTTCTAATTTAGACTTCCTAGAGATCGGTTTCTAATGATTTGATACTTCCATTTGGTTCCCAGAAGTTAAAGAAAAGGAAAATGATTGAAAGGGTCAAATAATTTGTGAGATAAATGTCATTTAATGGTGTTCCCTCCTCCATCCCCTCTCTTCCTGTCTTTTTGAGAACCAAATAAAGTCTTGCGAGATTATAGTGTGTGATTAGTTCCTTTAAATAAACAAAAAATCTTATCAACGTTAACACTTATTTTTTGTTCAAAAAATGTGAACATGTTTCAATCTCTTGAAGGGATTTGTGCAGGAATTTACTTATTATAATGATGTCTTACTGCCATCTCAATTTGATGACAGAAGCATCTTATTATTGTTTTCTAATTCCATTTCCTCAACTGAGTGTGTTATGTATGTGGTGCAAATGGCACTGAATAGTGTGATGGTTGCTTTGGATAGCATTATATGGGATGGCAGAAGTGTGCTTGACGCTTGTAAGTAGAGAAGCCAGTTGCTCTCAGTTGAGCTCTTATATCATTTTTCATTTTTTTCTCCCCTCTCTAGCCATCAACAATGCATACCATTTTGCTGAAACGCTAGCTCCAAAAGCTTAAACTATTACAAAGTTTTTAAATAATGCATTTCAAGTATGTTACTCACTAGCACACCCTTAACATAAATCTGATCAATGATCCAAAAAGAAGGTGGCTGCTATTAAGCATGTTCCTGAGGGAATGTGGCTCCTTGAAAAACTACATACCATTTTGTGCATAGACTTGTGCTAGATTGGTTATACTGTTTGCATCAGTATATCTTCTTTTCTGGTTCTCAAGTGAAGGTTTGCACCGTTAATTGGAAAGAATGCAATCAACTCTATGTTCTATGTGCAACTGCAAATTATTAGCTTCACTAGGTTATTTTCCTCTGCTGGACGAATCCCAAGGCTGATGGCCTCCTTATTATACCTAGCATTGGTGCTGTGTATGTGTGTGTGTTGACCAAAGATTTCCTTTCTGCTTGAACAGATATGGATGCTAAAGTCAAACAGATGATCAAGCTTATTGAAGAAGATGCAGATTCCTTTGCAAGAAGAGCAGAGATGTATTATAAGCAACGACCGGAGCTTATGAAATTGGTTGAGGAGTTTTACCGAGCATATCGTGCGTTGGCTGAAAGATATGATCATGCAACTGGAGCGCTACGCCAGGCTCATAGGACCATGGCTGAAGCATTTCCAAACCAAGTTCCATTTGTTCTGGCTGATGATTCACCTGCAGGTTCTGCTAATGAGATGACTGATCCCCAAACACCTGATATGCCAACCCCTGTACGTGCAATGTTTGACCCTGATGAATTGCAAAAGGATGCTTTGGGACTATCATCTCATTTCCATGCTTTGAAGAAGAATGGAGCTTTTACTGAAGAATCTGATACTGTAACAATCAGAAAGGGTTTGAAACAACTTAATGATTTGTTTGGCTCTGTAGAAGCAGTGAGCCATGCAAAGTTTTCCGAAGGAAAGGCAAGAAAAGGACTCAATTTTCAAGATGCAGAGGAGAAGGAACGAAGCGTGCAAAACAATGGGAGTCATAACATCCAGGCTCGAGTCCTTTCTGAGTCTGAGCGATTGGGTAAAGCTGAGGCAGAAATTTCAACCTTAAAGAAAACCCTTGCTAAATTTGAAGCTGAAAAGGAAGCAGGCCTACTTCAGTATCAAGAGACTTTAGAGAGATTATCCAATCTGGAATTGGAAATCTCTTGTGCACAAGAGGATTCCAAGGGACTTAGTGAACGGGCCAGCAAAGCTGAAGCTGAAGTTCAAACTTTGAAGGAATCCCTTGCCAAATTAGAGTCTGAAAGAGAAACCAGTCTTATTCAATACCAAAAGTGTTTAGATAGAATATCCAATTTGGAGAACAATATCTCTTGTGCTGAAAAGGATGCTGGAGAACTTAATGAGCGAGCTAGTAAAGCTGAAGTTGAAGCTGAAGCTATAAAGCAAGAACTTGTGAGAGTAGAAGCTGAAAAAGAAGCTGTGCTTGGTCAATACAAAAAGTGTTTGGAGATGATATCAAACTTGGAGGACAAATTACTACATGCAGAGGAGAATGCCAGAACATTTAATGAAAGAGCCGATAAAGCTGAATGTGAAGTTGAGACCCTGAAGCAAGCACTTGCCAAATTAACTGGAGAGAAGAAAGCTGCTGCCCTTCAGTACCAGCACAGCCTGGAGATGATATCTAGCCTGGAGCAGAAAATCTCATGTGCCCAGGAGGAGGCCCAAAGGCTAAATACTGAGATAAATGATGGGGTTGCAAAGTTAAAGGGTGCTGAAGAAAAGTGTCTTCTACTTGAAAATTCAAATCAGTCTTTACAGTCTGAGTTGGAGTCTTTGGTGCATAAGATGGGGTCTCAAAGTGAGGAACTTACAGAGAAGCAGAAGGAATTGGGTAGACTCTGGACTTATATACAAGAAGAGCGGTTGCGATTTTTGGAGGCTGAAACTGCATTCCAAACTCTGCAACATTTACATTCTCAATCCCAGGAAGAACTGAGATCTCTGGCAGCAGAACTTCAGCATAGAAACCTAATGGTAAAGGACATGGAAACTTGTAATCAGGGTTTAATGGATGAAGTAAAGAAGGTCAAGGAGGAGAACAAGAGTTTGAATGAGCTCAGTTTGTCTTCAGCTGTGTCGATAAAGAATTTGCAAGATGAGATCTTAAGCTTAAGGGAGACAATAGGGAAACTTGAAGAGGAGGTTTTAGTTCGAGTGGACCAACGAAATGCACTTCAGCAAGAAATATACTGTCTGAAAGAGGAGCTTAAGGAGTTGAACAAGAAACACTGGAATATGCTGGAGCAGGTGGAGTCAGTAGGCTTTGACGCAGACTGCTTTGGGTCATCTGTGAAGGAATTGCAGGATGAGAACTCAAAACTTAAAGAGAACTGTGAGGCAGAAAGAAGTGAAAAAATTGATCTGTTGGAAAAGTTGGAAATCATGAAGAAACTTAAGGAGAAAAATGCTTTTTTGGAGAATTCTCTCTCAGATTTGAATGTTGAGTTAGAAGGTGTTAGAGGGAAGGTAAGAGAATTAGAAGAATCCTGTCAGTCTCTTTTTGGAGAGAAATCCACTCTTGTTGCTGAAAAGGCCACCCTGGTTTCTCAGTTACAGATTACAACTAATAATTTGGATAAACTCTCAGAAGAAAAGAACTTTCTGGAGAATTCCCTTTTTGATGCAAATGCTGAACTTGAAGCATTCAGGGTGAAGTTGAAGATCCTCGGAGGTTCTTGCCAGTTGCTTGATACTGAAAAGTTTGGCCTGATTACTGAGCGAGAAAGCTTAGTTTCTCAGTTGGACATTTCCAAGCAAAGACTGGAAGATCTGGAGAAAAGATACACGGTATTAGAGTATGAGCGCTCGGGTCTTGAGAATGAGAGAGAATCTGCACTTCACAAAGTAGAGCAACTGCAGGCTTCCTTATATGCTGCAAAGCAAGAACATATCATTTTTTCAAGGTTGAGTGAAACTCGGTTGGCTGCTATGGAATTACAAATTCGTGTTTTGGAGGAAGAAGGTCAGTGCAGGAAGAAAGAATATGAAGAGGAGGTAGACAAAGCTGTCAGTGCTCAGATGGAGATCTTCGTCTTGCAGAAATGTGTGAATGATCTAAAAGATAAAACTTTCTCTCTTTTGATCGAGTGCCAAAAACTCTTGGAAGGGTCCAGATTATCAGAGAAACTGATTTCTGAATTGGAGCATGAAAATCTTGAACAACAGGTGGAAGTGAAATCCTTGTTTGAGCAAATAAAAAAATTGAGGATGGGATTGTATCAGGGGTTGAAGACTCTTGGCATTGATGCAGACCGGTTTGAAGATAAGATCAACCAAGATGAAGCTGTTCTAAGCCATTTACTGTGCAAACTTCAAGAGACACAAAACTGTGTGTCTAGGAGTTATGATGAAAATCAGCAGCTGCTAGTTGAGAAGTCAGTTCTTGTTACACTACTTGGGCAACTGAAAGTAGATGGAGCAAATCTTGTGACAGAAAGAGACACCCTTGTTCGAGAGTTCATGATTCGGTGTGAGCAGTCCTCGTTGTTGCAGACTGAGATCCAAAAGCTTTTGGAGATGAGTGAAGAATTGAGGTTGAAAGTAATGGAAGGAGATCAGAGGGAGAAGGTATTAACAACTGAAACAGAAAACCTGAGTCAGCAGTTGTTGGACTTGCAAAGGGCCAACCAGAACCTGCAGGAAGAGAATTGCAAGGTGCTAGAAGAGAAAAGATCCCTGAGTAAGGAGGTACTTGACTTAGGGGATGAAAAACTTAACCTAGAAGAAGCACACTGGGCCTTGTTTGGTGAAACAATGTCTCAGTGTAACCTTTCTCTGATTTTTAATAATATAGTCTTTGAAAAGTTTGTGGAACTGGAAGAGCTCACCAAAGATTTGGTTAAACTTCGTTTCATCACTAATGACCTAGAAGAGAAGCTAAGAATTATGGAGGGTAAATATGATGGTGTGAAAATGGAAAATTCAGATCTCAAGGAGTTGGTGAATAATTTGGAGAATGAGATTGTATCAGTTAAATCTGCTAGTGATCAATTAAGATGCGAAGTTGTGAGTGGAAAGGATCTACTGTGCCGTAAGAAAAAAGAGCTTTCAGAAGCAGAACAGATAATCAGTGCAATAACCAATGAGAAAACAGAGTTGCACAACTTAGTGGAGGATCTGAAGAATAAAAATGATGAGGCTAAAATTAGGGAGGAAAGGTTGAGTTCTGAACTGCAAAAGGGAAGAGATGAGACTGAACTGTGGGAGTCTCAGGCTGCCACTCTTTTTTCTGAACAGCAAAGCTCCTCCGTCTGTGAAGTGTTGTTCGAAGGAAAGATTCGTGAGCTAATTGAAGCATGTGAGAGCCTTGAAGATAGAAGTAATTCCAAAGATATGAAGATTGAATTGCTGAAAGATAGAATTAGCACTTTGGAATTCGAAAATGGAGGACTACAAGCTCAGTTGGCTGCATATACCCCAGCTGTCATCTCTTTCAAAAATTGCATATCATCTCTGGAGAAGCATACTCTTTTCAATTATAAACCTCTCGCAGTTGAAAATGAAGAAGCAATGGTAATTTCTATCTATTCTCCATTACTGAAATTTCTGCCCTTACTGAGACCAAGGTCTATTTTTTAAATGCTTCATTCCATTTATTGCCTTATCCTGTTATACATACTCTATGCATTAGCGAAATTGGATTTACCTTGAGCCATAATATTGTGTCTTGTAACATGTATGAGTTCTTAAAGCTTTAATTGAACTTGCTACTGGAAGAAGCAATGGTAATCCCTTTATATGTGTGATTTTTCTCGTTTGTGGTAGCTCCTACTATGGATGTACCTTATCTCACTAGCATGGCCTTGTCTTTTCTTTTGCATTTTTATTCAATGAGTTGCTGAGACGTAGGATTTAGTAGAATTAACTTTCTGACTCGGTGGTCAACTAGGAAACACTGATACTTCAAAATAGCAGCCATATCCACACCAGTCACCTATCAGATACGGATAATTACTGTAGGACACTTCTTTATTTTTTTTTTAATTATCTCTTTCTTTCTCTTACTTTCTTTCTATGGAACTGGTAACTTAATTTTTTTATTATTTATCTATACTATTATTTAAGGGGCTTTTACTGTTTGGATTCTTCATTTTTTAGTTCAAAAATACCCGTACATCTTTATGTTTAAGTAGAGACAAAACTAAAGGACAATTTAGTAAAAATGCAAATTTAACTCCTACTAAAATATTGTCTAAAAAATAGGACCACTCTCCTATTAATTTTTTAAATTGATTTATTCACTTATAAATTAGATTTTCAAAATAAAAATTATATATATAAAATAAAAAAATACAGTTTTTTTCTACAAAATAAGACCATTTAAAAAAAGAGCTTCATTGCACGTGTGAAGCCCGTGTGATAAGGCTAGTACTACTATTTAAGGGACTTTCCTAGTTTAGATTTCTCATTTTTTTTTGGTTTAAAATTGCCCCTACACTCCTATATTTAAGAAGACACAAAACAAAACGATAATCCAGATAAAATATAACTATAACTCTCATTAAAATATTGCCTAAAAAATATGATTACTTTTCTGTTGATTTTCAAATTGTTTTATCCACTTATAAATTAGATTCTCAAAATAAAAGCTATATATATAATAACGAAACAAGTTTTTTTTTCAACCAAAAAAGCTTTATCATACGAAGTGTGTACGATGAGGCTAGTATATGTTTTATGCCTGATAGAATTTGTTGCTTACATTTAAGCTAAAACTTAGTATAATATGTACATCAAAAGATATTTGTATCTGTATATATTAAGAGGACTCGAAAAGTTAATTATTGCTTTTTTTACTATAAAAAATACCTCTAATTTAATTAATCTATTCTTATTCCTTAAAAAGAGACATAAGGTTAAGATGGTAAATCAACTAAATTTTTCTCACTACCCTCACACTTCCCACTTCCCAGCCCCACTACCTGTGTTCCTAACCAAAAATAAGAAAGAAAGGCTACCCACCCACGACTCCTATAAAAAAAAAAAGAAAAAAAAAAAATACCAACGGTTCCAATTAAAAAAAAAAAAAAAAACTTCCATAAAAAAAACAAAAAACTACTCACATCACATAAAATTAAAAAAAGTAGCCTCTAAGCAACTACTCACAACACATAAAATTATTTCATTGCAAATGCTTAACACTCATCACACCTCTAGATTTTTTTTTGTGATTAGAAAATATATTAATCCCAAATTATAATTTATGCAAATTATTAACTTTTACAAAAAAAAAAAAAAAAATAGAAGAGTCGCGTGCTCAGAGGCTAGTATGTATTAATTGATTAAATTATTGCTATTATATTATATCCTAAATTTTCAAGAATTAACGTATTGCTGTGTCGGTAACTTTCATATACATATTCCATATCTGTATCGGTGCTTCCTACGTGGCTAATTTTTAAAATTATAGGAGTTTTAAGGGGCTGTTGATCAGCTGTTGCAGTGTGCTCAATTTTGCTGTTAGCTTCTCATTATTATAAATTTCACAATAAGGTTTTTCATTACATGGGGGTTGTATACGAGGGACACCTTATGATGTAGTGTCTCCCCACCCCCCTTACTTTCCCTTTCTAACTCTAACATGTGATTTTGGTTCTCATGTAATAATGTCCGTGCTTTATATCCCACATGTTTGCAGGATGCTCATTTAATGACTCACCCTATTGCTGAAAGCCTTCAACAGAGGGAAGAAGATCAAATTTCCATGGAGCCAGATGGATTTACAGACTTGCCGGATGTGCAAAGAAGGATCAAAGCTATTGAAAAAGCAGTGGTAGAAGCAGAGAGGCTTGCGATGCTGGAGCACCTTAATACGAATGCCAAACTAGAGACTGCATTGAAAGAGATTGAAGAGTTAAAATCTCAAAGCCGCTTCTCTCGAGAATATGTTGTAACAAGCAAGCATATTACTCCATATGAGGTCAAAGAGGAACTTGGGGACAGACACAGTAATGATCTAAAGCTGGGGAAACAGACACGTGAAATCTCTGAAGCAAGGAATGAAGTTCTGACTAAAGATATCATGCTTGATCAGGTATCTGATTGTTCATCATATGGGATAAGCAGGAGAGAAACTGTAGAGGCTGATCAGATGCTTGAGTTATGGGAAACTGCAAACCGGGATGGCAGCATTGACCTGAGGGTTGGCAAGTCTCAGAAGGTGGCCACTGCAAAACATGCTCGCAATCAGATTGGAGCTGTCAAGGAATACAAGCATTCGTATCCCTCTTCAGAATCATTGTTTGAGAAGGAGTTAGGTGTGGACAAATTAGAAATCTCTGATAGACATACCGAGCCCAGTCAAGAAGGGAACAAGAGGAAGATTTTAGAAAGACTTGATTCAGATGCCCAAAAGTTGACAAACCTTCAAATCACCGTGGAAGACTTGAAGAGGAAGTTAGGGATTACTGAGAAGAGCAAAAAGGGCAGAGGCATTGAATTTGATGCAGTTAAGGTGCAGCTGGATGAATCTGAGGAGTCCATCATGAAGTTGTTTGATGTAAACCGCAAATTGATGAAGACAGTTGAAAACAGTTCCTTGTCCTTTGATGGAATTTCTGCAATAGAGTCAGATGAGAGTGGAAATGCCAGAAGGAGAAAAATTTCTGAACAGGCACGAAGAGGGTCTGACAAAATTGGGCGCTTGCAATTGGAGGTGCAGAAAATACAGTTTCTTCTACTGAAACTCGATGATGACAAAGAAAGCAAAGGTAAAACGAGACTCAGTGACCGAAAACCAAGGGTTCTGCTGAGAGATTATCTTTATGGTGGGGTAAGAACCAGCCACAAGAGAAAGAAGGCGCCTTTTTGTGCATGTGTTCGACCTCCAACTAAGGGGGATTGAAGCAGTTTCATTTTTTTGGCATATAATCAGTATAAAGTAATGAGACTTTAGTTTCATTTCTGTAGAGTTCCATTCATACAGGTGTTTTAGACCTCCATGTTTTTACAATGTCTTATAGAGAGGATCTGGTCTTCTTTAGCTTAGAGACCCTGTACTAAATTTCAGGCCCCTTCTAATTTTACAGAGGCTGCTCTCTTGGGAGCATGGTTCATCCCCGCTTCCTATTATATTTTCTACCATGCATAAATAATCTGGGTGTAAATGAAAATAGTGTTTCTCTCAAAGGTTGCTGATGTTGTCTTGTGGATTGAATTTTATGCATTGCACAGCTATGTACACAAAAAACAGCAAAACTTAAGCTTGCAATAACTTGAGCTTCTACCATGTGGTGTGCCATGGGAGAGGAATTGAAATACTTCCTCTGCCTCGTGAATTTCTGCCAACGCTTTATTAATGTATTTGTTTAACACATTTAACACTTTAATTTCAAATATCTTAATTCGTAATTACATTAATGTATTCATTTTCAAAATATATGGAAACTACTTTTTTTTTTCAAATTATTAAATTACTACAGTTGTATAACTTATTTGCATTGATTTATTTCGCTAAAAAAATAAACTACAAAAGTATAGTTGTACTTAGAAAAGGCGAACTTTTAAAAAGTTGTACGCATGCCAAATAAACTGAACAAATTGGAGCGGGGTTGCTGGTCAAGTCTAATACAGTAATACCCTTTGTTCCTTATTATTTATCTTCGCCAATGAAAAGGAAAATCAAATTTAATCACACTTGCATTCACTCAAACAGTACTTTCACATTCTTTTTTTGCTAATCATTTCACATTCTTAATATTTTTATTTTCATCTTTAAAATATGTCATTATTGAAACTAATCTGCTGAATAAATTGGCTATCGACCCCTTTAGATACAAAAATATAGATTTTCCTTTGTTTATTGCTTGGCCAGACCACAAACAGAACTTTTCCAAGTACCCCATAAGAGTAAAACACCTCTGAGATTCTTGCTTTGCAAAGGAGCAACAAATCATCAGCATATAATAATTGAAGAAAATTCTGGCCCACAGGCAGCAGCATGGACACTCTTCAAAGAGAAATCAACTTCTCTTTTAATCTTTTATAATTAAAAAAAAAAAAAAATCTTTTAATCATTTAGATAAAACTTCAGTGCATAAAATAAAGAGATATGGGATATTGGGTCACCTTATCGCAAAATCGTATAAACTAGTGGAGAGAAGGATTGAAATTTTCTTGTTCGTCTCAGTCTTTAGGCATCAGATGACAATGGGATCATTCCCATTTGCTTTCAATTACTAGTAGTCGAGCTGTTATTAAAAATAAAACCATAATTACAGTACGATAGTAAAATGATTGATGGGAAACTTATGTATCCGAAATGATATCTTGACGTTTAGAAAACCAAATGGCACTAAAAGAATAAACTGTTTTAACTTTTATAATCTTAATTTCAACAACAAAATGTACATGACACCCGATTAAAGAGGTTGAACTTCAATCTAGGCTACAACAACACAGAGAGCAGCATTAGTGCTGTAAATAAACAATAGAATTAGGTTACTTTGACAAAGCTTTTTCTATGCCCTGATGGAAGAATTTGGCTAGGTTGTCTCTCATGGTCCTCCCCAATGGATCAACTTGCTTACAGTACTGTTCTCCATATCCAGGGTCATGATGACCAGACAAAGCAACATCCGGAAGTAAATTATCTCCACAGTCAATCACAATATTGTGTAGTAAACAACATACTAGGATAATGCTAGGCAGTTTCCGCTTATCTGGCCTCCACATAACCTTATTAAGGATTCTCCAACTACCCTTTACCTGTGAGAATGCCCTCACTGCAAGCAACCTTGTGGCCTCATGCAAGGCATTGAACGTGGACATAGAAGCCGAGAGGCCATTGCAATCATAGGGGGTTATGAGCCATGGAAGAAGAGGGTAGCCAACTCCACCGACTATATACTCCCTAATGTCCTCTCCTCCAGGTAAATTTCTTACACTTCCATTTAAACGCTCTCCACCCTCACAGAGTTTGGAAAAACCAGTACACTTCAATACCCTGGAAACTGTCATGCCTCCAGGCCAACCTGTAACGATATCAAGAAATCTCATTTCCTGGTCAACAATTCCCTGCAATAGCATGCTGTAGTTATTCTCTGGATCACACCAATCATCAGAGGTCTGTACAGCAGGAAGGGTCATGATGATGTGTGTTGCATCAATGGCTCCACAACAATTAGGCATCCCAAAAGACACTTCAAATTTGGACTTGACTTCCTCCATTCTATTGGAATCAGGCCACTTGAGATGATGTTTGGCACGTTCTTCTAGTGCTTCAATGAATCTCCAAGTCACCTGAGAAACTGTGGACTGGCCAACCCCAAATGAAGCTCCCACGGAGACTTGGGACTCACCAGAGGCCAGCCTTCTCAAGGCGATTGCAACCTGTTTCTCAACACTAAGAAGTCTTCCCTCGATATTGATAAGCCCTGATGGTGGCCTTGATATAAGATCTTCTCTTACAAGAGAACAGATATATTCAAAGGTATTTTTTGAAACCCTGAAGAAATGCTTGAAACCTTCTGCTTCATCACTGGGTACCGAACTACCTGTAAGTTTAAAGTACAGAAATATACTTCAAATTCTAATTTACAAAGTTATCATGGATTTCAGTTGACAAAGTTAAAGTCAAACTACTTATCTCATACTCAAATCTAATATTTCCAAGATTAGGAACCAAATTCATCATTCTACTTCAAATTTCTTACTCAAATGCCACAATTTTTATGCCTATTTTTCAGAGTTTCTTAACTCATTAAAAAAGAGGTATCAGTGGCTTACACTCCAGAAATCCACTCTAGGATTGTGCCTAAAACGCTACCCATTCCTTTCTGAGACATGTTTGAGCTTGGGGGTGTTTGGTAAGCTAGTTTAAACACATTTTCACATATTTTAAACAACATTACACACATTTTCACATACTTTTTCACCCACACGTATGTCAAAAACACCCAAACAATAGAACTTAAACTACTCTCCCAAACTTAAAAGTAGAGTATTGCAAAGTCATTCTGAACCCAAATAACAAATTCCTTCAAATGGAATTTAACACAACAAACATGTCAAATACAGAAACCCATTAATGGTATAACCCAGACCACAATCATGATAGAAAAAAAAAAAAAAACATAAATTTACCTCAAAATATGAGTGCCCATGAGTTTTTGCACAACAAGCATTATCAAATACACAAGCCCATCATTTCTTTAACCTTAACAAAATTCATGTTAGCCAAAAAAAGAATATAACTTTACGTCTTTACCTGAAAATATGAATGCCCATGAGCTAAATTCCCACTAAAAATGCAGTGAAGGAAGGTAAAAAAGAGTGAGTGAGATCAAAATGAAACCACATTATCAAACACACAAACCCATTAATACTACTACCCTGAAAAAATCATGAAAGGGGAAAAAATTACCTCAAAATATGAATACCCAAAACAAACATGATCAAATACACAAACCCATTACTACTATAATCCTGATCAAAACCATGATAGAGTACAAAAATAAAATTGTCTCTCTTCTTTGTGTTTTTTCCCCCCTTAAATTATGAAAAAAGAACAGAACCCCATTAATACTATAACCCTGATCAAATCCATGATAGCAAAAAACACAACTTTACCATAACACACACAACTTTACCTTAAAATATGAATGCCCATGAGTTGAATTTCTTCTAAAAAAACTCAGTGAAGGAAGGAAAAGAAGAGTGAGTGAGATAAAAATAAAAAAATAAAAAAAGAAGAAACCTGGGGTCGAAGAAGAATTCTTGCGCCAGAAAGTGTCCCACCAGTCAGACTCAATGGGTTTGGGCTCAACAGGAGGAGCGACAGTGCTTATACTTTTGCGTTTCTTCAATTTTTTCAGCTCCCTTTTGCTCTTCTTCGATTTCTTATGCGGCGCCATGGACCACAAGACAAGAGGCTAGAGTGAGAGTTTGGGAAGGAAATAAAATTCAGGAAATGTGTTGTTGGACTTGGACTTGGACTTGGACTTGGAGGAGACAAGATATTGAGGGAATTTGAAGCTTCTTATTAAGCTTTAATTGAAGCGCTTTTTTTTTTTTTTGGGAGAAACACACACACAGATATATATATATATATATATATATATATATATATATATATATATAAAAGAAAAGGAACATAAGATAAAAAAACTCAAAATTGTTGAGTCGCCCACGTCAGTAAAGTGTGATATTGAAAGACGTTTATCATTTGGTCAGTACTCATTTTGATTACTTTCTAGTGCCAATTTTGGCTTATTAGCACATTTTTAGGAATTATTTTTTAGCCACCACGCGTATCATTGGTGTGATGATTCACCCACAAGTATTAGTGCTTATGGGATGTGGGAGAAAAAATTGGGGTTTAAGTTTTCAAGAGGAAATTTTACATAAGTATACACTTAAATTAGGTTAGAGTAGAAATTCTATCTTGTATTCTATCCAAATAGATAGCACCTATTTTGAAATATTTAAGGAATGTTATTGGAGTCTCCCTAATGTATGCCTTTAAGTCACACATCAATTATTCATGTGATGCCTCAATTTGATTGATTGTATGATGTGTAATAAGTCTCACATCATGTATTTGCTGGATATATCTGAGATTTATTAACAATTATAAAGAGCTTCAATTGTGACTAGTTCTTTTGAGGTATAGCGCAGATGTGCCTAACGCTTTTCTTTGGGTCATTACATATGGTATCAAAGCCGGTTCGGTAACCCCGTGTGGAAAATAAAATTAATTACTTTTTTTTCTAATAAAAAAAATGTCTTAAAATAATTTACTAACATATTCTCTAAATGCATAGTAGGAAATACTTAGTAGTACGGTCACAAATTTCTTTTAATCACGGTTGTAAACGTTGTAATTTCTTTAATATATATATATATATATATGGGATTTGTATGAGGTGCAATTACACTACATCCACTCACATTAATTTTTACAACTTTCATTTTTTAACTTTTTCAACTTCTTTTTAATCTTTTTTTATTCAACGGTTAAAACTGAAAGTTTTTTTTTTTTTTTTAAAAACTTTTAATCTTATCTGTGTATTATTATTGCATAAGGTGACCTTGTCTAAATCCCAAACACATGTATCTAAAGCAGGGTACTGTGTAAAATATGATTTTTTTTAAAATTTTTTTATTTGACTCTCACTCTGTCGTTTGTCTTGGTGTTTTATAATTTATGCTATCTCTCCTCAGTCACCAAGGGTCTATTCGGTTGGAGGAGTGGAAAAGTGGGAGGATGAAAAATATTTTAGTTTTCCTTCTTGTGTGTTCGGTTGGAAGGGTGGAAAAGTGGGAGGGTGGAAAACTCTTTTGTTCGGTTGGAGAGAAAAATAGAAGGATGGAAAATGTAATTTATATAAATTGACTATTATACCCTTGTTACATAATATGTAATAAATAAATTTATTTGTACTCATTACATAATATAAAATTTATCACATCATATATATAAATTTATTTTATTATTTTTATTATTATAATGAAAAAATTAGATTAAAAATTAAATTAAGTCACGTTAAAAAAAAAAAGAGAGAAAACGTTAGTTGAAAAAAAAAAAAAAAAAGAACGTTCAGACATGAACGTTGACAAAAAAAAAAGAAAAAAAAAGAAAGAAAGAACGTTCAGGGCTTGAACGTTGAAAAAAAAAAAAAAGCTCAGGTTTGAACGTTGAAACAAAAAAAAAAAAAAAAAAAAAAAAGAGAGAGAGAGAGTTTTCTCCCCAATGTTTTCCTCCCAATTTGGGAGGAAAATATTTGTGGGCCTGGAGGAAAATTTTCCTTCTGGGTTTTCCATCATTCATATTTTTTCTCTCCAGATAAATAGTGAAAAATGCTATTTTTCACCATATTTTCCTCCTTTTGTTTTCCATCCCTCCTATTTTACCTCCAAACGAACAAGGCCCAAAGCTAGGTAGGAAGTTAAAGTCTGAAACTTGAAAGGTGTGCATGCTATATATGTTAGGCTTGCCCAAAGGAGCTCTATTATAATTTGTAAATCTCATTCCTATTAGGCCAGCTCACCCAACTCCAACTCTTTGGCCTAAGAGCATTCTTATCAAGCATTTTAAAAAATTTAGCATTTACTATCTCAAAACCTATATTTATAACATATACCACATCACTTTACAATATCTCTTACATCAAAACTTCTATTTTTGTAACCATTTATTTAAATATTCTTTCTTTATTATTTTTTATTCATTTTTTTATTATTTCTCACTCTCCCACTGTCTTTCCATCTTTCTCAACAAGGTGAAGCTTCTCCCTCCTTCTGATATTTGCTCTTAAAACCTCCATGGCCTGAGCTTTTCAAGCTCATCATCGATAAACCATGGCCACAGCCACAGGCCCATAGCCACCACCACCAACCACAACCTCAACCCCCAACCACCAAAAAAAAAAAAAAAAAAAAAAAAAAAAAAACCACGGCTCTAATCTTCAAGCTTCTCCCTCTTTGTGATATTTGCTCTCAAAACCTCCATGGCTTGAGCTTTTCAAACTCATCACCGATAAACCACGGCCACAGCCACCACCACCAACCACAGCCTCAACCCCCAACCACCAAAAAAAAAAAATCAAAAGAAACCCACGACACAAACTGCAGCGAAAACCCACCACAAAACCCACCATTTCAAGCAACCCCGATCCCCGATCCTCACCTCAACCCCGATCTTCAACCCACGACCTCAACCAACCCCAACCATTGTTGGACCCTCCACTGTCGGACTCAGACCCACTTGCAGTCATCGAGAACCATCAGACCCATTCGAGAGAGAATTTGAGAAAGAGAGATGAGAGAGAACGAGAATGAGAGAGTGAGAATGAGATTGATAGTTAGTCTAAAGAGAGAGAAAAAAATATTAAAAAAAAGATAAAAGCTTGCTATAGTGCGGTCTCAAAAATGAGAGCACACTGTAGCAGTATTGTAAATTTTTACAATATACCAGTTTTGATGGGGTGCATGTTTTGGGGTTCAGTCGCTAAAAAATAAGATTTATAGCATTTAAGAGGCTTGATAAGAATGCTCTAATGGGCTATCAGATTCAGAATCAATCCCACCATTGGATTTGGAGCTCACAAATTACTATCTGTATGGATCTCTCTCTTATTTACTAAAGCTAAGTTGAAAATGAACGAAAAACTCAAAAATATTATGTGGGTAATTAATCAATGTGGTAGATCCTTTCTATGAAAGAGACTGTCACAAATTAGTATTCTTTACAAGATCTTAGAAATGTGTTTATTGAGAGTAAATCATATTATGCTAGATATCATATCAAAGGTCTGATTAAGAGAAACATTGTGCCTCAAGTTCTAAAACACCCTTTGTCTCCTTCAACTAAAGGTTTATATTTGCTACTCTGTTGTATGCTGAGGATTACTACTTGGAGGTAAGTTACCTACTTTGTCAACAAAATCAATACGTAACTTGGTATATCATACCAATTTGTCTACTATCTTCTTTAAGATCTTGTTTTTGGTGAATTGTTTAGTTCATTTTTACTAATTCATCATTATTTTGTTATCGAATGGCATAAAAGCAACAGTTATTTAGGTCCATATGGTTTGTACTTTGTCCCAGTAGTGAAAGTATTTGTAAAGGAGTAGGGTTTCAAAATGAATATACTCTAAATTGGCACTGAGGTATAGGCTAAGAGCTTATCACTCTCCTTAGACATTGTGTGCCTCTTTTAGTATCTAGCATTAGTACTAAAAGATAATTAGAGCTAGATCAGGTTGGGTTTTGTTAGATTTGGTTCAGTTTAACTCAGATAGTTTGGAATCATCATAAAATTTAATGATCCTTTTTTACTCATTTTAATTTCAAAGAATATTGATTCTCAAAAAAAAAAAAAAAAATCAATGAATAGTGATAAATTTATTTTAATTTTTTTATAATTCAATAGTTGGGGCTTGAGAGGGTGGGTTTGAACCAAGGGAGTCAATTTCGTACCCAAGACCATTTCGGTTTGGTCAGTGAAACTATATATTTCGGTACTGGTCAATCCCGGTATACCGTTTCGGGATTACCTTTAAATATAATAATAATTATTTTCAATGATATATTAAGCAAATAATTATATATATATATATATATATATATATATGGTATACTTCTTTACAAAACAAACTTTTACAATACCAATCTTAATCTTTTAGAAATTATTAAATCAATTAATATAGTTTCATTTTATATTTTCAAAACCATTAGCTAATACGTTAGGCAATGAACCCAACATTCTTTGCTTTAATATATATATATATATATATATAATTTTTTTCCCTATATCTAATTGCTCCTTCCCTCAATTTTATCGCCTTGAGTTAATTTTCTTTCACACCTTTTTTTAATGCTCCACAAGCAGGCCTAATTGATAGCTCTTCCCATTTTGTTTTATTTTTTTCTCCTTCACATCACAAGCCTGGCCCAGTTACCTGACACCTATCTCCAATTTCCAAAAACGCTTTATCTTTACACTTTAAACTTAACTTTCTAGTTTTCAAAGTTCATTCATTTATTTATTTTCACTTTTGATCTATTTCCTTTAGTTTCCTCTCTCTCTAGTTTCAACTTTCATCTCCTCTCTCAAGGAGGCACACCCAGCCAGCTACTCATTGGCGTTGCTTCTCACCATCAGTGTTAAGGGAAGAACATACGAAGAAGGTAGAAGTACAAATCAGCGCAATAAGAAGTAGAGAGAAGCGTTCGTGTGCCTAAGTTTGGTACCGGTCCGTTTGTTTTCCAGCCGAAATTCGGTATATATGCTGGTGAGGCCGAATTGACTCTGGTATATTCGGTATTTAAATCGGTATGAAATACGCTTGTTTTTGTGCTGGCCTAGCTTCCAATATGGTATATACCGATTGTATCGACTGGTACGGTAAGAAACAGACTCCCTTGGTTTGAACCTTGAATGTCTCCAATGGAAACAATAAGAACACTAGGAAGTGCCAACTTCTTAAAAAAAATAAACATATTTTGAGCTCGTAACATTAATTCAAGACAAGAGAGAATAAACACTAAAAATTAAACCAAATATATCTTAAGTTATCAAGGAAGAATCTATAAAAACTTGATAATTTATTTTATATATTACATGATGATCTACATCTTAGACATAGAGTATTGAAGAACATCATGACTGCTATTGAACTCAACTAAAAAACCAATACTAGTATTGGATAACATTATTCTTTACTATTGTGTAATCTATACATAGGACATATTAAGGGTCTGTTTGGATACTGTTTATTGCTGAAAACTGAAAACATTGTAACAAAATAATTTTCAAATGTATGAATAGTATTGTGAGACCTAGTTTTAAAGTTTTTTTTTTTTCAAAAAAAAAAAAGTATTTGCGGGTTCCATAAACAATGCACGAGACCCATCAAAAAACGTTGGACACGCAAAACGTACTTTGCTTGCCGCTATCCAAACATATACTAAGTAGTGGAGCAAGAACCATGATGGAGATGACGCAAAACCTTTGATCACAATATCACTTGCCGTGCCTCATAATATACTACTATGACAAAAGGTTCTCATATTGCTTCAATATGGTCGTTCCAACTCTTAAATATGTCGTATACAAGTCGTATGCCTTTTGATTTTCGTCATCCACAGTGCTCTCTTCATTATATCTCTTGACATTGCTCTCCAAAGAAGATTTTTATTCACCAACTCTTTCATACACTAGTCTTTTTTATTTTGTGCTTTCTTTACAGCTTCTCGATTCTTCCTTTTTCTCTTTTCAATTTTTGCTAATGGTGCAGTCACACCATAACGATGGTAACTAAAATTACAAAATAAATCTTATTTTAGCAAACATACAATAACAAAAGCGAACCATATAGAAAGAAAAGAAAGAATCAAATTACACATATGTAAAATTACAGTGTAAGTTTCTTTAAAACTTTCTCTCCTCTCCCTATGTGTGTGTTAAAAATATTTAGTATTCTAAAAAAAAAAATTACACATATGTACAATAAAATTAATAACTCAAGTTAAGAAAAAAAAAAAAAACCATAAATAGAACAAACAAATTAGAACTCTAACTTACCTAGAAAGCCCAATGAAAATTAAAAATAGTGAAAAATTTGTAAAACTTGACAATAATAATAGGGTTTAGTAGTGAAAAACTTGTAAAATTTGAGAATGAGCTTTCAAATTGTATTATGTCTTAAAAATTAATTATCTGTCCTAAAAATTAAATTATTTAGATACATGTCCAATTTCGGCTAGGATAAAACTATGTGTTAGGTATTATGCAATTACATTATCTGTGTAATTATTAGGAACATTGCTTAATCTATATTTATATATATCTAAAAACTGAAGCATAACGTTTAATATTGCTGCGCTCCCGTTGAGCCACATCATCAACCTATTTTCAATTTTTTTTCTCTCCTTTTTAATTATTTTTTTGCTTATTAATATGCCACTTTATAATTCTATATTCTCTAACATTTACTTGCTTTTACCTTTTTATCTCCTCACTACTCTATACTTTAACCTTATAATTTCTCCATCCCTTAGTCTTCCTTTAATTTTGACTCTTCCTTTTCCATTTTTTTTACTATAAAAATTTGTTATTATCTCTTTTATTCAATCACACAAAAAGATGAATACTCTCTCTCTCTCTCTCTCTCTCTCTCTCTCTCTCTCTCTCTCTCTATATATATATATATTCTTTCTTTTGGTGGATGTTAATTCTTTAGATTGATGAATTTTTATGTTTAACTCTATTTTTGGTTGATATGATTTGGTTATATTTAAATTTTGTCTTTTAATTTTTTTTGTTAAATGTTATTTTATGAAATTACAGAACGATTTAGTATTATTCTATTACGTAACATGACTTGGATACTTTGGTGTTTACAACTATACATTTTTTTTTTAATATTCTTTTACTCATCTTCTTATATATAATTTTGTTATTTGTCTCACATTCTCTTCCAAAAAAGGTGATTGTTCTCTCTCTCTCTCTCTCTCTCTCTCTATTATTAATTCTTTCTTGCAACTCTATTTTAGATTGATGATTTTTTTTTTTTGTTTTTTGTCTTTGTGTCACTACTTTTGGATGATACACTTTGGTGGTGTGTTTTTGAGTTATTTATTACAAGTAATCTCTATCCCTCTTATAGTTTTGGTTTGAGTTAATTTTTAGATATTTTAGAAGTGAAATGATTATGTATTTGAATGTCTCTATATAAATTATTTGAGTAATATCAATTATAAATTGGTGATGAGGTTTGGTTATCATGATAATTTTCTTAAGAGAATGAGAATTTGGAACTTTAAAATTTTAGTTGTAAAAAAAAAAAGATCCATATATAACACACTATACAAAAGTTTGAATAATATAGATCACTTGAAAAAAAATAGTATTTCTACCTTTGATCTTAAAAACAATAATGAAATAATATCAATCAAATGCATCTAAGTTTTTCAAAAAAGAAAAAAGAAAAAAACTCAAAATAATATATGATATATTTGTAGAGATGAAGAGATGAAAAATAATTTTAAAAATAATATCTCTAGTATTCTTTAGAGAATAAATCATACATTATATCTATTACAAAATAATTGTATATTCCTATGCATTGTGTTGTTCTGTGACTAGAGGTAATAATTAGTTGTAAAACACTAAAACCAATCTAAGGTAGTGCTTCTTAAAAAAAAAAAAAAAAAAAAAAAAAAAAAAAAAAAAAAAAACTAATAGGCTGGTGATTGTCCCAAACTCTCCTATATAAATTGCACTCAGCAAAACTCCTATTCCGACACATACTAGATTTTGTTTTCTTTCTTT
Organism: Castanopsis chinensis; assembly: GCA_032878915.1. NCBI lineage: Eukaryota > Viridiplantae > Streptophyta > Magnoliopsida > Fagales > Fagaceae > Castanopsis > Castanopsis chinensis. The sequence continues at coordinate 12,321,925 of JAVQMG010000115.1, read as the reverse complement.
CTTTCGTTGTTGGGAGAATCAATAATGCATGTTAGGACATATGTGAAAATTGTTATGTACACATGTCATTTAGAATTGGGCAATCCTTTGACAAAACACACTTTACTTGTATTTGGGTAGATCTAGGATGGTTTAAATATTCAAGCAGTTTTGTGTTCAAGTCAAGAGTTAAAGTCATGCAAATCTGTTCAGGAAACAAGTGAAGAATTGCTGTATTTTGATGCTCGACAGATTGAATCTATCGAGGTTTAATGCTCGACAAATAGCTTATCTATCGAGGTTTACAAAAATTAGATTTTTAGATTTGTTTTTCATGCATATCCAAACTATTTGTGTAGGGTTTCTTTTCTCACAACTCTAGACATATACAAGGATTATTTTAAGGGCCGTTTAAGGTGACGCAACTTGATGCAAAGAGATTATTCACTCAAATTGTAACCGAAGACAATTTGCTCTAGTTCATTTTTTTTTAAGCTACTACGTTTGTATGCCGTAAGGTTTTGTAACCAAGGAGCTTCTTGATCTTCATTGTGTGGATGAACTGAAGAACTTTGCAGTCAACATCCTTCTTAAGTTGGTGAGTAAGTCGTGTATTGGGATTCGTGCATCGATTGGTTAGTCACGTACAGGGAGCTGTGCATTGAAAGGAGAGATTGTCACTACATTACTAGTCCAATTGGGTATTGGGGTAAGGGTTCAATTGTAGGTTGGTATAAGATACTAGGATTCCATCACTTATAACTGCTTGTTTTGATAATAGTGAATTCTCGGGAGTGGTGGCCTTAAATTCACCTGGTGGGGTTTTGCCTCGATGATTTTTCCCATTCGTAAACAAATTACCCTTGTCAAATTTATTTTCCGCTACATTTACTTTAGTTGGTGATTTGTTTGTGCTATCACGCGTATTGCATGTAATTGGATCTAATTAATTCACTTGGCTAATTAATTGATTTAATTTACCAAAGGGGTCAATACATTCTTAGCCTATCAAGTGGTATCAGAGCATGCACACTATGATTAGGGTTAATCCTTGCTATGTAATCCATTGGCCCTTATTTGTCATAGATAGAGGACAATCTTTAATTATACCTCTTTTATTTGATGGCACTGACTACGCATACTGGAAGTACACATGAGGGTTTTCTTGCAGTCTTTAGATGAGAAAGTGTGACAAGCTGTGGAGATTGGCTGAACTAAGCCAAAGGAAGCGCCGGTTGATTGGGATGATGCTAAGATCAAAGCAGCAAACTTCAGTAGCAGAGCATTGAATGTGTTATTCAGTGCGGTCACTAATGAGGAGTTCAAGAAGATATCCTCTATTGAAACTGCTAAGGAACTAAAGCTGTCAAGAATTCAAAGCTTCAAAAACTTACCATAAGTTTTGAAGAAATTAAGATGGAGGAGGATGAGTCATTTAATAAGTTCTATGCCAAGCTCAAGGACATAGTGAACTCTGCGTTTAATCTTAGGGAAACCATTCTTGAACCCAAGATTGTGAGAAAGGTGCTCAGATTTCTTTTTGAGAGGTTCCATGCCAAGATCACCGCCATTGATGAATCAAAGGACATTGACCAAATTCCTTTGACAGAGTTGTTGGCAACTTGCAAACCTATGAATTGGGTTTGTCTAGGATCAGTAAGTCAAGCAAGAGTAAGAGCATGACATTGAAGGCCAAAAGCAATGTCAATGATGAGTCTTTCGATGATGAAGATTCTAAGATGAAATACTATATTACAAGGCAGTTTAAAAATTTTATGAAGAATGCCAATGGGAAAGGATTTGACAAGGACCGAAGGTAATCCAGTTCTTCACAGTTCAAGAGTCAAGATAAAGGGAAGAAGGATGCTAGGGATGGTGGTCAGTAAACTGTTCCCTCCGGACCAAAGTGCTTCGATTGTTAAGGATTTGGACACATGAAACAAGAATGTCCAACTTATTTTAAGACCATCGAGAAAAGCAAAGCCCTTGCTACCACCTTGAGTAACACCGAGCTTGAGGATGATTCAGATAATGATGATGAGAGAATCTTGAATGCCTTCATTGCCACAATAAATCCTACTGAGGTGATTGTTGAAGATGTGGATGAAGAAGAGGACTTGGTAGAGTTTAAATTTGAGAAAATGGATGAACAGGATGACATCCATACAGTCTACACAAAGTTGTACAAGTCTCTGAAAAGCATGAGAAATTGTATAGGTTGGCCACCAAAAAGTCGAGTGATGTGGAACTTAATCGAGAAACGCTTTCCACAAAGGTTGATGAGGCTAACCAAACCATTGGAGTACTGTGGTTTGAGAACAACTTCCTTGCTGAAAGGACCAACAAGGTTGAAGAGGAGTTGTTCTAGGTTAGAGCTCAATTAGAGAGGACTTTCAATGCAAAACTTGATGAGATGCTTAGCGTTCAAAAATCTACTTCTGATAGAACTGGTTTGGGGTATGATTTCTCTTCTTCTAATATTACTTCTTTTAGTACTACTATGCTTGTTCCACCTACTAATAATGTTGATTCTGAGAACAATGATATTAAAACTGTTTTAGCTAATAAGAACATAGACAAGGGTAAATCTGTCTTAGGAGCACCCCCTAAGTCTGAAGAGAAACAAACTAAATACCCTAGGACTAAGAAGAGAAATAACCAAAAGTCTAAACAAAAGAAGCAGCATCTTTGTCATCACTGTGGAGCTACAAGACATACTCGACCTAATTGTTACAAGTGGTTAGCCACTCAACAAGTATGATCTCATCTGGAAACCAAAATCAGTTTCCCACCTCTTTTGCTCATCTTGGAGATCTTCTTAAGGCGCTTATGTTCTTTTCGAACTTGAATGGTTTCAATTCTTCCCCCTCACCTCCGGTTTAAGGGTTCGCACAAAGGAAAGGTTCTTCCAAGGTGTGGAAGGAAAAAGACTTAGAGTGATTCTGTCACTTTTTTTCCCTCTCTCTCTTTTTTATTTATGCATTACTTGTGTGTTTTGCTCACTTGTTTTTGAGTCAGTCTAATTTTATGCTATGCTTTGTTTTACATTTTTTTTTTTAATTTATTTGTTTTTAGTTTTGCTTTATTTTGTTTTTTTTTTTTCATAAAAATAAAAAATTGAAAAATCAGAAAAATACAAAAACAATGTGTGTTTGTGTATATTGGTACTTGTGTATCTTGGATGGCCATTGAAACAAAGTTTTCTAATTTTTTTATCCCTTTGTAGCTTAGATGAGCATTTTAATGTACAACTACGCAAGTGAGCTTTGTGGCTCGTGTTTGTGATGAGTGAGATTAAGTAATCTCTTGTACTTAACACTCGTATCACTCTTTTTGAAGTGAAGGACTAAAAAATCCTAAGAGAAAGGCATAAATAGGCATCTCACCACTAAAGCCCGCTAATCATGAAATGCTATCTGTATGCTCCAGTATAGCAAAAGTGCAATGTCAAAAGCTTAACATAATTGGATATTTTCTTCTCTTTATTTTATGCCCATGCATGATATGCTTAAAAAAAAAAAATGCAATAAAATGTAAAAGAAAAAAGAATCAAAATGCTTTTAAATATGGTTGCAAGTGTGTTTCTAGGAGATGTGGGAGTTATAGGATGTACCTCGAAGGTAATAGTCCCCTTTAAGTAGTTATGATTGTGTGTGAGTTAAATTGATTTTCTCATATTTCAAATCGTCATAACGTGAGACACTTATATAATCTTACGATGTTTTCACACACAACATGCAAAATTTTTTTGCTAATTTTGATACATGTGCAGGTACAATGTGATTTGGCCATCACAAGGAATACTTATGTTAATGTATGCCCACTAAACTTTCTTGACTTGTTTTTGAAATATAAAATTAGTTAGACTTGTTTAGTGTGTGTGTGTGTGTGTGTGTGTGTGTGTGTTTTGGATCTATATACTTTACAATTTTTTTGTTTAGAGATGTTTTTGAGAGCTTACCATGTTGATTGAATATTTGGTTGAGTAGCTTGCTTGATTGCATTCATTTGTGTGTTTTTCCCCTCTTTGAAAAATCTATTTTTATCAAGCACGATAGCTTCTCGACACCTCTTGGCAGCTAGCTATCCATCGAGACCCCTAAACTTCTTTTTCTCGACAGATCCTATCTCATCTTCGATCCATCAAGCAATTATAGAATTTGTCTCGATTGCTTCTCTACAGATTCTCGATCCATTAAGAAAGTTTCTGTCTAGCCGATAGCTTCTCGACAGTTGTTCAATCCATCGGGGTTCTTTGCCATCGACAGATCAGCATCTCGACAGTTTATCTGTCAAGAATTAATGCTCGACAGATTTTCGATACCTTTTGATCCATCGAGACGTGATTTCTTTAAATAGCTTTAACATGAAATTAGATTTCATTTCTCTCATTTTCTCTCGAAAGAAAGTGTCTTTTCATCTCCCTAAACACTTTTCTTTCACTCCCTTCACCTTCCCCACTTGGATTTCGGTCTAAACCTTAGTTTCTTCCTCTGGTATGATCTCTTTTCTCTCATTTATTATGCATTTCATTCATTTAGACCTAGGTTTTGGGTTTTTGAAAATTTTTGGGGGTTTTTCAAAATTGACGAGCTCTTTGTAAAATTTTTGGGTTGGGTTTTGTTTAAATGATCCTATATGCTCATGCATTGCATCACATTTGCATTTTCACAATGTTTCATGCATTATAGATGTGAGATTTCTTTGTTGGAACCTTGTGTGCTATTAGGTTTGGATTGGGCTAAGCTCAGGATGTTTTTCTCGTTACACGTCACATGATCACGCATTACTCATGCATACATACCTTTTCTTTTCATATTCTGGTATTGTTTTGTGATTGGTGCTTTTCTATTTGTCTCTCTCTCTATCTTTCTCAGGTAGTCTGTGCAATGACACCAAAGCGCGTTAAGTCTACTCTGTCCCGGAACCCTCTTCGATCCAGGGCATCGTCTTCTGACTCCATTCCTTCACATGTCAGGTTCTGTGATGAGAAAGCTAGTAAGGACTTCTCGGATAACTTCTCCAAACGTGGCATTCATTCGGAACGCCAAGTTATCCTATCGAACTTCTCTGATACCGCTTTCCCGGATGTCATACACATACGGGGTTTGGAGTCTCTTTGTGAGATACCCGTGAGCTTTCCCTCTGTGATTATACAGGAGTTCTACTCCAATATTCATGGTTTAAATTCTTCGGTACCTCAATTTTCCACTCTTGTTAGAGGTACTCGTATCGTAATGACTTCGGAGCTTATCTATGAGGGTATCACATCCTAATTATCTCAGTTGTCCACATCTGTGGACTGTGTCCAAAGACAAACTTCTGTCTCTATTCTGTGAGACACCTTCATCATGGGGTGGGCGTCAAAACACCTTATGCTCGGGCTTTGCAAAAGGTCTGAGGTTCCTAAGTATGGTGATGACATTTGTTCTATTTCCCTTGTCTCACTATAATTCTATTACTGAGCCTCGTGCTTACCTTTTGTTATCCCTCTTAGAGGATCTTTTTATAGACTTTTCCTCTTATTTCATCATCTCCCTTATAGATTTTTATAAGGATACGACGACCCGTGATATGCTTATCTTTCCTTTTGCTATCACGAGGATCATTCGCCAATCCTTGGTCTTCTATCCTAAGAGGTAGGCCAAAAACGTATTGATCCCTTGTGATGGATTAATTAATTAATTAGCCAAGTGTAATTAATTAATCAATTTAACATGCAAACGAGTGGTAGCACAAACAAATCACCAATAAACTAAAGTGCAGCGGAAAAATAAATTGACACGGTGATTTGTTTATGAATGGGGAAAACCTTCAAGGCAAAAACCCCACTGGGTGATTTTAAGGTCATCACTCCTGAGAATTTACTATTATCACAACAAGCGGTTACAAGTAAAGGAATCCCAGTACCTTATACCAACCTACAGTTGAACTCTTACCCCAATACTCAATTGGACTTGTTCTGTAGTGACAGTCTCTCCTTTTTAATGCACAGCTCTCAGTATGTGACTAACCAGATGCGCGAATCCGAGTACGCGACTTTAATCACCAACTTGAGAAAGATATTGGCTGCAAAGTTCTTCAGTTCATCCTCACAATGAAGATCAAGAAGATGCTTGGTTACAAAATCCTACGGTGCAAAGACACAACAACTTCTTCACAAAGAGATGAACTAGGGCAAACTTTGTCTCTGGTTACAAATTGCTTGAACAGACTTTGCTCAATGCTTGTGCAACTTGCGCTTACTTTGACGACCCTTAAAATAATCCTTTTATATGTCTAGGGTTATGAGAACAGAAGGCCCAAAGACATATCCACGGATTGGAATCAAAACAGAACTGAAAATCTGTTTTTCTTAAATCTCGATAGATAGAGGTGTCGAGGTGCTGTCGAGCAGCTGTCGAGCCACGGGGCTAAAAACAGCTTCTTAAAGCTCGATAGATGTAGCTGTCAAGCTTTAATAATGAGCACTTCTCAGCTTGATTCTTGGACAGACTTGTATAACTTTAAACTTGATCTTGAAACAAGGTTTCTTGAAGTATTAAAAACATCCTAGATTTACCCAAATATAAGTAAAGTGCGTTTTGTCAAAGGATTAGCCAATTACATAAAAGAATGACATATGTTCTAAGCAAGTGAACCACATATGTCCTAACACTGAGTGTAATCACTTTTCTATCATGCGTGCCATTGAAGCTGGGATTGTTTGACGGAGTGAGGCTCAGCTTTGACTGAAGCGGCCACAGATCGAGACGGCGACTCCTCTAGCCCTTTCTACTTCATCCACCTGTGCTCCTTACTCTTCCACGGGTGGTGTGACGCTCGAGGCCATCATGGCTCAGCTTGAGTGCATGGATGCTCACCTTGACACTCTTAGTGATGAGTTGTGTTAGGTGAACACTCGTGTTGGTCATATTGCATGACAATAGGCTGTCATGAGTGGTTTCACCGCTTCTCCATCTCCATCTTCACAGGCTTTAGAGGATGAGGACGATGATGATGGCTCCAATGATGATAATGATAAGGATGAGATGGTAGCTTTTCTGGTAATGAAGAGATGACTACTTCACAGTGACTTACCCTTTGTCATTCGTGACAAAAAGGGGGAGTAGTTTTGGATTGAAAGTAGTCATGTATCTAGGGGGAAAGTTAGCTTAGGACCTTTTTACTAGGGGGAGTGTTTATACATTTTGAGGGATGTAGTAAGGACTTATGTATCTTTTTTTTTTTTTATTTATCTTTTAGATATTTTGTTCTTGTACATTGGTCTTGTGACCACTTTGTGATAGCAAACCTTGTATTCTTTATTGATATATATTTGATGAGGTTATTATTACAATTTCACCTATCTCTCCATGTATTGTTTCTTTTCTCTCTTTATACACATGCTTCTTATTTATGTATGCAATCTTATTAATTTATGTTTGACACTAAGATGCCTTGATGAGTTTTGTTTAAAGTGTTTCAGAAATATAGGTTGTCAAATTCTATCATGCTATGAACTCTCTTCTTACAAAGTTTTTCAAGAGTTTGTATTAGGATTAGATTTTATTGTATTCAACAAGTGAGTATAAGCTGAGTGTTTTATGACTTTTCTCATATTTCATTTATTTGTTGTGGTTTTGTCATGGATTGCCAATGGGGGAGATTGTTAGGACATATGTGGAAATTGTTATGTACATATGTCATTTAGAATTGGCTAATCCTTTGAAAAAACGCACTTTACTTGTATTTGGGTAGATCTGTGATGGTTTAAATCTTCAAGCAACTTTGTGTTCAAGTAAAGAGTTAAAACCATGTGATGTGCATGAAATATAGATAATAAAGAACTCTTATATCTACATATTTAGCCTTCCTTGTATGCTATTTTGTGATTGATTATAAGTTATCCTTGTCTTATAGATGTTAAAGGCTATCTAGGTGGACATGCTACATGATGGGCCAATTTGAGAGATTTAGCTCAAGCATTTGTGAAGCAATGTGAACCACCGAAGCTTGAAATGAAGAAAAGAAGAAGAAAAAAAATCACAAAGGAAAAGAATAAGAAGTGAGCTCCATAATGCATACGTGAAAGCAAAGGAAAGAAAGAAAAAAATAAATAAAAGGAACTAAGGAAGTTTCGTGGGATAAAAAATCTACAGGGCTTGAAGATCCTAATTTGATGGGCTATCCATTAGTCCAACGAAATTGAAAAAGAGTTCTTAATGGGTTGCTTCTGTTTTGGTTTTGTGAAGAAAGGCTTTAAGGTTAGTGTGTTGTGTGAATACGGGAAGCAAACCAAAGCAATACTAAAATGACTTGTATTAGGTGTGCAAGTTTCACCGTCAAGCTGTTTTTGGTGATTATAAATAGGACAACAATATAAAAAATAGAGGACAACTAGGGCTGGAGCGTTGCGAGCAAGCAGCCGTATGTGGCTTCCTTTCTGACTTTTCTCTAGCACTGTGACTATTTCTTTCTCTATTTTATTTGTCTAGTTGAATGTTTAGTATTTTATTTTTGTGCTTTCTTTCAATTACTATGAGTAGCTAAATTTATAATTAGGGTTGAGGATGAAACCTTGTTAAGAATTATCAGTAATATTTATATGATTTGATTTTTCCCACAATAGTTGTTCTTTAATGATTTAATTTGTTCTTGCTTCATATCAATTGGCTAAGATGAGATTCTAGATATGAGTTCAATCATGTTTTTCTCATGATTTAGGATTTATCTTAATTAATTGAATGCTTGGTTTATTAATTCTTGATTATAAAATTGGATATTGCTTGTGATTTGTTTGTCAATGGATACAATTTATGATTTAATTTTTAGAATTGGATATATCTTGTGATTTGCTTGGCTACAAATACAATTGATGATTTGATTTTATACTTAAGAAGCGAAGAAGAACATGCTTTTGATTTTTAAAATAAGGATTTCAATGAGAATATTTTCCATGATAACAAAATTGATTTCTAGATTATCATGCAATGGTTGGGAAAAATTAATGATCATAAATATATGCTGATGTGAATTAATAAAGTGGATTCCAAAACCTTAATTCTTTTCCCATGATTGTTTACATCTTTTTATTGCTTTATATTTTTTTTTCTTAGTTTAACTATTTGCTTAATTTTATTAATTCCTTAGTTTATTTAATTTCAAAACAACCAATTTTTATTAAACTAGATTATGATTAATTTGGTTAAGATTTGATTAATTTTCCTACATTCATACAAGTCCCTGTGGGTTCGACCTCGTTCTTGTTAAACTATACTTTGGTATGGTTCGTACACTTGTGAGTATTTTAAAATTTCACAACACCATGCAAATCTATTCAAGAAGCAAGTGAAGAATTGCTGTATTTTGGTATAAGTTACTGAGATTCTTTTACTTGTAACCGCTTGTTTTGATAATAGTGAATTCTCGAAAGTGGTGACCTTAAATTCACCCGATGGGTTCTTGCCTCAGTGGTTTTCCCTATTCGTAAACAAATCATCCGCGTCAAATTTATTTTCCGCTACATTTACTTTAATTGGTGATTTGTTTGTGCTACCACGCGTATTGCATGTAGTTGAATCTAATTAATTTTCTTGGCTAATTAATTGATTTAATTTACCAAATAGGTCAATACATTCTTGGCCTATCAATGCAGAATACATTGGAGGAGTACAAGTGGAATTTGTTAGTAGTCGATTTCGCGGAGGGGGCTGTTGTTCTTAACGGAACCAATTTCAACTCCAAGGTTACTCCTCCGATCAACTTTCTTCCAAGAACTGACTCATTGTTGACGTTTATAAAGGAGCAGTTACAACTCGCCATGGAACAGGAGATTACTCTGTCGTAAGCACCAATGTTGTTGTATGCTGTCAATTCCTCTGAGGTTGTTAATAATGATAGCAATTTCGACTTGGCTAAAAAAAGAAGACAAGACTTGATGAAAACCGTTGAGGAATAGGTAGTCCTTTATATATGTTTGTTGCTTTCCTTTTCGCAAACCTTTGAACCGGCGGTGAGGGGGAAGAATTGATGCCGTTCAAGTTTGAAAGGAACATAAGGGCTTTGAGAAAATCTCTGAGAGGAGCAAACGAGGACGGAAACTGATTCTGGTTTCCCAACGCCATCATGCTGTTGCTATTTTGAGTGGCTAACCACTTATAGCAATTTGGTTGAGTATGACCAGATACTCCACAGTGATGACAGAGATGCTGCTTCTTTTGCTTAGGCCTTTGAGAGTTAGCCTTCTTAGCCCTAGGGTCTTTAACTTCCTTCTTATCCTGCTTAGGGGGTGCTTCTAAGATAGATTTACCGTTGTCTATGTTCTCACTAGCTAATTCAGTTTTAACATTAGTGTTCTCAATTTCAACATTATTGCTAGGAGGAACAAAAACAGTAGTACTAGAAGAAGTAATATTTGAGGAAGAAAAATCATACCCTAAACTTGTTCAATCTGAAGAATATTTTTGAAAACTAAGCATCTCATTGAGTTTAGCACTTGAAGTCCTTTCCAACTGAGCTCTGACTTGGAATAGTTCTGCCTCAAGCTTTTTAGTCTTCTCAGCCAAGAAGCTGTTCTCAAACCTTAGTGCTCCGATAGTTTGATTTGCTTCATCAAACTTTGTGGAAAGCTCTTCATGTTCAAGCTCCACATCACTAAGCTTCTTGGTGGTCAACCTATACAGCTTCTCGTGTTTTTCTGAGACCTTGTATAACGTAGCATAGGCTGTGTGAATGTCATCTTGATCATCCATCTTCTCAAACTTGGATTCCACCAATTCCTCTTCTTCATCCACATCTTCAACAATCCCCTCAGTTGGATTGACTGTGGCAGATAAGGCGTTCAAGATTCCGTCATTCTCATTGTCGGAATCATCTTCAGGTTCGGTGTCTCTTAGCGTAACAGCAAGTGCTTTGCTTTTCCCAATTGTCTTGAGGTATGTTGGGCACTCCTGTTTCATATGTCCGAAACCTTGGCACCCAAAGCAATTAGGCCTGTAGGAACAGTGTACTGACTGCCATCCCTATCATCCTTCTTCTCTTTGTCTTGGCCCTTGAACTAATAAGAACTAGATTGCCTACAGTCCTTGTTGAAGCCTTTCCCATTGGCATTCTTCATAAACTTCTTGAATTGCCTGGTGATGTAGGACTTCATCTTAGAATCTTCATCGTCTGAAGACTCTTTCATCTCACTGCTCTTGGGCTTCAGTACCATACTCTTGCTCTTGCTAGACTTTTCGATTCTAAACAAACCCAACTCATAGGTCTGTAGATTTCCAACTAGCTCTGTCAAAGGAATTTTATTAATATCCTTTAATCCCTCAATAGCAGTGATCTTGGTATGGAATCTTTCGGGCAAAGATCTTAGTACCTTTCTCACAATCTTGGGTTCTGGAATAGTTTCTCCAAGATTGAATGTCGAGTTTACTATGTCTTTGAGTTTAGCATAGAACTCGTCAAATGACTCATCCTCCTCCATCTTTATCTCTTTGAAGCTTGTAGTGAGCCTCTGTAGTTTTGAATCCTTGACAACCTTTGTTCCCTTATAGGTTGTCTAGAGAATGGTTCATGCTTCCTTTGCAGTTTCAGTAGAAGATATCTTCTTAAACTCCTCATTCGTGACTGCACTAAAAAACACATTCAATGCCCTACTGTTGAAGTTTTCCGCCTTGATCTTAGCCTCATCCCAATCGGCCGACATTTCTTTTGGCTTGGTCCAACCAATCTCTACAACTTGCCGCACCTTCTCATCTAGAGATTGAAAGCTCTCATGTGTACTTTCCAGTATGCATAGTTAGTCCCATCAAATAAAGGAGGAATAATAAGAGATTATCCTCTATCCATGACAAACAGGGGTCAATGGATCATACACAGAGATTACACCCTAATCAAAGTGTGCCTGCTCTAATACCACTTGATAGGCTAAAAGCGTATTAACCCCTTGTGATGGATTAAGTTGATTAATTAGCAAAGTTTAATTAATTAATCAATTTAACATGAAAATGCGTGGTAGCACAAACAAATCACCAATAAACTAAAGTGCAGCAGAAAATAAATTGATACAGTGATTTGTTTACGAATGGGAAAAACTCCAAAGCAAAAACCCCACCGGGTGATTTTAAGGTCGCCACTATTGTCACAACAAGTGGTTACAAGGAAAGGAATCCCAGTACCTTCACCAACCTATAGTTGAACCCTTACCCCAATACCTAATTAGACTTGTTCTGTGTGACAATCTCTCCTTTTGATGCACGACTCCCAGTACGTGACTAACCAATTGCACGGATCTAGTACATAACTTCAATCACTAACTTGAGAAATATATTGGCTACAAAATTCTTCAGTTCATCCTCACAATAAAGAACAAGAAGATGCTTGATTACAAAAACCTATGGTGCACAAACACAATAGCTTCTTCTCAAAAGAGATGAACTAGGGCAAACTTTGTCTTCAGTCACAAATTGCTTGAATAATCTTTGCTTAATGCTTGTGCAACTTATGTCTACTTTGACGGCCCTTAAAATAATCTTTTTATATGTCTAGCGTTATGAGAAAAGAAGGCCCAAAAACATATCCACGGATTGGAATAAAAACAGATGAAAAAATCTGTTTTTCTTAAACCTCAACAGCTAGAGGTTTCGAGATGCTATCGAGCAATTGTCGAGCCACGGGGCTAGAACAGCTTCTTAAAGCTTGATAGATGAAGCTGTTAAGCCAACTGTCGAGCTTTAATGATAGGCACTTCTTCAGCTTGTTTCTTGAACAGACTTGCATGGCTTTAATACTTGATCTTGAAACCTTGTTTCTTGAAGTATTAAAAACATCATAGATCTACTCAAATACAAGCAAAGTGCATTTTGTCAAAGGATTAGCCAATCACATAAAAGAATGACATATGTTCTTAATATGTGAACTACATATGTCCTAATAATTATAATAGCCAAGATAATGTACACACCAATTTTATTTCATTGTGAATTGATTATAGCCCAATAATGTACACACTAATTTTAGCATTAATTCGAGGCTACACCTTATGTTCTTTTTGTGCATGTGCTACACTTTCTCGAGCACAGAATCTTATGATATGTACTAAGGTGTTCATGATTGACTAGTAAACAGTGGTGAGATGGATATTTATGCCTTTCTCGTTAAGTACAAGTCTAAACAATCAAAAGCATATGACTTCAAGATCAAGATCAAGTGATCAAAAACTATAAACAACTCCCATACAACATACACAACAAAGCTCAAACTAGTAAAGTTTAGTAAAATAAGCTCATCTAAGATAAATAAGGTACATAAATATGTTATGTAAAGATAATATAGCCAATCTTGATTATAAGTCCAAGAAAAATAGTGCAAAACACATTCTTCCTTTTCCTTTTTTTTTTTTTTTTTTTTTTTTTTTTTAAATTTTGAAAAGAATGAAAACACAACCTATCATGAAATGCATGAATGTTATGCAATGCAAATCCTTAAAAAAAAAAAAACAACAAAAAAAGAATGGTCACAAAGAATAGAGAGATAAAGCACAAGGACCATGTCATAAAGACTCAATTAGATTGAGCTTTTTGCTTCCAAAACCTTTTAGATGCAACTCTAGTATTGGAGTTTTATTCTTATTAGAATGATGAGCAACTCCAAGATTGGAATAAAGGTTTTATGTCTTTACAAACTCACCAATAAGTACCATAAGATCTTTTGCTTGAGGCATAGGTATTTTTGACTTATTTTCTTGCTTTGCAACTTGCAACTTGAAACAGTTTGGACAAATATGTCCAATTTTTTCACAAAAATGGCAAACCTATAAAGGTCTATCATGCTTCTTATCCTTAGGGAGAGTAGGATTCTTAGGCTTAGAATCCTTAAGATCAACCCTAATCTTTCTAGGAGGTGTAACTTCTACTGGTTTGACAATCTCACTCATGGGAGGCTCAGACAAAGGAACAAAATTTGTGGAATGAGTTTCAGACATTGAGATGCTTTCTACAAAACCTAGACCAGTTTTGTCTAAAGGAGACTTCTAAACACTCAACATGTGATCAAGTTTAGAGCTAGCAAACCTATTAGTTTGTTCTCTAGCAACAGATAATTCTAGTTCCAATTTCTTAATCTTATCAAGCAACGTCATGTTCTCAGTCTTCACTTTATCAATTAAACTGCTAGCATCAAGCAATTTCAACAACAAAATTTTCTTATCAAGTTTAAGAGAAGCAATTTTCTTTAAACCTAAATCAATATTCATTGCATCCTTTGTAGCAACCTTGCATAGCTTATTATAAGCTTATTGCAAATCAGCACAATTAGAGAGTTCCCCATCAAAGTGAGATGGGATCACAAAAGAGTGATTGCGTTCCATGACAACAGGGGTCAATGATCAACTCTTAGATCAAAGGATCTAAATACTAGAGCTAACCTACTTTGATACCACTTGTACGTTTTTAGACTTCTTATAACACAAGTTGTTTAACCTAGTTATTTAGTCAAGTTATTTAGCCAAGTGATTACTTAGATCTAGGCTGACACAATCAAATCATATCACGTAAAGCAGTGCAAAAAAGTAAATAACACATGATATGATAACCCAAAAAAACCAAACCGGTAAAAAACCTGGGGAGGATTTAACCTAGCTATCCTCAAGGCAAAACAGATCCACTATGAAAGAATTGAAGTTTGTACAATAGAACTTAGACCACTAATATTATATTGCTACCTAGTGTAGAAAACTTACTACCACGACCACATGACAACTTTGAGTCCACGAACTACTTCTTTCGTTGATCCACAGCGACCATAAGTTCTCCTACATGTGTTTTTCTTTAAGCTCTTGAAATAGCAATCGAAGAGATCACCAAGTTCTTGACATCAATTTGGATCTTGATAACCCCTAGTATGTATAAAGGTAAACACCTTTAGATCTCACAGAAGAATCATACACACAGTATATCAACAACCTTAAAAACATGAATAGGGTTTTTCTATTTATATGAGACATAAAAGATAAAACTCTACATGTCAAACGGGCTTGGGTTGAGTTGGAAAATCTGTAAAAAAAAAAAAACAATCTGCACGAGATTTAATCGATCGAGTCTAATTTTCGATCGATCGAGCCTTGCAGATTTAGTCTATTAAATTCTACAATCACTCGATTTTAACTACACACTTTGAGCAGCTTAAATCTAGACTCTAAGTTTTGATCATGGTTTGCTAACATGTTACACATTGAAGTTCTAGTACATTAGTCCCTAAGGTCTTAGAACCTTACGGATCCGTCGGTAATTATTATTTGTAAAATGTCTCCCTTGTTAATAGCTTTGGTAATGAAAAACTTGTAAAGCTTGAGAATGATAATAGCTTTAGTAGTGGAAAATTGTTTAACTGTCCTAAGGAAGTTGCACACGGATTACTTGTAAAAATTTTTTTCTTGAAATTAAGAGTATATATATTTGGTAGGTTTTCTATAATATAAATAAATAGTCGTGTGTGTATTCTTTATTAAATTGGAGTTCAAATCAAAAGCACAAATCAATAAAAAATCATTCTCTCTCAATGAATAACAAGTCCAACTCAGCTGTGGAGCAGGAAATTACTCTGCTGGAGGTGCTGATGATTGATATCAATATGAGGTTGGAGGATGATGATGATAATGAAGATGGTGTGTATTACTATATATGAACCTGAGGTTGTTTGATCATGTTTCTGATGGTGGTGCTATTCCTATCAATTATGGTGATCGATGATGATGAAGGTGGTGTTTATTACATTGAATTTTTCAATGATTAATCATAAGTAGTAGGATTGAAGGTGGTGAATATTGAAGATGGGTCATTGGTGCTTTTGACTGGTGAGCAATGTTTGGAAGAGTTTGGTGTTGGGTGGCAAGCTAAGCTGCCATGCTCACATATCTTTCATCAAAGCTGCATTATTCATTGGCTACATAAGAGTAATTTCTGTCCATTGTGTCACAATAAGATGGCTTAGTTAGTTAGTTTCTTTTTGTTTATTGTTTATTGTTTTTTTTTTTCTGGTTAAGCATGTGATTTTCTTAATGCAAACTTCTAACACACTTCATACAGAACTTATTGAACCTTTGTTTATGTTTATTTATGGAATTATGATAATATTGCTATTAAGAACATTTTATGAAATCATTCTAAACTAGATTTTTCTATGATGAAGTACAACTTATGTACTCTTTATATATATATATATATTTATATTCACACTTTATAGAAATATCTCCTTGAAAGATCTTACTCTACATATTTAACTAGCACTGGCTATTTCTTAAATTGTGAAAGAAATTATCAAATTTTCAAGTTGCATAAAGAAATCCAATATGTGTGTGTATATGAAGAGGGTATATTTATCAGAATTTGCAAAGACCTACGATAGGTAGAATTACTGGGGTGACGGATAAAAACATGAGACGACGAGGCTCCTTATGTATGGATGGATGATCTAAAGTGAACGGATCACCTTTAATAGATGGATGGTCTAAGCTGGATGGATCGTCCATCAGTGGACAGATAGTGCTTTGGACGAGTATTGATAACGACAATGTCGAGATAGGCTGGCAGTAACATGGCTTACTTGGCCTCGAAAGGAATTTCAAATAGCAACAACTTGAGCTCCACTATTAACCAAACCCTTATATGGAAAGGGTTCCTTAAATTACGCGCGTTTATGAAATATTCATCCCAAGGAAATACTCCTCTTCTCCAAGGAACCAAGGTTGGCTCCTCATCACTATAAAAAGGCCATAACCTATAGAAAACACGTACGCATAATTCATCCCAATTCTGGAACTCTAGAATTGTGACAATTTCTCTGACTTAACCTTCGGAGAGTATTAGGCCGGTACTACACCGGTATCCTCTTAAGGTCTTTTTCTTTTTGGTGTGTGCAGATGTTATTTTAGGCACGTAAGGACTTTGTAGCCTATTGACGATTTTCAGCATCATCAGTTGGCGCCATCTGTGGGAAGTAGTTTGAGTAGATAAGTCGTGCTGCTGTTTCTAGGACAAAAAGGTTGAATGATGCTTACCCGCTCGATGGCAACCAACACCAATGCTCAAGGAGACAAACCACGTATCGCAGTTCTTGAGAAGCAGATTCAGACACTGGCAGCGGCGATTGAGCGCCTTACCAAGAAAAACCATGACTTGGAGGAACAACTACACCAAAGGGATGCTAAGCCTCGGGACTAGGAAGGGGAGCAGGAAAGGAATAGCCTTCAACACAATGACACAAGACAGAATTGAGAAGGGCCAAAAGGCAGCAATGTTTTGAACAGGCCAACGGCCACAAACATCGCCCTGCCGAACTTGATCACAGATATGTAGATGATGAGAGAACAGATGGACTTGATGATGAACGCCCTCAAAGGGCAGGTATCGAATGATCTCAATGATTTGGTGCACAGGATGGATTCATCTTTCACCGCACTTGTCACTTCATTTCCTCTACCGCCGAAGTTTCGTATGCCACAGATAGAGGCCTATGACGGATCAAAGGACCCGTTAGACCATATAGAAACGTTCAAAACCCTCATGCATCTGCAGGGCGTAGCCGATGAAATCATGTGTAGGGCCTTTCCCACCACATTGAGGGGCCCTGCGAGGGTGTGGTTTAATAGGCTGACGCCAAACTCTATCGGTACTTTCAAGGAGTTGAGCGCCCAGTTTGCCTCACACTTTATTGGAGGACACAAGTATAAGAAGTCAACTGCATGCCTGATGAACATCAAGCAACGAGAGGATGAGACGCTAAGGTCTTACATCACCCGATTTAACGAGGAAGCCCTCTCAATAGATGAAGCCGATGACAAGATACTCGTTGTAGCATTCACTAACGGAATACAGAAGGGTAATTTTCTATTTTCTCTATACAAGAACGATCAAAAAACTATGTCGGATGTGCTTTACAGGGCTACCAAATACATGAACGTGGAAGACGCATTACTTGGGCGAGAAGAAAAGCCTAGAAAAAGAGAAAGATAGGAAGATGCAAGACAGGAGAGAGGGCGGAAGGTCATGAGGATTGGTGACGAGCGAGAAGATGGACGCTCCAAGACCCCCTTGGCGAGATTTTCAAATTTCACTTTGTTGAATGTTTCGATCGATCAGATACTAATGCAGATAAAGGACAAAAGGTTGTTAACGTTCCCTAGTAAGCTAAAAGGTGATCCCAAAAAGAGGTCCAGGGACAAATACTACCATTTCCATTGCAACCATGGTCATGATACTTCCAAGTGTTATGATTTTAAGTAGCAGATAGAAGCGCTAATCAAGCAGGGGAAATTGCAGAGGTTCATAAGCAAAGAGAAGATTGACCAGCCGTAAGAGCAAGGCCCTCAGAGGGAGAATGAGCACCTCAAGCCACCCATCGAAGACATAAGAATGATTATAGGGGGCACAAAGCTCCATGTTCAACCAAGAGGGCGCGCAAGACATACCTCCAGTTGGTTCAGAATGCCCAGCTGACAAGATTGGTCCCAAGGATGGCACACATGGACGACCCGGTGATCGGGTTCTCGAAAGAAGACGCTCGACGCCTCCATCACCCACATGACGATGCATTTGTCGTAAGTATACATATTGACGACTACAACACTCACAGGGTCTTGGTAGATAATGGTAGCTCCACTGGTATACTCTACTACCTAGAGTTTCAGCAAATGAGGATTAGGAGAGAACGGCTGATCCCGATTGGCACGCCACTCGTTGGCTTTAGAGGTACAAGGGTATACCTACTAGGCATGGTCACCTTGTCCGTTACAGTTGGCGATTACCCTTAGAAAATCACCAAGGATGTTACAATCCTAGTAGTAGACTGCTCATCTGCTTAAAATGCTATTTTGGGCCACCTTACCCTTAATTCATGGAAGACCGTGATCTTTACCTGCCACCAGATGGTCAAGTTCGTGATCGAATACGGAGTAGGGGAGGTACGGGGTGATCAGATAGTAGCACGTGAGTGCTACATTGCCATGCTTGAAATGGCCGACCATTTGCCAGCGATGTGTATAGAGGAACGGCAGGCGGGCGGCGGCGAACCCAAAAGAAGGAATCGAAGAGGTGCACCTTGATGACACCAAGCCCGAATGGATGACAAAAATAGGTACTCTTGCTAGCCTATCGGTTGGTCAGGCCTTGAAATCATTCCTAAGAGATAACCAGGTCGTCTTTACATGGAGCCATGAGGACATGCCCGGAATCGACCCTTCCGTCATTGTTCACAAGCTAAACGTTTCGCCCTCTTTCTCTCCCGTCCGCCAAAAAAAGATAGTGTTCACTCAAGAAAGGGACAGAGCCATAGCGGACGAAGTTCGCAAGTTGCAGGAAGCAATGTTCATACGGGAAGTGTACTACCCCGACTGGTTGGCCAACGTAGTAATGGTAAAAAAAGCTCTCAAGAACGCAGGCATGACATATCAGAGGCTTATGAATAGGATGTTTACGCACCAGATTGGGAGGAACGTTGAGGTGTACATAGACGATATGCTTATAAAAAGTGTACGGGAGGATGACCATCTTAATGACATGAGGGAGACCTTTGAGATGCTTAGGTGCTGTAACATGA
The DNA here is from genome assembly GCA_032878915.1 of Castanopsis chinensis. Classification (NCBI taxonomy): domain Eukaryota; kingdom Viridiplantae; phylum Streptophyta; class Magnoliopsida; order Fagales; family Fagaceae; genus Castanopsis; species Castanopsis chinensis. The sequence continues at coordinate 12,302,380 of JAVQMG010000115.1, read as the reverse complement.
AACTGAATCCCAGCATATGTGCGTTCGGAGTGACGACTGGAAAGTTCCTGGGATTCATGGTGACCTAAAGGGGTATCGAGGTCAATCCAGACAAGGTTTGGGCAATCATGGAGTTGGCACCGCCAAAAACCATCAAGGAGTTATAGAGTTTGAATGGTAAGGTTGCAGCTTTGAATAGGTTTGTTTCAAGAGTAACAAATAAGTGCCTCCCCTTCTTCTACACGTTAAAGAAGGCTTTTGAATGGATAATTGAGTTTCAGCAGGCATTCGAGGATTTAAAGGCGTACCTCTCTTCCCCACCCTTGCTAAGTCCACCCAGACTAGGTGAGGAGCTCTTCCTCTATTTAGCTGTTTCCTCAACAGCTATCAGTGCAGCTCTAGTTAGGAAGAAGGATGGAGCCCAGAAGCCAGTGTACTTCACAAGGCAAGCACTATGAGGGGCAAAAGAAAGGTATCCCCCTATGGAAAACCTCACCTTCGCATTAGTTACTACAGCGTGCAAGCTCAAATCGTATTTCTAGGCCCACATTATAGTCATCTTGACGGAAAAGTCGTTGCAGAGAGCAATGAGCAGTCCAGAGGCAGCTAGACAAATGGCGCTATGGGCGATTGAGCTGAGTGAGTTTGATGTGCAGTATCGACCACGTACGGCTACCAAAGGGCAAGTTATTGCTGATTTCATTGCCGAATTCGCTCGACCGGATGAACAGGAGGAAGAAGGGAACCCCCGGTAGATGATATACATGGATGGGTCGGTGGTCAAACACTCAAGAGGAGCCAGTGTAGTACTTTTCAGCCCCGAGGGAAACGAGGTTCAATGCATGATCAGACTTAATTTTTCCATAACAAACAACGAGGCTGAGTATGAAGCTCTAATAGCAGGACTAGATCTCACACAAGCAACAGGAGCCACGAATGCAATGGTATGTTATGATTTCTAGGTAGTTACTAGTTAGATTACCGGTTGTTACGAATGCAGAGGAGAACGGATGAAGGAATACCTCGAACAGGTGAAGAGTAGGATGCGCAACATGAATGTAGAGTTCGTTTAAATCCCAAAGGAGTAAAAAGAGCAAACCGACCGACTTGCCAAGGCAGCATCAGCAGATAACATGCCTTCGTCAAGCCAGGTAATCCTCTTCGTTCAGAACTCACCCATAATAAATGTATTCAACATGCAGGAGATAGGAATCGAGGAAAACTGGACAACATCGATTATCTCCTACCTGAGGGATGGTTTGTTGCCTAGTGACAAAGAAGCCACAAGGAAATTGAGGGTATACGCTACGCGGTTCATATTGATTAAAGATGTCTTATACAAGAGAGGTTTCTCCCCCCTATCTGAGGTGCCTTATCCCCAAAGAAGTAGACTACGTCACAAGGGAAGTACATGCTGTATGCGAGAATCACTCGGGGTCACGTTCCTTAGTCCATAAGCTGATTAGGGCCAGATACTACTGGCCCACTATGCAGAAGGATGCTCAAGCACATGTTGGGAAGTGTGACAAATGTTAGAGGTTCGGCAACCTCATATGGAAACCAACAGAAGAACTCACTCCAATGATTGCCCTATGACCCCTTTCTTAATGAGGTCTTAACATCATGGGCTCGTTTCCTATAGTAGTCAGGCAGCTAAAATTCCTACTGGTTGGCATAGACTACTTCACTAAGTGGGTAAAGGCCAAAGCATTGGCCAACTTCATGAAGAAGAATGTACGCAGTTTCATATGGAGAAACATCGTTTGCAGATACGAAATACCTAGGGTCCTAGTCTTAGACAATGGGAAACAATTCAACAACAACGCATTCAGGGACTTTTGCTCACAGCTTGGGATCAAGAACCATTATTTGTCTCCTGCCCACCCACGGGCCAACATACAAGTTGAGGTCACGAACCGATCCTTGCTAAAAATCATTAAGACTCGGCTCGAGGGGGTAAAGGGTATTTGGCCGGAAGAGTTACCTAGTGTACTATGGGTTTACAGGACTACGGCAAGGACACCTATAGGAGAGACACCATTTCGGCTTGTGTATGACAGCGAGGCAATCATTCCAGCAGAGGTAGGTCTCACTAGTTACAAGGTAGTGAACCATGACATGCAGAAGAATGACAAGGCGATGTGCTTGCAACTCGATCTAGTAGATGAGGTCAGAGCGACAGCTAAACAAAGGTTGGTGCAATACTAAAGCCTCATGGCCAGGCACTATAACTCTCGGGTTAAACGCAAGAACTTCAAGAAAGGAGATCTCGTCTTGAGGAAGATAACGAGCACCACCAAGGACCAATCTCATGGGAAGTTAGGACCCAACTAGGAAGGACCATACAGGATCGCATCATGGAATAGAAAGGGCACATACTATCTTGAGATGCTGGACGGAAAAAAGCTACAGCATCCTTGGAACGCGGAACACCTGAAGAGATACTATCAGTAGATAGAGGCGCGAACACCGGCACTCCTTATTTCCAGTTTATTTTTTCAATAAATAGTTTTAGTTTTTATTATTCTCTACAGTACTTTTAGAGCCCAAAGGGCAAGTTTCTTGTTTTTTATGAACAATATTCTACTTGCTTATCCATCATAATAAGATGAGTTTATTTAGAACATATTAAGTGTTTTCCGCTGAGATTTATTTACTAAGTCCATGAATTGGACAAATCATCCTATGAAGGATGAAATTTATTTACAAAGTCCATAAATTGGACGGATCATCCTATGAAGGATGAAATTCATTTTCAAGTCCATAAATTGGACAAATCATCCTATGACGGATGAAATTTATTTACTAAGTCCATAAACTGGACGGATCATCCTATGAAGGATGAAATTCATTTTAAAGTCCATAAATTGGACGGATCATCCTATGAAGGATGAAATTCATTTTCAAGTCCATAAATTGGACAAATCATCCTATGACGGATGAAATTTATTTACTAAGTCCATAAACTGGACGGATCATCCTATGAAGGATGAAATTCATTTTAAAGTCCATAAATTGGACGGATCTTCCTAGGAAGGGTGAGATTCATTCAGTCCACAAACTGGACAGATCATCCCATGAGGGATGAAATTTATTTACATGTCCATACACTGGACATATCATAAGGGAGGAAATTTATGTACAAAGTCCACAATTTGGACGGATCATCCCTCGAAGGATGCAATTCCTTTACATACTCCATAAACTGGACGGTCCACCATATGAAGGATGAATTTGAAAAGTCCGTTAATCGGAGGAATCATCCTATAAAGGACATTTAGTCCATAAAATGGACGGACTGGTATCAGAAGGGTAGAACTCATTCAAATTAAAAAAAAAAAAAATCATATGAAAAACGGACGGGTGTGCATTAACAAGAACATATAATCAAAGTACAATAAACGTTTACATAAAAAGCCAACCAAAGGCAACGGTTGAAACAAATCAAACATACTGTTCTCCCGTACATTTCCAAACTTAAACAAAAAATATATATATATATATATATATATATATACTACTCCGGGACTACAGGAGTTGTTTCCTTATCATCGAGCTCTTGAGCTTGAGGTTGACAGGCATCATCCTCAACGAACCTCTTTTCATCAACCTTTTGAGCCTCGTCGTCGCTGTGGTCTTCACCGAAGAGCTTATTCGTTCTCTTGGTGTCAACGAGGTGAGCTGGAGTCTGACCCTTAGGGTCGATAGTGATGTGTGAAAGGTTTAAGTCTGGAAAAGAAGCCTTGACCTGATGGAGACCTGACGGAGGCAGTCATCAAAGCTGTTGGTAAAAGAAATGCCCAATTCACTGAGAAGGGCGTCAGAGTCCCGGTACTCTCGAACAGCATCAGCTTTTGCCTAACGGAGACTATCCTTTTTGTCCTCCAAGGTTTCTTTCAGCAGCTCTACTTGTTTCTCCAATTCACCTCGGATCTGTTCGGATAGCTTCAACTTCTCTTCATGACGGAGCCTCTAGGCCCTCAGCTTCGACAGCTCTTCTTCTATTGCATTTGCATTTGCACGGACGTGCTCCAACGTCTTTTCATGAGAAAGGCAACACTCCACCAATATCTTTGCCATCAGGACCCCCTACACCAACAACAAAGGGTAAGAACGAAATGATAAAAATACGACAAAGCATGTGGTGGCGGATACAAACCTGTTTAAGGTTGAGCAGTGCTGTCTCCCCCATTGCTTTAGTAGCGTGATTGCTCAGATCCTCGTAGTCCTCATCCTTGATGATAGAGGTAATTTACTTAAGGGCGTACTAGGAATCCTCTCGGAGAAGGACGGGAGGTTTCTCCTCGATGGGGTCTGGGTTGACCATCACACCCTTGCCTTTCCCCAGGCCAAGCTTAGGGGCAACTTCAAAACCGCTAGAAGCTTGACCAGCAGCTAGTCCCGTCACCACCTTCTACTTTTTACTTTGGCGGTCAATTTGCTCTAATGGTTGACTCTTTGTGGATGGGTGAGTCGAGCCCGTCTTAGAGGGAAGACTCCCCTCTAGGTTCTTCTTAGTAGCAGCCTACTGCTTGATGTATGCCCTTCTCCTAGCTTCTTCCATCCCTACAAAAAGTGGATGGGTAAGGATGGTGATTGAAAATACAAACGAACAATAAGCAACAGACTTACGTCTGTGAATTCGTGCGTCGTATCGACGGGCAGCAGTGGTAGGTTCTGGACCGTCACAGTACCAATGGAGAGTATCCAAGGTAACGAGTTTTATCTAAGTCCTCTCCGACAGCTTAGTAGTCCTAAAGATTTTCTCCAAAAAACTGAACTGCTTAGTGGTAACCTGTGGAAGGCGCGAGCTGCAAAAAAGACGGTTAGGACAGCTAAACAGATATAAAAGGATTAAACCTAATAAAAACAAACACATACCAGATGGGGGAATTATACCCCATGTCGTGTTAACATGCATGTACTCATGATCATTTGGATGACACATCCAGTTATCCCTACGGAGGAAAAAGTAAAGACCCTTCCAGTTTTTGTTAGAGCTCGGGATCTCGCACACTAGCCTAAGCACTGGACTTCGTGGAAGAAAACTATACATCCCCCTGGATTGGGCTATCTCAGAAGGATGGTAACAATTAAAAAAATTCTTCCACTGTCAACCGTCGCGCCCCATTGGACATTACCTCGTACAAGACTTCTACACCCAGGAAAACCCTCCAGGTGTTCGGAGAGATCTGGGAGATGGCCAATCTTAGGTATTGGAGAAGGTGACGGTGAAGAGCACTCAACGGGAAATGAAGCCCAGCTTTCAGCATCTGCTCGTATACCCCGACATCTTTAAGACCCTTATAATAGCACTTTTCTGACTTAAAGGGTAGACGGATAGATATGTTGTCGGGTATTTGGTACTTCTCCCTAAGTGTGTTGAAGTGCGACGGTTTGATGGTAGAGACGAAGTCATTTACTGTCCACAAGGGAAGTATGATGAATTCCCTAAACCCATTAGGACCTATGACAGATTGGATGGGAGGGTCTACACCATCTAGGTCATCATTTGAGTCCTACTCTGACCTGTCCTCATCCGACACCTCATCCTCTATATTGGGAAGAGAGTTGGCTGACGGTTCCCTCTCCTTGCTGGAGGTGCCAAGGTCTGCTTGACCTGACAAAAACACCTCATCGTAGCCCGCTCCATCGCGGACAAACGATTGACCACTTAATACCTCACTAGACATTTGACACGTACAAATGACGGATAAAAAACCCTAAGACTCTAAGTCTACATTGACGACGGACAAGCGAACACAATAAATAAAGAGAAAAACGTGAGATAAGGGAAAGAATACTCACAGCTTGACAATATGAGAAGGACAACGGAAGACTGAAAAGAACAGTAGTACAAAATCAAAGAAGCGACGGTCAGAGATGAGTAGACGGAAGTGCTTTGATTAATAAATTTTTTTCCAAAAGGTAAAAATGCAAGTAGCAAGAAACATATATATAAAGGGAACGGTGTGGAAGACGAAGGGATGCTTCAATTCAAGCAAACAACCACTAAAAGCTAGCCATGTGTCCTTACAGCATTAATAACCCTAGGCTAGCTTGTCAATCAACACACACTTCTCAAGGATAGAGGTAAATCGTCACTCCATGGATCCGTGCAAAGTAGGCGATGGATCCATAGAGTAAGGGGGCAACTGAAGAAGGTATATTTAGGGCAGGTGGTTAGAATTTGCAAAAACCTACGATAGGTAGAATTACTGTGGTGATGGATAAAGACATGAGCCGATGAGGCTCCTTAGGTATGGACGGATGATCTAAGGTGAACGAATCACCTTTAATAGATGGATGGTCTAAGATGGTCGAATCGTCCATCAGAGGACTGATAGTGCTCCGGACGGGTACTGATGACGATTGTGTCGAGATAGGCCACGTGGTAGTAACATGGCTTACTTGGCATCGAAGGGAATTTCAAATAGCAACAACTTGAGCTCCACGATTAACCAAACCCTTATATGGAAAGGGTTCCTTAAATCACGTGCGTTTATGAAGATCTTCTCTACAAGGAAATATTCATCTTCTTTATGGAACCAAGGTTGGTTCCTCATCGCTATAAAAAGGCCATAACTTAAAGAAAACAGGTACGCATAATTCATCATAGCTTTGGCATTTTAGAGTTGTGACATTCTCTTTGACTTAACCTTCAAAGGGTATTAGGCTAGTACCACACCGGTATCCTCTTGAGGTCTTTTTCTTTTTGGTGTGTGCAGATGTTGTTTCAGGCAAGTAAGGACTTTATAGCCTATTGACGATTTTCGGCATCATCAATATATGTGCGCTTTGTGCCTAATGGGAAATCTGGGAGTGGGGACTAAAATAAGCTTATGCAACTCCAACTCTTTGACCTAATGGTCAATTAGATTCAAAATCAATCTCACCATTGGATTTGGTGCTCACAAATTAGTATTGGAATGGATCCCTCTCTTATATACTAAAGCTAAAGCTAAATTGAAAATCCTATGAAAATAAAATAAAATATTGAATGAAAAACTCAAATACCTTATGTGGGTGATTAATTAATGCGGTAGATCCTTTCTATGAAAGTAACTGTCATATAGAAATTCAAAATATTAATTATTCTGGCCTAACAAAAATGTGTTTCTAACTTATAAAAAAAAAAAGCTTTAATTTGATCTAATTGCCTTGCCTACCTATGGTGAGATTTGAGTGCCATAATATAGGAAATTCTTGTGGGAAATGATAGGCCACAAACGTGTTGACCCCTTGTGATGAATTCAGTTGATTAATTAGCCAAGTTATTAATCAATCAAATTAACATGCAAATAGCGTGGTACCACAAACAAATCACTAACAAACTAAAGTATGCAGCGGAAAATAAATTGATACGGTGATTTTTTTACGAATGGGGAAATCCTACACGGCAAAAACCCCACCGGGTGATTTTAAGGTCACCATTCCAAAAACTCCACTATTATCACAACAAGCGGTTATAAGTAAAGGAATCCCAAGTACCTTACCAACCTACAGTTGAACCCTTACCCCAATACTTGATTGGATTTATTCTGTAGTGACAATTTCTCCTTTTGATTCATGACTCCCAAGTACGTGACTAACCAATTTGTGCGGATCCCAGTACGCGACTTCAATCAGCAATCAGAGAAAGTTGTTGGCTGCAAAGTTCTTCAATTATCTACACGATGAAGATCAAGAAGATGATTGGTTACAAAACTCTACGGTGCACATTACACAGCAACTTCTTCACAAGAGATGAACTAGGGCAAGAACTTTGTCTCAGGTCACAAATTGCTTGAATAAAGGTTTCTTAATGCTTGCGCAACTTGTGTACACTTTAACGACCCTTAAAATAATCCTTTTATATGTCTATGGTTAGAAGAAAAGAAGTTCCAAAGACACATGTATAGATTGGAATAAAAAACAGAACTCAGAATCTATTTTTCTTAAATCTCGACAGTTAGAGGTGTCGAGTTGCTGTCGAGCCTCGGGGCTGGAACAGCTTCTTTAAAGCTCGATAGATACAGCTGTCGAGCCAGGTGTCGAGCTTTAAAATCTGGCACTTCTTCAACTTGAATCTTGGACAACTTGTATGGCTTTAACACTTGATCTTGAAACCTTATTTCTTGAAGTATTAAAATCATTCTAGAGCTACCCAAATACAAGCTGAGTGCATTTTGTCAAAGGATAAGCCAATTACATAAAAGAATGACATATGTTCAAAACAAAGTGAAACACATATGTCCTAACAATCTCCCCCTTTGGCAATCCGTGACAAAACCACAACAACAAATGAACATATGAGAGAAGTCATAAATCACTCAACTCATATTTACTTGTTGAATACAATAAAATCTATCCTAACACAAACTCTCGAAAAATTTTGCAAGAAGAGAGTTCATGGCAAGTAGACTTTGACAACCTGTATTTTTGAAACACTTTAAATAAAACACATTAAGGCATCTTTGTGTATAGCAGAAATAATAGATTGCATACAAATAAAGAAGCATGTGTATAAAGATAGAAAAGAAACAACACATGTAAAGATAGATGAAAGAAACATACATTATCACATATATATCAAAAAGAGCATAATGTATGTAAACAATGGTCACAAAACCTAGGTACAAGAACAATGTATCTCCAATAAGAAAGAAAAGAAAGAATTACATGTAATCCTCACTACATCCTTCAAAATAACAACACTTCCCTTATCAAAAATGTCCTTTACAGGCTCTCCCCCTAAGAATGACTACTCTCATAACCAAAACTACTTCCCCTGTTTGTCACGAGTGACAAAGGGTAGAGTGTCAAGTAGAAATCTAACCGGTAGAGCTATCATCTCCATCATCATCATCTGAAGCATAATCGTCATCACCATCATCGTCATTAGACTCAGAAGCCACAAGAGGTGGTGAAGGAGAAGCCTCAGGAGCAAAACCGCCCATGGTCGCTTATCGCCGAGCAATGCGACCAACACGAACATTCACCTGATACAACTCTGTAAAGACCTTATCGAGGCGAGTATCCATGCGCTGGAGCTGCGCCATGATGCCTCTGAGTGACACATCGCTCGAGGAAGTGGAGGGAGCAGATGTGGCTCGAGTAGATCTAGATGGAGCTCGACGAGAGGAAGGAGCTACTGAATCCGTCCGTCGCGACCTAAATTGCGCCTCACTACGTTTTACTGTAATGGGGTCTATGGCAACCATGACATGGAATGGGTTGGACATGGGAAAAGAGATGGAGAAATGGCGTAGAATCCTCGTGATAGCAGAAGGAAAAATGAGCTTATCACGAGTAGCCGTATCCCTGTAGACATCTATGATAGAGAAAATGAAGTGTGAAGGAAATTCTATACTGAGATGCTCAAGAAGAGACAACAAAAACCAAGCACGAGGCTCTGTAATGGAGTTGTAGTGAGAGAGTGGGTGCAGAACAAATGTCATCACCATGTTCATGATACGAGGACCTTTAGCGAAAGGCCGACATGGTGTAAACTGACGCTCCCCCCAATCAGAAGGGCGCTCACAAAAAGCAGATATCATCTTGTCTTTGGACACAGTCTGTAAACGCTCACAACCGGGGTAGTCAGGATGCGCAACCCTCGGAACATGAAACACATCGGAAACCAACTTCGATGTGACTACTATATGCGTACCTCGAATGCGAGTGTGAAAGAGAGGTACTGAAGAATCGATTTCATGCATGTTGGAGTAAAACACCTGTATCATCACGGAAGGACAAATGACCGGGACATCACACAGTGACTCCCAACCCCGACTGTGAATGACATCGGGTAGGTCAGTATTGGCAAAGTCTGCTAGAATAACTTGGCATTCCGAATGAACACCTCGTTTAGAAAAGTTCTCCAAGAAGTCCTTTTGGGCATTCTCATCATGGAATCAAATAGAGGAAAGAGTAGAATCAGAAGACGAAGAGGCCCTAAAACGAAGAGGGTTCTGGGATGGAATGGATTTACGTTTTGGTGCCATAGACACTACTAACGTAAACAAAAAGGGAGGGAGAAAGAAAGAAACACTCAGAAAAGTCCCAAAACAATTCAAATATAACAAGTATATTGAAAAGAAAGAACGTATGCATAGAAATGTATGAACATGTGACATGCAATATGAAAAACATCATGGGTTCAGCCCAATCCAAACCTATCAGCAAATAACAGGATAACACACATCTAAATGCATGAGATTACTGTTAGAATGCTAATGTGACGCAATGGATGGAGTTTTTAAGATCAAATCTAGAAAATCCATCCCAAAAATTGCAGTAAAAACTCATCAATTTTGAAAAACCCCAAAATTTTTCAAAAACCCCTAAAACTAGGTTTCAAAACATGAAATGCATGTAAATGAAGGAGATTAGAAGCTTACCAAGAGAAGAAAAACTTGAAAGAAGCTTGGAGAAACCTTGGGTAGAGGTTTGGAGTGAGTGAGAGAGGTTTGGGAGGTGAAAAACTCGAGGTATCAAGAGAGAGATTGATAGAAATGAGAACCGAATCGCACAGACTCTATATATAGAGGTTCAGTAATTCTCGACAAATGCAGGTATCGAAAGGTGTCGAGATATCTGTCGAGGTAGGTGTTGAGAAAAACAACGTCAACAGATAGATCATTCGAGGATGTGTCGAGGATCAAGGATCAGACACAAAAAGAATCTCGATTGATCCACCAGTTGTCGAGAAGTTATTGAGAGGACAGAAAGTTCCTTGATCGATCCACCAGGTGTCGAGAAGCTGTCGAGATTGTGATACAAAAAAGCTAAGAAGCTAGACATATAGCAGGTATCAAGGAGATGTCGAGGAGGTGTCGAGCCAACTTTTAAGAGCAGTTTTTCGAGAAGAGAAAAACATAGATATGAATGCAATCACGCATGCAACTCAACCAATGATCTAATCAGCATATTAAGCTCTTAAAATCATCTCTCAACAACAATTTTAAGCACTTGGATCCCAAAACACACACACACACTAAACAAGTCTAACCAATTTTATATTTCAAAAATAAGTTAAGACAGTTTAGTGAGCATACATTAACACATGTAAACATTGTGATGACAAAATCATATTGTACTTACACATGTATCAATAGTAGCAAGGAATATTGTGTGTTGTGTGTGAAAAATATCGCAAGATTGCATAAGTGCCTTAAAGTTATGATGATTTGAGATATGAGAAAATCTCTTTAACTCACACAAAATTATAACTGTTTGATGGGAACTATCACCTTTGAGGTACATCCTATAACTCCCACATCTCCTAGAAAACACGCTTGCAATCATATTTTAAAGCATTTTGTTCTTTTTGCTTTTTATTTCTCTGCATATTTTCTATTATTAAGCAAACCATGCATAGGCATATAAGAAAGAGAAAAGAAATACCCAATTATGTTAAGCTTTTTGACATTGCACTTTTTGACATTGCACTTTTGCTATACCGAAGCATACAGATGTCATTTCATGATTGGCGAGTAACAGTGGTGAGATGGGTATTTATGCCTTTCTCTTAGGATTTTCTAGTCCTACCCGTTCAAAAAAAGTGATATGAGTGTTAAGTACAAGAGATCACTTAACCTTACTCATCACAAACAAAGAGCCACGAAGCTCACTTGCTTAGTTGTGCATAAGGATGCTCATCTAAGTTACAAGAGATACAAAATTTAGAAAACTCTGTTTCAATGGCCATTTTAAGGTTCACAAGAACGAATGTACACAAACACACATTGTTTTTGTATTTTTTTTTCAATTTTTTTTTATCTGAAAAGCAAAATAAAACAAAACTGAAAAACAAACAAACATAAACATGTTAAACAAAGCAAAAAAAAAAAAAAATAATGCATAAAACTAGACTGACTTAAAACAGTTAAAGCAACACACATAAGTAATGCAAAAACAAAAACAAAAACAAAAACAAGAAGGGGAAAGAGAGAAAACGTGAAACAATTACTTGGATACCTTTTCCTTCCACACCTTGGAAGAACATTTCCTTTTTGCAAACCCTTAAACTAGTGATGAGGGGGAAGGATTGAAACCGTTCAAGCTCGAAAGGAACATGAGGGCTTTGAGAAGATCTCCAAGAGGAGCAAGAGACGTTTGAAGCTGATTTTGGTTCCTAGATGCTATCATGCCATTACTCTGTTGAGTGGCTAGCCACTTATAGCAATTTGGTCAAATATGACCGACAATACCACAATGATGATAGAGATACTGCTTCTTCTGTTTAGGCTTTTTAGAGTTAGCCTTCTTAGTCCTAGAGTTTTTAGTTTCCTTCTTCTCAAGCATAGGGGGTGCTCCTAAGATGGACTTACCCTTGTCTAGGTTCTTACTAGCTAATTCAGCTTTAACATCATTTTTCTCAGTTTTAATGCTATTAGTAGGAGGAACAAAAACAGTAGTATTAGCAGAAGGAGTTTTGGAGAAAGAGAATTCATACCCTAATCCTGTTCGATCAGAAGTATATTTCTGAATGCTGAGCATCTCATCCAGCTTCGCACTTGATGTCCTCTCTAATTGAGCTCTTACTTGAAACATTTCTACTTCAAGCTTCTTGGTCTTCTCAGTCAGGAAATTGTTTTCGAATCTCAGTGCCTTAATAGTCTGATTTGCTTCATCAAACTTAGTGGAAAGCTCCTCACGGTCAAGCTTCACATCACTGAGCTTCACATCACTGAGCTTCTTGGTGGCCAACCTGTAGAGTTTCTCATGCTTTTTAGAAAGCTTGTACAGTTTCTCATAGGCGGTATAGATATCATCTTGATCATCCATCATTTCAAATTTAGCATCCACCAATTCTTTTTCTTCATCTACATCTTCAGTAATCCCTTCAGTAGGATTTACAGTGACAATGAAGGCATTCAAAATTCTATCATCATCATTGTTAGAATCATCCTCAGGCTCAGTGTCGCTTAAGGTAGCAGCAAGTGCCTTACTCTTCCCAATGCTCTTGAGATATGTGGGACGCTCTTGTTTCATGTGATCGAAACCTTGACACCCGAAGCATTTAGGTCCAATGGAAACAGTGTACTGACCGCTATCTTTAGTATCCTTCTTCCCTTTATCTAGGCTCTTGAACTGAGAAGAACTGGATTGCCTACGGTCCTTGTCGAAGCCTTTTCCATTGGCATTTTTCATGAATTTTTTGAATTGTTTGGTAATGTAGGACTTCATCTTAGAATCTTCATCGTCTGAAGACTCATTTATCTCACTACTCTTGGCCTTCAGTGCCATGCTCTTGCCTTTACTTGACTTGCCCATTCTTGTCAACCCTAGCTCGAAGGTTTGCAGATTACCAACTAGCTTAGTCAGAGAAATCTTGTCCATATCCTTTGATTCCTCTATCGTTGTGATCTTGGCATGGAATCTCTCGGGTAGACATCTGAGCACTCATCCTCCTCCATCTTAATTTCTTTGAAGCTTGTAGTGAGCCTCTGTAACTTCGAATCCTTGACAGCCTTTGCTCCTTCATAGGTTGTTTGGAGAATGGTCCATGCTTCCTTAGCAATTTCAGTGGAGGAAATCTTCTTGAACTCCTCGTTAGTGACCGCACTAAATAGGGCATTCAATGCTCTGTTGTTGAAAGTAGCCGCCTTGATCTTGGCATCATCCCAATTGGCCGGCGCTTCTGAAGGCTTGGTCCAGCTTATCTCCACAGCTTGCCACACCTTCTCATCTAGTAACTGCAAGAAAGCTCTCATGCGTACTTTCCAATATGCATAATTAGTACCATCAAACAGTGGAGGTATAATAAGAGAATGACCTCTATCCATGACAAACAAGGGTCAATGGATCACACACAAGGATTAATCCCTAATCAAAGTGCGCCTGCTCTGATACCACTTGATAGGCCACAAATGCGTTGACCCCTTGTGATGAATTAAGTTGATTAATTTGTCAAGTTATTAATCAATCTAATTAACATGCAAATAGCATAGTAGCACAAAAAAATCACCAATAAACTAAAGTATGCAGCAGAAAATAAATTGACATGGTGATTTGTTTACGAATGGGGAAAACCTACACGGCAAAAATCCCACCGGGTGATTTTAAGGTCACTACTCCCGAAACTCTACTATTATCACAACAAGCGGTTACAAGTAAAAGAATCCTAAGTACCTTACCAACCTACAGTTGAACCCTTACCCCAATACCCGATTGGACTTGTTCTGTAGTGACAATTTCTCCTTTTGATGCATGGCTCCCAAGTACGTGACTAACCAATTTGCGCGGATTCCAGTACGTGATTTCAATCACCAACCAGAGAAAGTTGTTGGCTGCAAAGTTCTTCAATTCATCCACACGATAAAGATCAAGAAGATACTTAGTTACAAAACCCTACGGTGCACATTACACAGCAACCTCTTCACAAGAGATGAACTAGGGCAAGAACATTGTCTCAGGTCACAAATTGCTTGAACAAAGGTTTCTCAATGCTTATGCAACTTGTGTACACTTTGACGGTCCTTAAAATAATCCTTTTATATGTCTAGGGTTAGAAGAAAAGAAGTTCCAAAGACACATGTACGGATTGGAATAAAAAACAGAATTCAGAATCTGTTTTTCTTGAATCTTGACAGCTAGAGGTGTCGAGCTGGTGTCAAGCTGCTGTCGAGCCTCAGGGCTAGAACAGTTTCTTTAAAGCTCGATAGATGCAGCTGTCGAGCCAGGTGTCTAGCTTTAAAATCTAGCACTTCTTCAACTTGAATCTTGGACAACTTGCATGGCTTTAACACTTGATCTTGAAACCTTGTTTCTTGAAGTATTAAAATCATTCTAGAGCTACCCAAATACAAGCTGAGTGTGTTTTGTCAAAGGATAAGCCAATTACATAAAAGAATGACATATGTTCAAAACAAAGTGAAACACATATGTCCTAATAGGAAAGAACAGATACTTGAAATGGTTATAAATTGTTACATTTTCTTTGACTATTCTTTCTTGGTTGTCTTTTTTCTAATATGCTATATGCCTGTCTTTAGTAAAAAGTTTCTAAAATGTGGTTTCTAGCCTTTTTAAAGTAAAATGTCGGCCTAGATTGTAGGCAAATTCAAATGATTTAACCTCTTTAACCACAGACATTACTTGGAGTTTATTCCTTCCTGATATATGATTATCATTGAAGACATTTTTTTGAAAGTAACAGGATACTTGTGCTTGCCTTTCGAACTTTGCTAGGTAGGTCTTTTGATTACCACTCCAATACTTAAAGGTGTAGATGCCTTGCTTTGATGCTTTTGCATCTTTGATAGATAAAGTTTCCGATTCTACACTAGTACAGTCTCAGCTAGGCTTCATTTAGAGGAAGTGAATGGAAAGAAAATTCTTGCAAGATTGACAATACAGGATAAAAGTTTTAAGACAAGAATGAGAAAGTTTGAGCAAAATGTAGAGGTTGTAGATTAATACAATCACTGTAGTTATAAAGTCTCCTGAGATATATTTAAAGGATAATAAATCTTGTCATCTTTTATGGTTCAAATGCTACACAACGAATTTAAAATGTGGTTCATTGAAGTGAAAAAAGAGAGGCATGTTTTATCATTCTCAAAACTTGGACTAACAGCAGTTGGGTAAACAATAAGTAAATGTTGTCATAAAGGGTTGGCTAAGTGTGCGTGTATGACCAATGCCGGTGGCCCGATACTACTAGAGACCAATGATCCCATCCTTGGTTTCCTTACTTCCCTTTCTTTGAAGAAAGTTGATGTACAACAGACAGCACATGTCTTCCTGGAACAGCAAGGGCGCTGGAAGTCACAACTTAATTAATGAGATGAACTCTTAAGCTTTAATTAGGAAAATGGGGTTACTGACCACTGGCTAAAGATGAACTTTGAGCTCACCTCTTTCCTTGATGGTGATATAGAGACTGCAGCCCAGGTATTGTTTTTGGCAGCCATGGTCTCTCTTTTTATTGATGTGCAATTTCTTCTTCTTCTTCTTCTTCTTCTTCTTCTTCTTCTTCTTCTTCTTCTTCTTCTTCTATTGTTTTTTTTGGTAGTCTTATATTAATCATAGTTCATGTTTAGAAATGTAACACACATATTAACATTAAGATATCCAATATCTTTTTTCAATTATTTTCACCATCTTAACGTATCATGAATTTATCATAAGAAAGAGTCCATAGAAATGGTAGAATTCTCCTTAACTCTGAAATTCTTGCCAATGAAAATTTGAGGTATGTTATATATTTAATATTCTACAACTTACATAATGTTGGAAGGGAAAAAATACCTCCAACTTAATTAAGCATTGAACTTAATTAATGAGATTCATCATCTTTTTGTTGATTCGACAAGTCTAATGTGTTGCTCCCTAACTTATAAATGCACGTGCAACACACCTATGGCAGCCCTTAATTAGTGGAAGTAAGTCTCTCCAAACGTTCTACCTCATTGATTGGTATAGTTCAGACTGTATTCCATGTCTCTACTTCATTTTTCATTGGGTTCGGTTTGTAAGTTTGAAGCATATAGTTGCATGCTCCAACTGCCTCTCCAACTGTCAAGTAGATCCATTCTTGGCCTATGTTGTCAATAAACTTGGACTTGTTCAGCTTCTTCATCACCTCACTTCCAGGGTTGGCCAATACAAGCTATAACAAATGGAGAAAGAAGTATTAATTATAAAGCAATAAGAGAATTGAAAGAACAAAATAGTGTTCTTTAAAGAATAGCATTTCATGGCATGTCAAAGTATTCTATATTGTGAATATATATGTAGTATGTACATCCAATAGTTGGCTTGAGGTACTATTGACTAGACTAAATCAAGGACAACTAATGTCTCTTAATTTTAGTCTCAATCAGAGACCAAGTTATACAATATGAAATATATGAAACGTGGTAAAATTCCAACATAAGCAATGTAAATAGGAAAATGGCAATGGAAACACATAAAGTTGAAGAAAAGAATGTACCTTAAGCCCTCTTCTATCAGAAATCTTCTTGACCTCTTCCATCATGCTTATTCCACTTGTATCAATGTTACCAACAGCTATTAACCAAAATATTAATTGGTGTTAGAGTTAAAATGTTGGAAGTTCTGTTTAAAAGATAAATGCAATATTTGTTTCTTTCATTTCTAGGCCCATCACTTACCACCCATGTCCAGTATAACATACTGCAAGCTGGTTTCCCCTGTAGATTTTATTCTATCTTCCTCTTCATTAATCCACCTTGCAATCCTAAAAAGCAAATAGTGCTTTTTGTTAGTTTTCTTTTAGGGAATTTGAAAGTTCATGTTCCTTTTTCTCTCTTTTTTTCCTTTTTATTTTTTTTTTAATATTTATTATGTTGTTGATGTGTGACACTGGAGTTTCCCAACATCCAACAAGCTTAATCTGATGTCAGTCCGGCTCAAAAGCTTTCCTTGAAGATTAGAATAACAACTTATTATTTATAAAACATTTTTTATTATTAATTAAGTCAAATAGTCTTTATTTAGTGTCTCCTAGGATGAATTAGACTTTATGTTTTAATTTTTCTAGGCAGACAAGTATTTTATTATGTTCCTAAATTCCTAAGAGTCATAATTGATTTTGCTCAGATTAAGTGAATATATTTATTATTATTTTTGTTTTCCTATACTTGGGGGCTATTCCAAGCTCTATTTAAACCTTTGGCTAATTAAAAAAAACCTTGCGTTTTTTAGAAGATGGATTTCTTCTAAATCATCTCTTATCCCTGGGGTGGATTTATTTGGGTGGCAAATGTCAGTTTTTATATCTCTTGGTTGATGTTAATTTGTATCCCATAGAGCGGTGAGCCAGAATAATTCTGTATCCTTGGCTAAATTCCTTTTAGTGGTGCTTTCTGTATCCCTTTGGGTTTATTTAAGTTGTGAGCTTATCCATCCTTTAAATTACTGGGTGTTTTTTCTTATCCCATAAAACCAGAAAGTACAAAATATATTCATCCACCTATTTCCATTTATTATATCGGTTAAGTTTGGTTGCCCTGTACGAATCCAGTATCAATGTGGTATAAATCACGTATATTGTCATATCAGTTTATAAGTTTTTGGAGTAAAATCAATAGTGGTGTTATCCTTCTCCTTAATATACGTAACCAAATTTTAGTAGTTTACCTCTCTCTTAAGTAGCTTGAATTGGCAAAGTAGATGGGAGCAACAATTTCGAGTATGAGAATTCCAGGTACATTGTTTGTATATGGGTACTGTTCAACATTTCTGTAAATCATGGAATTTGAGATGTTTCCAAGAACCACGGTCCTTGGTCTAGCAATGAACAAAAGTACTCTGAGAAAAGATATAGCAATCTGCATTGCACATAAAGAAAGTCTAATTATTGTAATTGAATAAGCAAACAAAGTCTGTTCTTGAAGATATAGATAAATATGTTGGGAGGACCAGTGATTCATACCGCTATGACTAGGCCCATTTGGACGCTGCCAAAAACTACACCAATGTATGCACTCATGCACACTACAAAGTCGAATTTGTCAACCTTCCAGAGATGGATGGCTGCTGCATAATCTATAAGACCAAGCATTGCTGAGATAATTATGGCTGACAGCACCACAAGAGGAGTGTAATGGAACAAGGGTGTTAGGAACAACAATGTCAACATGACAGTCATTGCCATAACAATGTTTGACAATGCAGTCTTGCATCCTGCATTGTAATTTACTGCTGATCTTGAAAATGGCCCTAAAAAAAATTATGTCAATGCCAGATTTGTTAGCAAAAAGAGAGAATCACTTTGATAATTCATTGGGGGATTAATAGAATTGTGCATAATAAAATGACAAAAAAGAATACATGTGATTGATCTTGATTAGTTTATTGAGGATCTATAGTCCATCCCAAAATTTTAGGACTAAGGTTTGGTGGTGGTTGTTGTATTAATAGATTTGTGTAGAACAATTAGGCCAATAACATAATATATTAGGCACTATTCTATAAGATAATCAGTAAGTAATGAGAGAATTTTATGGCTTGTTTGAATGTTTAAAAATGGAGGGGGAGTAGAGTAGAGGGAGGGAGAGTAATTTAATACTATTGTTTGGAAGTTTTTTAAGGAAGAAGGGGGAGGGATTTGGAGGGGTTTGGACTTCCTATAACCCCTCATTTTTAATTCCCCCAAATTAGAGAGATTTGAAGGAAGAGTGGAGGATAAAAATATTTGACCAAATGAATTACCAAATTTGCCCTTACTATATTAACAAAATTACAAATGAAAAGACTAATTACTCCCCTCTCCCTTAATTTTAAAAACATCCAAACAAGGTGGAGGATAATCATTCCCCTCTACTTTCCTTCCCACTACTCTCCTCTCCTCTACTCCCCTCTACTCTCCTCCCTCTATAAACTTCCAAACAGGCCATTAGTGACAAAGTCGGGTATATCAAATACCTGTGGTGAGGTAGCAAGAGGTGCAAGAACCAACAATGTTCATCATTCCAAAAGCAATCATCTCCTTGTTTCCATCTATATGGTAATTCTTGAACATGGCAAAGCTTCTCCCAACAGCTATTCCTTCCTGTGCACATAACCATCAACAATTCCTATATCATCAGCATCAACCGTAACAAAATTAAGCCAAACTTCACCACTATCTGCTATGGTGAACAGGAAACTACACTCTCAAAGGAATAGTAAAGTATTAAAAGAGTTCTAGACATCTAAGTTAGCAACCAAAAAAAAAAAATTCTAATGATATTATGACACATATTTTTATAAATTATTAACATGATTTGATGTGATTAACACATAATAAAAATGGTGTCAATAATAAATTCATGTGAAAGGTGATATTATTCTAATCAAAACTCGCCGAATTTTACCAAATTGGGAAAAAAGTTGCTAACTTGCTAACATTGTGTATTAGCTACATTGATGTTGGAGGTGGGCTGTCCTTTGCTTTTTTGGGCTTAAGCCCATTGATCATGGTTTTTGTTTTTTCTTTACTTCAGCAGAGTGTTAGGTAATGGGCTATGGGCTAATGAGGGAACAGCGCTAAAGTGGTGTGCATTTACGCATACAATAGTGAAGGAATGAGAAGACTTCTTACAGCGAGAGCTATGACGCCAGTGATGATGCCAGTTTTGATTGCTACCGTTAGATATGGAGACACAAATACTAGGTCTCCAAACGACGGTGGATTCAGCCCCTTCTTCAACTCTCCTATCTGAAAAAAGTTCACAGTACCATATATATATATATATATATATATATATATATATATATGCAGCATATCAGCCCTCTTTATCATACGAGTAAGTAAGACACCAATCAAAATTGTTATTATTCCATAGAAAAAAAGGATGAATTAACAAATACAGTGATACAAAGATTTCCACACACAAAAAAAAAAAAAAATGTTCCATATATATATTAGTGACACTGTCAGCTATGGTTAATGCATCCTAAAACTAAAAGTAATACTGTTAATGGTTAAATCCATGAAAGTGACATTATTCGAATTCGGATCAAATCTTCTAACCTTTAAAATTTGTGCAAAAAATTGTGTGCTTAACAATGATCAATCAGAATTATCCATTAAATTTACCTGGTGATTTGGCAAAGCCTCACCAATATAGCAAGATTTATTATGATTATTTTAATTTTTTAATGCATAAAAAATTATAATTTTTTATTCACAATTACATTAAAAATGTTATAATCAATTAATGTTACGTGAAACTGATATTACACGAACTATAAATTAACACTTTAATAAATTATAAAATTTTGTGAGTTTGCATTTTTTTTTAAAGAATAGAATATATATAGTGGGACCATCGGAAATACGAGTTGTATTATTTGGTAGGGCTCACAAGTTCTATAATCTATACACGGTAGGTGCTAGAACGATAATTTTTTAAATTTTAATTGCCCCAAAGTTTGAGAAGAGGTCAAAAGGCCTAAACACATGTGAGATGGAGCAAATGCCTGATCAACTCATACTTGTGGGGGTGGTGGTGGTGGTGGTGGTGGTCCGCACCCTGTGGCTAATTGGACTGTTTTTGCACCGCCATCAGAGGGTCACGGTTCCACAGTGCATGTATACGTCTGTGTCTTGTCTCTACACAGAGAGAGAGAGAGAGAGAGATATGAAGATATATGCTCACCACTTGAACACCATGTTTCTCAGCATGGGTGAGATAAACGAGAAGGCTTCCCAATATGACTGACGTTAATGGTGCCATTGCTGATATCCAAAAGTATTTTGGCCTTCTCTGGCTCTGCATGCAATGTTTTTCATTATTACATTCAATTTTTCTATATTGTAAACACTAAAAAATCCCTTTCAAACAAATTCAGTAAATAAATTAATAGAAAACAAAAACAAAAATAAAAGCATAAGTATGTCTTATGTTCACTGATTGCATGTGATCTAGCTAGAAGCATGTGTTTAATTATGATAGAATTTTATTTTTAATATCATCTGTTTTATGATATTTGATAATATCAGAATCAGATCAATTCTAATTAATAGTTTTTATTTTAATATCAAATCAACTATAAGAAAAGTTATTAATTCATCTAATTGGAACCAACTCCTAGAAAGTACTAGTATAAACCATATCTAGTTGGTTGGTTTATTTATACTTTTATTAAAGAAATTGCCTTAATTAAGGAACCTTATTTTCTTGCCTTTGAAAGTAAGAGTTGAGCTGTTTCTTAATCTGGGGCTAGACAATTAATGCTTGTATTATTTGTCTTTGTTGTTGTCATTACTCATTACTAGTGTGTATTATTTAATTGGCGAGGAGTTGCAACTAGGTGCATATATACAGGGATAGGAGTCAAGTACTTATCACTTATGTCAGTCATCTTTGACTGTTTGCTCTACTTAATTAATTTGGCGTTGGATCAAGCTAATTAGGGTTGAAATTTGACTAGTGAAAGGTAACAACAACAAATATTATAAAAAGAGAAAAGCGTCGATTCCAACCTACCTAATGAAATTAAAAATAAATAAATAAAGTAGATGCTTTGATTATTTAGACAATTTTTATTATATAAAAAAAAAAATGTTAGTGATGGCCTTTTGCTAAATATACCAGTTTGCCTAAATTGTATGATTTATTGAGTTAGTGCCATGTTTTTTATGAAATAACTAGTACTATAAAGAATAAGCATCTGAAAATAAAATTAAAAAAATAAAAAATAAAAGCTCTAGATCACCAAAAATATGGGTTAGATCTACTTACGAAGTATCTAGTGCTGATGAGAAAGAAAAGGAAACAGCATCCCAGGACAACGCTTTCCCATCTCCACTGTAATATTCACGGGTAGATTAGATAACAAAACAAAACAATATACCAAAGGAGAGAATGATGTATAAAATAATACTAAAAAAGAATCCAAAAAATTCTCATTCTTTCTTGAAATTGGAAATAGAAGCTTTATAATATATATTGATCACAAGCATCTCGGGGATATGTGCAGAATAGCAGTAGGAAAACCAATTATATAGTAAGTTAGGCAACGTTTTAAATTATTTGGGAAAGTAGCATCTCGAGTCTTATAAACTCGAGATTCAATTAAAAATCGAGTTTAAGAGACTCGCTTTCATGGCGCTTCTTGCTAGCTTACGTGGACAAGTTAAGCCACCTGGATCTCGAGTCTTAGAGACTCGAGATTTTAGTATATAAATATAGAGTCTTAAAGACTCGATTTTTTGAAGGAAAACTAATTAAAACGTGCCTTGGGCCTCCTGGATCTCGAGTCTTAGAAACTCGAGACTTTTGAAATACACATAGAGTCTTAAAGACTCGATTTTTTCCGTCTTTTTTGAAGGAGAACCATTGTAAACGAAGTTTAAGTGGAACTCGAGTCTTAAAGACTCGAGTTCCACTGGAAAAAATTTCTGAAATACGTATAACATCACTGATTCAGCCATTCTCACCCAAATAACACAGCCATTCTCACCCAAAAACAGAGCATCCTTCTCAGCCTCACTAATTCTCACCCTCACTAACTCTCACTCACTCATAACTCTCACACCACATTGCCTCTCTCACTCACCCATAACTCTCACACCACATTGCCTCTCTCACTCAACACACTGCCTCTGTCACTGCTCTTCCCTCTCAAGAAATTCATATCTTAGGTAAGGGTTTGCATAATTTGATTGTGATTGTAGTTGGGTATTAGTTGTCTATGGGTGTGGGTTAAAGAGTTTGACTTTTTTTTTTTTTAGGTAGTTAACATAACTTAGTTAATTTGCCAATATTGTGAATTAAAGAACTTTGTTTTGTTAGTGTGAATTTTTTGATTATTTATTTGCATGGTTTTTGTTATCAAAATTTTATTCATCATTTTTAGGCTTTATTTTTATCATGATCTTACAAGTTTGTTTGACTTTATTCATCATTGTTTTGGGTATGAAATGGGTAGTGAATGAATGTATGAAATGGGTATGAAATGAGTATGAAATGAATGGGTATGAAATGAATGTAATGAATGGGTATGAAATGGGTGGTGAATAAATGTAATGAATGGGTATGAAATAGGTATGTAATCATGCTCCTCTACCCACCTAGTTCTTTTAAAACCCTATTAGGCATTATAGGTCACCATACAATGGAGTAATAGATAATTCTATCTCTCCATCCACTAGGATTAGAAGGTTTACATCTTGGCCTTTATATATTAATGGGCAATTGGGTACTCTATAATCTAGCTTGAATATGTTCAGTCTTAAGATGATATTACTTTTTTTCCCCCACTTTACGACTATGTGATTTAACTAATATAGTAAGTTAACTTGAACAGGTTCACAATGCCTGAAATTGATATAATCCTATATTACGGTGGTCCGCTTAAGAATGCCAATATGAACAAGGGATTGCCATTTGAAGGGCCGGGTATAAAGGCCTATTATACCCAAATTGATCATAGGTTGAAGACCCTTGACGAATTGAAGATGTTTGTGATGGAAGAGTTGCATGTGAATCCTGCTGTGCACAACATACAAATTACTTATCGTATGCCAAGTGAACGCATGAAGTACCAAATGAATTACAGGTATATGGCGATAGAAACAGACAAACATGTAAAGATCATGTTTGACAAGTTGGAGAGAATTGATGAAGTAATTAACCTTGAGTTGTACATACAGTTGGAGCCGCGTGCAGTCTGGCAAGAGGATATCCAACAAACAAGCACAAGCTTACAGTTTACGGTTCCGGATGCTCAATATGGGTATTTTACACATGCAGAGGATGATAATGTTCATGCTGATGGTGACGGTGATGACGATGATGATGATGATGATGATGATGATGACGACGACTATGTTGCTGAGACTACTGTCGCTAACAGTGATGATGACGATGATGATGACGACTATGTTGATGAGAATATTGCCATTAATGGCGAAGATTTTGCTGATAGAGATGAGTATGAAGACATGATTGACAGAGGGGACTTTCGGGACTTTGAGGACTTTGAGAGGGACATTGATGACAATGAGCCTTTGGATGGTAGTGAACCTAACGCAGACAATGTTATTAGTGTCCAAAACATAGAGAACACAATCCCTATCTACGCACCTCCTGCGTTGTCATTCTCTGCAAATACTTGGGAAAACATGGTTGATCCTTCACATATTAACATGCCATTCGTGTCTACTTGGAAAGAGGGGATGAATTTGTACAAAGGGTTGACTTTTGCCAATAAAGTGGAGGTGAAGCGCGTATTAACAATTTGTGCCCTCAAGGAAAATAGACACTTTAGGATCACTAGGTCAACGACCAAAAAACTTTGTGCGAATTGCGTGCATGAGTCATGCAAGTGGTATGTCTGCGCAGTTATGAAGCCCAATCTCCACAAACTATGGATGGTTACCGTGTATGAGGGTCCTCACACATGTATATCGACTGGGGTGCGGAATGATGCTAGAATGATGAGTTGTAATTTTATTGCAGCAGACATCCATAAGCAGTTATGTGAGGATCACACTACCCCAATTAAGTATCTCAGATCTATGATAGAGGAGAAATATACAGGCCAGAAGCCTTCTTACTACAAGGTGTGGGATGCGAAACAAAAGGCAATTGCAAATATGTTTGGGAATTGGGAAGAGTCTTACCAAAGGCTGCAAAAGTTGCTAATGGCGTATATTGATCAGGACCCGACTACTCAGGTATCCTATCGTACCACACGCGCTGATGATACTGACGGCTTATTGTTGCATTATGTGTTTTGGTCTTTCGGTCCATGCATATCAGGATTCAAATACTGCAAGCCGGTTATCAGTATTGATGGGACCCATTTGTATGGTAAATATCAGGGGAAATTGTTGGTCGCAATGGCAACGGACGCGAACAACAAGGTATTCCCTCTCGCCTTTGCTGTTGTGGACTGTGAGTCAGGGTCCAGTTGGAGGTGGTTTTTAGAATGCCTTAGAGATACGATTGACCATGTGATACCTGACGAAGGCATTTGCATAATTTCTGACCGACATCTCGGTATCAAAAACGCCATTGCAAACTGGCCTAGAAGGGATGATGGAAAAAAACGGGTATTTCATAGATATTGCCTGCGACATGTCGCTAGCAACTTCAACAGCCATTTTCAGAACTCGACTCTGAAGTCAGCGGCATTGAAAGCGGGATATGCTAGTCAACAAGTTAAATTTGATGCCATAATGGACTCCATTAAGCAGGTGGAAATTGAAGCCATTAGGAATAAGAAAAAGGTGACGGGGAAGGATGGTAAGGAAAAGAATCAAGATTATCTTCCATACACATACCTAATGAGGGAGCCTGTGGATATGTGGACCCAGTCACATGATGGGGGAGACGTTTTGGGGCAATGACAACCAATATATCAGAGTGTTTTAATGGTGTACTGAAAGGTGCAAGGGCCCTTCCTATTGCGGCGTTGGTTGAGTTCACTTGGAACAAACTTGTTCAATATTTCCACGACCGGCACAAAGAATACCATTATGAGTTGTCAGAGGGTAAGAAATGGAGTGAATATGCCTGGTGCACATGGGATGGAAATAAGCGTAAATCTGAGAAACACTATCTCAAGCCATTTAGCAATGAAGAGCTAATATTTCAAGTAGTTACCCAACTCAACCCGTGTAGTGCAGGAGGGGAAACCACAGTTATGAAGTTCGATTACGGGAAACAACATGCAGTTGTGGGAAATGGCAAAACATAGGGATCCCGTGTTCACATGCAATTAGAGTATGTGACTATTTACAGGTTGATTCGACCGCATATATTCACCCAAGTTATGGTTTGAAGCATGCCCTTAACACTTATGAGCATGCATTTGTGGTTCCGAAGTCACGGTCGTTGTGGAGGGATCCGATGGGGCCAAAGTGGTTGCCTAATCCAGCATTGTTGCGAGCCAAAGGTCGACCAGTGAAGTCAAGAATAAGGAATGAGATGGATGGAGTGAGGAATAAGGATCGAGAACCGGGATGGCGGAGGGAGGACGCAGATTTGATAGAGAGTCAACCTAAGCACACATGTGGACTGTGTCATGCTTCCGGCCATAACCGCAGAAAATGTCCGCAGTCCCGTGGCGCTTCCACAAGCGGTCATGTTCCACACTAGGTAGGTAGATGGCAAAAAGCTATGCATTGGTTAAATAATTGTTGTTCATTTGATGTTTACATAATGTTTACTATCTTGTCTCCTAACATGAGTATTCTACGTATTTCAGGCATGCTTCCATGGACGATGTTCTTCTCGTGCGGACCGCCGATCTTAGGAAAAGTGACTACATTTAACAAGCACAATTCATGTTTTGGTTTATGTTCAATGTATTTGTAATTCTCTATCTAATGTACCTCTATGAAGATTGTGATTTGAGTAGTATGGTTAGAATTGGTAATTAAGGGTGGTTGGACATGTTGAGAATGTTGATACATTGAGAATGACTTTTGTTGTGATATAAACTAATTTACATTGTAAAACTATGGATATGCAAAGACCATTCCCATACTTTGGTGCCTATTGAGAGTGCATGTTGATGTAATTTAAATACATACACATTCTCAACTTCTCTACCTCTGA
This sequence comes from Castanopsis chinensis, assembly GCA_032878915.1. Taxonomy (NCBI): domain Eukaryota; kingdom Viridiplantae; phylum Streptophyta; class Magnoliopsida; order Fagales; family Fagaceae; genus Castanopsis; species Castanopsis chinensis. Next base: position 12,275,390 of record JAVQMG010000115.1, on the reverse strand, counting down.
ACGAGTATGTTAAGGATTACATTTGAAATCTCAGTTTCTTAGTCAATTTGTGCACACATCTGTGTTTTTGGTTTGCTGCATTTTTTGAGGGGAAAACAAAAAATTTCCCAGTGGAACTCGAGTTTTATAGACTCGAGTTCTTCTATGGTCATTCCTCTAAAAACAGAGCATTCGTCCCCTGCCTCTCTGCCTGAAACAGAGGAGCTGGACTTTTTTTTCCCTCAGTAGAACTCGAGTTTCAGAGACTCGAGTTCTACTTTAGAACTCGAGTTTATAAAACTCGAGTATTACCCAAAAAAGACTCGAGTTTTATAAACTCGAGTTCTAAGAAGGAAACGCAGCCATAGAAAACGCTGTAATAGATAGTAACTCTCTGCCTGAAACAGAGCATTTTTGTGGAACTAGCCTATTAGAAGTCGAGTTTCTAAAACTCGAGTTGTTGTAATTCACTCAATTTTGGTCTACTTTGGTCTAGTTCAGACTTTTAAACATAATTTGGTCTACTTTGGTCCAGTTCGGACTTTTAAATATAATTTAGTCTACTTTGGTCCAGTTCAGTCTTTTAAATTCAATTTGGTCAATTTTCGGCCATTCAGTTTCATTTGGTCCTATTCAGTCTATTAAATCTAGTTTAGTCCACTTTGGTCCATTCAGACCACTTTGGTCCATTTTGGTAAATTTCAATCCATTTAGGTTGAGAGCCCTTGTTCTAAATCTAAGTTTATTAAAAATATACTTGAGTTTCAAAAGGTCTCAAAAGCCATCAATGGAGCAAGCATAAATTTGCCCTGCACTTGAAATTGACAACTGAAAAACAAATATATAACAGTTAAGACTTTTGCAGATTGTGTTCCACGCTCATTCTTTTAAATGTAAGATCAAATGGGATTAGTCACCTTTTTAAACTTTTAAACTTTTAGTTCATTGTCCTAAATGGGATCCTCTTTCACCTTTTCAGTTCTAGGATTTCATTCCATCTAAGGCTTTTCCATTGGCATACTCCTGGAAAATCATATCTCAGACTCCTTCAATTAGTATTATACCTTTTTTCTTGGGTTGAGAATTAAAGTTTTGCTAACCAAAAGTGTAAGTTCTTACATGGTTAGGCAAAAAAATAATGTCCCAGCCACCCCCATAATGCTTTTTTTTTAATAAATTAATAACTTATGCATATAATAAATTAAAAAACTACAATGCAAAGCTTATATCAAGTACCATGCGCAAAATATTTTCGGTATTCGTTTCCAGTATCCTCCCTGAATTAACAATGTTGACACGATTATATCCAGATGTCATTGGAGTTTGCGATGCTACTCCTTCGCTAATCATATGCTAGAGTCTTATCTGCAAAAAAAGCCAAGTGGTGAAAAAGAACCAATAAAGCAAAATGTTTAAATACAACTCATTGTTGAAATATAGAATTAACAAATCTCAACAAGAAGTATGAATTTTATTAGACTGACTTACATAGTCACTATAACTGTAATACAACACAGAAGATGCCATCTCTACCAGCTCGGCCACACTCCTGAGACATAATAGTGATACAATGAGGTTCTTCCAATCATTAAGCTCAATTTCAAAAGTCATCCACTGTTGTGTTCAATTCAAAACTACTGACATAAGTATCACTGTCCAAGTAGTGGTATAAAAGGTATTAATTACCTGGTGGTAACCTTCATTTTGCATCTTCTTTTACACTTCTTTTACACTGGCTGTTGCAGTAGCTGTTAAAGCCAACACAGGGGTATTTTCGAACTTCTGTTTCAAGATACCAAGACCCTGGACATTTTGCAAAACAGCTTAGCACTAAGCAGCAGCTATATTACCTGTAGCATGAAGTTAAAAAGGTTTTAAAAGCCACAACCTGATAATCTCGTCTAAAATCATGCCCCCATTGGCTCACACAATGAGCTTCATCGATAACAATTCTGGCAAGCAATTCCCGAGCATGTACACTCTCCAGGTGCCTGAAAAGAACATCACTTCTGCATTCAAGAAGATTGGTTTCCAAAATTAACAATATAATGAAAAGAAAAGAAACAAAAGTTCGACTGCACTTTTCAACTCCATACTTTGGTCTTTACACTGTCCCTTCTAAATATCCAGTTTGTACAATCAACACTAATCTGTGAAGACACGAAACATGACAGCACAAACACAAACATGACATGACACAATAAATCAAAAGACAAGGGAGACAAAAGAGTACAAAAATACATATATCCACACACGCATATATAGAGTATCATGCATATCATATTTGTGCGACTTTGTAAATCATTCTCAATTCATAATTTTAAATAAAATTTTCTATATTCATTATTTTTAAAAGGAAGACAAGAAAAATCACATATAACCCAAGGTTGACTCAAAGAACCATTATTTAAGTGGCTTAGTTGATGTTTAAAAGTAAATTAGACCATCAGATCACGATTAAGTGTTTAATATGTCCAACTAATTGCCAACTTTAAAGACAGATAATCAGATATTCTATTTGCAGGTCTATCATGGTTTCCGGCATGTGTAGCACACAATAACCCACTAACAAAACCACCATTACAATCCAGACTAGGGCATCAGTGACATGCCCTAGTCTATCATCCACTAACATTACTATTGTGGTCAACTTGCAACCACAATTGTGTAAACACTGATGACACAGCATTATCACAGACCACTTAGTCTAATTTTATATTGATATAAGATCCTTTCTTTTTCCCTTCAATTTCTCCACTTCCTTTAATTGGAAGTGGAGGAACAAGCACCTACGAAGTAGGAAGTGTATTGAAGAATCCATTAAAGAATCAGGATCTATAATCCATATAATCAAGAAAAGAAGAGGACAAAGGGACACTGCCAATCACCAACATCCAATCATACAGCACCTTGAAGAATGGACTTCAGCGTTGCTTTAATTGGGTTTGTTAGTCATTGTTCTATTGCTTGTGCAAAAGTGATTGAAGAAAAAACTAGGTCACGGCTTTAGCTTTAGTTTAAATCTTTGGAGATTAAAGAAAGCTGAAGAATGGTTGAGCTACATCAACAATGGGGGAAAAGATGGGTAGTTCATCTTCGAGTACTAGAAGTATCAATTTGTCCTATTTTTGTTATAAACATGTGTACTTGTCCATTTCTAGTGTTTCTTCTCTGACATCAACCAATAGTCAAGAAATGTAGCTAAAGTAATAGGACATATCAGTGCATTTGAACTTTCGCAAAACAGTAATCATGACCATTAAAAAAAAAAAAAAACCTCACCTGCCAACTTTCTCCGGTGTCACATATAACAGCTTGTATTTACTGTAAGCATAGCTCTCTAAGGATCTCGTGCTGTTCTGTCCATTCCATATTGGCACTTAAATAAGCAGCAGGTATGTTTGCCTAAGTGCAACTCAAAGAGAAAAAAAATTTATATCGTTCAATAAGCAGCACAAAAATAGTCCAGATGGTATGGAAGGCTGCAGATGTCAGTGATAAAGCGAATATTACCTGCAATAGATGCATTATCTGATCTTGAATAAGTGACACGAGGGGAGAAATTACCAATGTTATACCTGGACAGATAAGAGCAGGGAGCTGCAACGAAAAAAAAAAACAAACAAACAATAAATTCCAAAGTGTAAATTCCCATAATGCAAACCGCGAAAAGTTAAATTTCCCAATATTAATAAGGGAACCCTAGACTATACAAGTCACTTGATCTAGAATACCACTAAAATCAAGCATATAAGAAAAATAACAAGCAAAACAGGCCAGAATTATCAATGATGTACTGAGCATAGATCATAAAATTGGAAACAACAGATGACTGAAATCACTTTTAAATAAAGGATCAGTAAGGTGGCACAATCATTACGATGTACTGAGAATTAAAGTAGTAAACAGTATCTTATTACCCAGAAATTGAAGAACCATGATCCATAAGATCCTTGCAAGCTTTTTCTACCTGATATGTCAAACTCTTTCCCCCTCCAGTTGGCATTAGAACGAAAACATCACAACCAGTCATCGTAGCGTTAATAACCTCTCTTTGGTTGGGGCGAAAAGAGTGGTTCCCAAACACTTTCTTGTTATTGGCCTGAGAGTGGAAGTATGTAAATAACCATCAGGATGACATCCATGCAAATAAGAAACTTGACACATTTAACTATAGCTGTGAAAAAACACAAATACATGGGAGGAGTGTCTGCACATGTAGCAAGGTTGTGAAACTTAATTATAAATCACTATGTGAAACAACAGCATTGGAACATAAATTCTATGCGAAGAAGTTCAAATTTGCACCCTGCAAGTGCCCGAAACATTGTGCGAAGAAGTTGCATATAACCAAGAGGTTTTTCAACTTCAGTAGCATTTTTCATGCAAACTTCCATTATAACAGGCACATGAGGCTGCAAAATTCGTTCAAAATCTGAAGGTGCTTTAGCAACAGCGCCAAATATAAATCGAGACAGTCAGAGAGAAGACTACATTGTCATGTATTACTAAAAGGCCTGGGAAGAGACAAGATAGGTGATGAACTTGAACCATTTAATCAGACCAAGTGTTCATGCAAGTAAAACTACAAAGAAATGCAAAGTAGTAAATGCTTAGCCTGGTTGGATTTTATTTTTTTTATTTTTTTGAGAAACAATAGAAGCTGTACTATAAAAGATTTGGAGGAACTTACATACCAATATTCTTGACAAGATTAATCCCGGCATAAATCCAGCAAGCAAAGGAACAAGAGCTGTAGCCAATGACCAAGTCAATACCCCAATCTCAAGAACTTTACAATTCACATACTTAACACATTTTCAACAAAACAAAGAAATTCGATATCTCCAATTAAAGCATAAAAAAACTGTAATTAAACTAAACAAGACCATGTTTCTCTATATCCTTATCCCTAGGCTATTCTCAAAATAGAAATCGCATAGATCAAAATTCCCAAATTAACAAAATACATATAAACACATTAACAAACCTCTTTTTCAAGGTTCACCAATTTTTCGTTTTTTAACCCTCGTGTAATGTTTGGGCGGGGGAGGAGGAGGCTGCGGGGCATCATCCTTAGGCTCGTCATTGTGCTGCAAAGACATTAGATGCATACAATCAATATTTGGTGTAATGATAAGAATAAAGTGAACTACAAAATATATCATTACATTGTAATTAATGTTATCATACCATAGAGCCTTTGTGTCCTACTTTGTGTCCACCTGTCCCACAAGTGGGTGCTCTTCTACTACGTTGTGGTCTACCTCGTGGGGGTGAGGGCGGATGAGGGGGATGCTCGTCCGGTACATCAGTGTCAATCTGAACTGAGGGTCCTAAGGGGTCGGATGAAGATGAGGTAGGTGGGTAATGATGCTCGGTATAGCTAGGAGTGAGGATCATTGTCATGGGCAAAGTGGGTGCACTGGAGCTGGTGGGGGAGTATGAGAGTGTCTGGGGGTGCGTAGGAGGGGTCATATGGAAATCAATACCAAGATCAAAACTGGGCTGCGAAGGTGGGGTGGGTGAAGGGACCTCGGGCTGTGGAGATGCATCTGGGATGGGTGGAGGGACCTCAGGCGGAGGAGATGCGTGCGGGATGGGTGCAGGTACCTCAGGACTAGTTACAACCCGAGGGGTTGTTGCACGCCGACCACGGCCCCTACCTACACTTGTGCTTGGGCTTGCTGTAGCACGCCGACCACGGCCCCTAGCTGCGCTTGTGCTTGGACTTGCACTAGCAAACCCACCACAGCTCGGTGTACTTAGAGGTGCTGCACTTGTGCTTGGGCTTGCAGCAGCTGTTGATTCAGTCCCATGCCTATTGTTTGCCTGCCCATTTGCTGCAGGACCAACACGAAGCCCAACAATAGCATTTAGGACACGCCGCACATGGTCGTGTCCTGGGCTTCCTTCAGGAAGCAACTCCAACAGCGCTTTATGGCTTTCAATCTGAAACAAAGAAACGACCAATACAATTGAGATTTGAGACATTTATGTAACAATTACATAATGGATAATATAGTACTTTTGAATTCCATATTCAAATACTCAACTGAAAATTACAACTTTGAGATGAATATCTACGCGAATAGCCGAACTAAGAACAAAAGTTTTATTAGATTGCTATATGTAATAGACAGTCTTTTTAATTGGATGTCAGTCAGATCAAACCAGAATTGCTCAAGAAGATATCAATTCATCCTTCGTTCATACATATAGTGAAGAAAAAACAAAGCAGGCAATAAAATCTAAGTAGAACACATTACCATCATATGTAATTTAGCGCTGTTTTGGTCGACATACTTTCGAGTGACCGGACGGTACCAGAGGTAATACGCATGATCGTGGGGCATCTCACCCATCTGAGGAGGTGCATCGCAAAGTCGTTGATGTCTCATACCCCATGACAGGATGTACGGTGCATGCTCCTCCCTCCAATTTTTTTCCACCTTTCCACGCAAGTCTATTCCATGCAGTCTATGATCGTACTGAACATGGCCGGGCGGCTCCTGCGCCAACCCAAACTGTCGAACGACACGATCTGGGTGGTGTGTCTCTACTATGCAAAAACAGACAAGTGGCACCCTTGCCGTCCACATATCCCTCCCTGCAACGCAAAAGGCAGGAAGGTGGCCTAAGTCTGCCTGATATGGCTGCCACATAATCTACAATAGAAACAAAAAATAATTATGATAACATCTTAAAATGTGCAACAAGGGAAAATGATTTCAACATATTCTTAAGGAAAATTATAAAGACGGATCTAATCTTTACGCAAGAAAAAAACGAAGACATAAATCATCAGCATAACCAAACGTAATTTTTGTATATTATTACCTGGTCCGGCTGCATTCTAACTAATTGCTCGCGATAGTGGATCAACGCCATGCTGGATGGCCTACTCTTCGAGCTTGGCACTCGCACCCACCTACAGTTACGAGCGAATAACATAACATAAGATAATACCACTGAAATACTAAGAAAAGTAAATTCCATAACTAAGAAGAGTAAATTTCATGAAAATACTTACTTAAATGCAAGTGGAGCATATGGCCATGGACCATAATCACATCCAGGTGGGGCTCTATCCTCGGGCACAAGAATGGCAACCTCGCCCATGCCCAATACTGGACCAATTGCAATGCCCCACCAATCTGTGATGACTCTTTATGGCTTGCCCGACACAACTCTCTATACAACCATGCCAAGCAACCACTACCCCAACTATACTGTCGCGGATCACGAAAGTTCCGCAAGAACTCCAAGAACATCAGATGCACCCTATCTCCCGACTTGTCCATGAAAATCTTATCCCCTAGTAGTGCTAATATATAGCATCGAGCATACTGATGTATTTGCATCTCCGTTGCATCATGAGGCAATGGCTCTTCAATGCGCTGAACAAGGCGGCTGATGAGAATTCGTTGTCCCACCAAAGTTTTGTTGTCAGCCTGCGGAACTTCAAAACCAAGCAACTCCCCGCATAGTCGCTTCCAATCCCCATCCTCTGCAGCAGTCGGCCCAACCAAGACCTCACCATCTATAGGAAGTCCCAAAATGACCTCCACATCTTCTAGGGTGATTGACATCTCACCATGTGGAAGGTGGAAGGTATGTGTCTCCGGCCGCCATCGCTCAACTAGGGCCGATATTAGACAGTGATCTATCTCTCTAGAAGGGGCCCTAAACAATCCTTCTAGCCCCACCAACTTGATAATGTCAATCACTCGATTATCTTGCATCGTTATGTTTGCCATCTCCTTAGCGCGACCACGACACGTAAGTGGGCCTGGGTCCTGCAACATGGATCAAAATTATAGCAGTTGTTAGAACTACATATACAACTTTGAAAGAAGTTGGTAAAAGTCAAAGACAACAAAAAATTTTATCGGTTGTTAGAACTAGATATTTCACCTCGCCATTCCAAATATCCTCGGATCGATGATGCGGTTGTCGCGTCAACAATGAAGGATCTTCTGGACCAGGGCGCACAATCTCTGGCTCCATACTGCAAATAGTGCAACAATATTTCACATTAATAGTGTGGGGGCAAATAACTTAGTCATAGACTGAAAAATAAATTAAAAAAGAAATAAAACTTGGCTTATTCGAAGTTACACTAACTAAATTGATTATACCTTTTTGTTTGACCCAGTACTATTGCTTAAAGAAAAAAAAAATCCCTATATTGCTGAAAGTTTTCTCCAACTTGTTATCTAGTATGGTGCTAGATAGGAACAAAGTGATATGCTACATGTTATTGTTTCTATTTAGTAAAAGCTAGATGGCTTATCATAGTTTCTAAACTTGAGTGTTAATGATTAGAGTTTTGCTGAAAATCAGGCTCTTCATCACACAGTCTCAAAACTATTTAGCTCAAGGAGCTTTTAGATTTGAGCCAATGTATCTAATTAAACTACTTAACTTTTAAATATCCTTTGGTCATGACAGCTTCAACTTTTGTTTTTAATTTTTTGGAGTATATGTGTACACCTTGTGTGCATAAGAAAATGAATGCTGGGGGGGTCCTTGCTCAAAAGTTAGGTAGACAATTTCCACCATTAATGAACAACATATTACTCATAAGGGGAATCTGTTAACATGCATTATTCTTCAAAGTAACTAAAATGAACTAATATGCAATAGGAACATACATGAGGTGCATGATCACTTGGCAAAAATATCCAACAATGTTTACTTCAAAAGCTGAGAAGGCAGACTACTTTGACGGAAAACTTATTTTATTTTTATCAGCTGTTTTCATAAAAAGTGCTTATGTATGCATTATTGTTATTTTTCAAATATGTCACAGTATTCACAGTATGCATTATCTCCTGTACATGCATGTCTAGATATTGCATGAGTATTTGACAATGTTCACAGTATTCACAGTATGACAGTATTCACAGTATGCAGTATTCACAGTATTTGTCAATGTTCTAAAGTATCTCTCTGACAGTTGCAACTTGCAAGTAAGAATCTCTAAGCAACAAAGGTGACAATGGAAGACATCCTTTTGCATTTTTTTTTCTTCTTTTTTGTTTTTGTGCGCGCACTACTGTAGTCCTAATTTCTATTTGATTTAAATGTTACCCTTGCCACAAACTCCTAAACAGAATCTATTGATGTGGCAAATAGAAATCACCCTCATTATATTTTGATGACGTTGTGCCATGGCACCCAAAACAAGTTCTCTCTCTCTTCCTCTCTCACGGCTATTTAAAGCTCAACCCACTACCAAATCATAATCATAGCAACCCTCCTCTTAACCACTTGGCACCCACAGCCAAAGCCCAGAAAACACCATCAAATTTCCCAAAACAGGAATAATAAGAAACAAATCAAAACCAAATTTCCCAAAACCCATAAAATCAAATGCTTTCATACAATCCAACACCTTGTCATCAACCCTTGTCAGCAACCCTCACCTCCGAAACCACCCCATAAAATCACAATTAATATGAAATTACCCAATAAAATCACAATTCATATGAAATTACCCAATAAAATCACAATTATAACAACATAGTCATTACAATTTACAACCAACTCAAAACAAACCCATGAAACACAAAGAAAAAGCAGAGTTTACCTCTGAGAGAGAAAGATGGGAGCAGTAGGTTAGAATCGGCGGCGGCGGTGGCAGACTAGAGAGTATTGAGTAGAGAGTGAGAGTGAGAGTGATCGTCGGCGGCGGCGGCGTCGGACTCTGAGTATTGAGTAGAGAGTGAGAGTGAGAGTGATCGTCGGCGGCGGCGGCGGCGTCGTCGGACTAGAGACTATTGTCTGTGATCGTCGGTGTGATCGGCGCCGGTATCGTGAGTGTGAGAGTGAGTGAGAGAGAGAGTGAGTGAGAGAGAGAGTGAGTGAGTGAGTGAGAGTGAGAGTGACTGTGAGGGTCACGGTGACTGTGAGAGTGACGAGTGAGGGGAGAGTATAGTTAGGTTTGAGTGAGTGAGAGTATATCATACTTGTATTTTTCTGCAACACGGTTTAAGTTTAAAACTGCGTGTAAATCGAGTTTATAAAACTCGATTTACAAACCGAGTTTTATAAACTCGATTTACACGTGGATATGTTTAATCCACATCAGCGTTTGAACCCGTCTAAAATCGAGCATTAAAAACTCGATTTCTAAGGGTATCTCGAGTTTTAGAAACTCGAGATGCTAGTTTCCTATTATATTTCAAATCCGGCCAACTAACTAAATTATTAGTATCTTATTGTTATTTGGAAAGGGTGTTCCAAGCATCTCAATATCAAATATAAAACCCATTTTACTGTATATTTTTTAAATAAATAAATAAAAGTATATTACACGAGTGTGACAATAGACCTATAATCTCTCTTCTTCTTCTTCTTCTTTTTTTTTGTGTGTGTGTGTGTGTGTGTGTGTGTGTGTGTGTGGCTATTGTGAGATTCCGCTGTGATAAGTTGATAAATTAAAACCAAATTTAGACATCTAATGGGATATTCTTAGCTAATGGAAAAGAAATTTGGTCGGAGACTTAATTATTAATTAGTGGATGATTTAGTTTCATGCTTTTAAGTTATTGTTGTTTATGAAATGGTTAATGTGAGGAAAGAAGAGCTCACATGTGTTTGGCGAAAAACAATTTATGCTTTATTCGTGTTTATGAAATGTTTTTTTTTTCCCTAATAAAAAAGTGGGGATAGTCAATCCAAGATCGCAATGTATTATTATTATTATTATAAAAATGGTTTAAGTCAGTCAAGAAGAGCACTAGCTACCTGATGTGTTTGGCTAAAGACAGAACGCATCACTGACACAAGATCGGTCCCATGGGTGAAATGATCAAGGCCAAGTATCCCTTTTAGCTGTTGTAGGCACACCACAGTGGCTGCTCCTGCCATGAAACCTACTATGGTTGCATGTGATAGAAAATCCACTATAAACCCTAGCCTGTGGTCAAGTATGCATAACTTTTAGAATACATGAAGCCATTAATTTGCCACTGAAAAGCAATAAAATAGAAGTAAAACTTAAGTATAGTTCCTAGGACGAAGGCGTGCATCACATAAAGAATTGTATCTAAAATTTGTGAAAAAGAGAAAACTAACTAGGGTTAAATAATTCAAAGTTTATCATTATCCGACAATATATGTCAAGTGAAGGCAATAATGAATTAATCACAGTATGGAGTCTTAAACATGTGTTAACACATTTCTAAAATTAGTAAAGTGTCGTCTTGTTTCCCGGCTAATGCACTAGAACATTCGACAAAAAGTCTTACCCTAGAGTATGTGGGTTGTGGTTATATTAAAAAAATATATATACAATTTTGCATTAGGAGAGAAGAGGGAAGCTCATTGAAATAATTATTTAGCAACACCAAATAATAAAAGACAACATATAATTCCAGCGCAATGAGAGAACAAGCACAATATTCTTACTTAAAAAATTTCCTTGCCAGTTTAAGTGCCTAATATTTTTTGGTCAAATAGGTTCCCCATTAATTAACTTACCAAACCTGAAGAGATGAGAAAAAGGAGCAACTGACTAACAAAGTTAACAATCTTTTTGTGCTATTGTGATCTCTATGCTAGCTCAATTTCCTTTTCTATGATGAATTGTGCAATAATACAAACCTTAAAAATCCCAAACAAGCTTGGAAAACTCCAGCAAAGAATGTGGCCGTGAAAGCAAGGTGAAGATAGAGCTTAGGATTTTCAAGAGCATTAACTTCTTTCCCCAACATTGCTCCGGTGAGAAGGGATGCAACAGCAACAGTACCCACAGCCAAATCCCTGGAGCTACCCATCAAGGCATAAACCAAAGGTGGAACAAAGCTTGAATCTACAAATTTTGAACAAAAAATCACAAACACCGTTAAAAAGTTATTCATAATGTATATACTGAAATTATTGTTTTATGTTTTAAGCTCAAATTTCTAGCACTCACATAGGCCAAGAATTGGAGGCAAGTTGGCTAGCTTAGCATAACTAATCCCCTGAGGGATTGCCAAGCTAGCAATGGTGATCCCAGCAATAAGGTCAGCTTTCAAGAACTCTAAAGTATAACGAGGTGCCCATTCTAGAAATGGCAAGAAGTATTGAAGTCCTAGTATGACTTTTCTTGAGGGTGGTTGGTTCTTGAACTGTCTCAATGGGTCATCAGGAAAGAAAGTCTCTTTGAGAGAGTACTTCAATGACTTGACAAAGGGTTGTGGTGGTGGAATCGCTACACGGTGAGAGCACTCCACGTTTGAAGGGTACGCATAGTCAGCGTTACCCATGATTATTGCACAAGTGAGTGTACAAGCTAGAATATTGTTTGGTACAAGTTTTGGATCCTATGTATGTATGTATGTATGACGCTAAATTGTTGATGCCTTTTGCTGGTGTAGTAGGAGGTTTTTGTGCCAAATTTGGAGGAATAGTTGTGCTAGACTGAGAGAAATGATGGTGGTGGTGGTGGTTATAATGGTGGTGATAGAGGAGGAGGTTCTTAAGCTTAGACTGGAGATGGGGGTGACTACTATGTTTATGGCTTTATATAAAGTTGGAGGATATAGTGTGGTATTATTCTCTAAAATACGAGTTCTTTTTAGTATTCGAGTGCTTTGAGGGTCCCGACTCCCACGTACAAGAAAGAGGACACGTTTGCAGTTTGCTAAAACTTCTTAATAGTATTATATACTACAAAATTTTCAGCTACTTTCTCTCACTAATTATCTCAAATCAAAGCAAAAACAGAGGGCAAAATTGCTTAATTGCTTACCATAAAGTTGGGGGGTGGGATTTGTTGCATGCCCTAATTAATTGTAACGTGGTGTCATGCTATTGGATGATTTTGCAGACATTCTGAGCTTGACACGTGTAATAACATACTTGTGGTTTGTACCGTTTAATTCATGGTAACGAGCAGAAATATCCTACCAATTAGAGGACTCTGATTGACTAGAATTTGTGTTGATTAATTTTCAGAATCAAACCTAACTATGCCTAACTATATATGTTGATGTCAATTCCAGAAAACAAAATTTGTGCCAGAAGACAAAATTAGTTCTGAAATTATCTTTGTATTCCACTATGTATGAAAGTAGGCAATAAGCCAATAATGCAATCATTTCAAATCTCTTTCTTGAACCAGATTCGTGGGCAATATTATTTGATATATATTTCCCTTCCCTATTCCTGGAGAGGAGAATTTCCCTCCTAACCACTTAATAAAAGTTCAAGGCCCACCTAGGCAATGGTAAAATATGGAATTTAGGTTATATTTAGTAATTTTTTTTTCCTCTTATTTTCTATTGTCAAAAAAAAAAAAAAAAAATTCTACTTTGAAACTAAAAAACTTGTTTAGCAAATTAAAATGGATAGAAAATAAAAACTGTTTTTACAACTCAAAATACTGTTTTCAATTTCTAATTTTTAAAAGTCAATGAAAAAACGCATTTAATTTAATGAATCTATCTCATTTAATGGGTTAACATTAGAGTTCAAATCCTAGTAATAACATATTTTAGTATTTTCTATTTTTTTCTTTAAAAAGCTATCTTTTTAATTTCAAATAACCAAACATGTTTTTTATTTTAAAAATACAATAAAATTGATTTTTCTTTATATTTCCAAAAACAAGTTTTTAAAAATAGAAAACAAAAATTGTTACCAAACATAACCTAAAATTAAATAATAATAAAAAAAGCCCCAGTTTCCACAAAGCTTTTTGCTTAAATGAAGTCTTAAAGTTAAAATAAGTATTTTTTTGTTGTTGAGATAAATAAATAGTAAGAAATAGAATTCAAACCAAAGATACGAGGGACTATAAAAAATATTACTATAACTGGAGTATCACTTATATCCTAAGTAAAATTATAACACCCATTGTTACCATTCTAACAAAAGAATATATGTATTTATAAAAAAAAAAGAAAAAAAGAAAAAAAAGTATTGTTGTAAACATTACTTTAAAGGAGATGTTAAGTTCTTTTACATTTTTTTTTTTGAGATAACTAACCTGAGGGCAAACTTCATTCAAAGAAAAATGATAGAGAATACAAAACATCATGAACAACTGGAGGAGCTATATCTCCAGGAGTGGTATCAAACCAAACCTGTAGCTCACAGCCTGACTTAGAGCATCTAGCTAAATGGTGGGCAACTTGATTGACTGATCTTTTAACATGATTGAAAGAACTAAAGTGAAAGTCCCTAGCCAAAACTAGAATATCTTCAATGACATGACCATACTCGGGGTTGCTAGCATCTTCCCTACAGATAGCTTTCATAAGAACCTCTGCATCACCTTCAAAGATGCAGTCTAGAGCAGATATTTCTTTTGCAAATTCCATAGCCCTTCGACAAGCCAAGGCTTCAACCGTAGTTGCAGAGAAAGGGAGCGGGACTTGTTGAGACAAAGCTGCACTGATTGAACCTAAAGAGTTTCGGACTACAATGCCAATACCAGCAGCATCCAACTCCTTGAACAAAGGTGCATCAAAATTAATTTTAGTGTGAGGCAGAACAAGGGGACACCAACGCACTAATCTATTACTGGGCATATCAGCTCGGGTTGGAGAGATTTGGGCTGCTAGAAAATCCGAGAGCAAGACCTTTGCTCTGTCTTTGATCCGATGTAGCTCAACCCTCTGCTCTCCAAGCCTAACAACGTTCCTATCTCGCCAAATCAACCAGAAAATTAATGCTAACAAGTTTGCATTAAGACAATCCCTCATGGTGAACATCAGTCCCAGCAAAGCATCAAAATCACACAAATCATACCGTAGTAACTTCATCAGCATGACATCATCCTTCCATATAACCATCAGAGAGTTACAAGACCATAGTGCGTGTATTGTGTCCTCATTTGCACAAAGACAACCTGTGCAGGTAGAAAAATCACCTTACGCCTCCATAGATTACATAAGGTAGGTAAGGCATTATAAGAAGCTCGCCAAAGAAAGTGTTTAACTCGATGAGGGACTTGGAGCTTTCAAATACCAGTCCACAAAAGATGGTTCTTGGCATGCGATGAATAGCTAGGTTGCAGATTCCTAGCCACCATTACTGCTAGTCTGTAGGCACCACGATTTGTATAACTACCATTCGTGGATGGGAGCCATACCAGCTTGTCTGGAATAATACGATCACTTAGAGGAATACCCAAAATAAGATTTGCCTCATGAGGAGAAAGTCATGCCTTATTAAATCTATGTTCCATGAATCAGAATCAGTATCAATGAGAGCACTCACCATTGATGAAAGAGGGAGCGCAACAGGTGTGGACGTAGTTCTCGCTGCGAGCAAAGAGGGAATCCATTTAGCTTCTCTAATTTGGACAGATTGGCCATCACCTATTCTCCAAACAGCACCCACATCAATAACATGACGAGATTGGAGAATGCTTTTCCAAGCATATGAGCCCTTATTTGAGGAGTTACATTCCATGATGGAGGAATTTGGGAAAAATTTAGCTTTGAAAACTTTATAAAATAGAGAATTCTCACAAGTCTAAAGCCGCTAGACCTGCTTCGCTAAAAGGGAATCATTGAAAATGGATAAATCACGAAAACCCAAACCTCCTTCATTCTTGGGACGACACATCTTCTCCCAACTCACCCAATGAATTTTCCGCTACTCCCCTCTATACCCCCGCTACTCCCCTTTTAGGAGATTGAAACAAGACATGGCATAGGTGGGAGTTGCTTAAATCACCGCCTTAATAAGAATTTTTCGGCCAGCTTGGGAGAGGAGCTTCTCGTTCCAACCTTTTAGCTTTTTCCAGACTCTTTCTTTTATGAGACTAAATGATCTTTTCTTCTGTCTGCCAACCAGTGATGGGAGGCCCAAGTAATGCTCATAGCGCTGTGACACTGGAACTCCTAAAAAGATAGATATGGCATTCCGAAGATTATAAGGGGTTTTGAGCTAAATAAAATACTGGTTTTACCTCTATTTATGCTCTGGCCTGAAGCTTGCTCATACATATACAGCAACGATTGAGTTTGGACACACTCAACTATAGTTGCTCTACAAAATACTAAGCTATCATTTGTAAATAGGAGGTGATACACCCTAGGGCCAGCAACACATAATGAGACTCCCTTAATATTTTCGTTCTCTTCAGCCTTCTTGAGAAGAGCATGTAAGCCCTCGGTAACCATTACAAACAGATAAGGTGAGAAGGGATCACCTTGGCGAAGCGCCCAAGATGGAGTGATAAGACCATGGGGCTGCCCGTTGAACAAGATTGAGTATGTGACTGATCTGATGCAAGCCGACACCAGAGCCACCCATTTTTGACAGAACCCCATTTTTAGCATGATTTTCTCCAAGAACACCCACTCCACCCGATCATACGCCTTACTCATATCAAGCTTTAACGCCATATATCCTAGCTTGCCTGTTCTTTTATCTTTCAAATAATGCAGGTTTTCATGAGCAATCAAAATGTTATCAGTAATAATTCTTTCAGACAAGAAAGCGCCTTGAGACTCAGAAATTAGATGGGGAAGCAAAGGTTTTAAACGATTAGCTAGCATTTTTGCAATAATCTTATACAATACATTGCTCAAACTAATTGGTTTGAAATCAGATACCCTTCGCAGACTATGGATTTTGGAATTAGAGTTAAGAAAGTATGGTTAAGCTTATCGAGAATGATACCTGAGTTTAAGACTGATAAAACAGCACCTGCTACCTCACTGCCCACTTTATTCCAAAATTGTTTGTAAAACAGAGGGGGGAGAACATTAGGACTAGGAGAAGTATTCGAGTCCATCTGATGAAGAGCTTTATATATTTCACTAACTTCAAAAGGCTTCACCAAGTCAGTATTCATGGCTTCGGTAACTCTTAATTCCACACCAAAGGATAGGATCGAATTGAGTGGGATTTGCCGATGAGAATAGATTAGAATAGAAACTAAGCAATATATCCCCAACCTGAGATTCTTCCTCAATCCAGACACCAACAGCATTCTCTGTGCCAGAAATATAATTTCTTTTATTCCTCTTTGAAGCTCTACAATGAAAGTATATAGTATTTTGGTCATCGTATCGCAGCCAATCTGATTTTGATCGTTGGCTCCACATCCGTTCTTCCAAGGCCGTGAGTTTCTAAAGCTCCTCATTCAGCAATGCAAGCCTATCATTCCCACCCCCTGCCATGGAGCGAGCTTCTGCTTTCTCTAATTGTTTTCTTACTTTGGCTAAATTCCAACGGACATTCCCAAAAACCTATTTATTCCACGTAGACAACTGCTCTTGACAATGACTGACTTTCACCAAAACACTACTCATGGGGTCCATATCAGAGCCCGTGTCCCATGTAAAATGACCACTTCCTCGCATCTTTCATCCGTTACCCACATTGCCTCAAATCTAAATGACCTCTGAGGTCTATAAAAGCGACAACTAACATCATCAATACATAACCAAATAGGTTTATGATCAGAGGAAAAACCTGGTAGGTGATGCAAACAGGCCATTGGGAATTTCTGAAACCAGTCAGAGGAAGCTAAAGCTTGGTTCAGTCTCACCCACACAACCGGACCATCAAAGTCTCCCTATTAAGTTCTTCTACATGTAAATAAAATAAAATTTTTTGTGTATTTATTAGAGTATAGTATGATATGATAAGTTTTCTTCAAAGATTTTTGAATGAACATATATATCAAAATTTAAAGCCTTTTTTTTCCACAATACGTAATCTCTCTCTCTTTCTCTCTTTCTCTCTTATGTGTGTGTGTGTGTGTGTGTGCACTCTTTAAATTGGTGCTTTACTATTTACATTGGTATCATAATTTGACCCCAATGGAAATTTTTTGCTTCCATCCCTACTCTTACCATCCCTCCTACTAAAAAGTAAAATTAGATTTTCAAATCAATAAAGGCTTCATTTGTTTCGTTATAAATTCTTCTTTAACATAGAATGTCCAAAACATTTTTATAAAAAATTTTCTTTTCTATGCTTGATTACACTCTTGAAAGCACTCAAAGAATCTATTTTTTTTTTTTATTTTATGTTTGACATGACATAAAATGTGAAAATTTACACCATCGAGATGGGTCTGAGTCAGGATCGTCCTCCTCCATAACATTGTCTCCCAAGCTTTGTCATCTGATCAAGTTATTGAAGCTTGTTGATGCCCACTTTGGCAAAAAGGCCCAATAACAAGAAGAATCCCAACAATATGAAAGGGGTGGAGGAAGGAATGTCAGCAAAGTAAGAAAAATCATTAAATCCGAATGGTAGGAATAATGGTCCACATGCCTATAAAATAGTAAAAAATGTCATAAAGAAAGTAAACGGGCCCAAGGGAGCCCAGAGAAGTAAGTATTAAGCCTATGGGAATTGTAAGAAGTGGAAAGCAAGCAAAAATGGGTCGGAGAAGCCCAAAGAAAGGAATTAGTAAATGGGGTTGGTGCAAAGGCCAACAAACCTCTGAAGTAAAATATATGGTAATTGGGCCGGGAAAGCCCGAAAGATTTAGCAAATGCCCATGAGAATGTAGGAATGGAATGGGCTGAAGATGTCCAAAAGAATAAGATGGGCCAAGGAAGTCCAAGATGGTATGAAAATTAACCCATCAGAAGTACTAGGCAACGTGAACTAAGCAAAGGAAAAGTGTATGGCAGGCCCAAAGGAGGCCCAGGAAAAATAGTTAAGTAACACATGGCATAAATAACACAGTGGCATGACAAAAGTATCAGTCGACCCACGAACTAGAAGTAAGAGGAGACAAGGGCTGATTTGAAGGAGGCAAGGCCCATGCCCAAGCAAAACCCATCCCAGGGAAGAAATGAGAAGCAAAGAATGAAGACCTAGTGATTCATCCATGCCACAAAGGGTTAAAAATGAGCAGCAGAATGTGCAGCAAAGACCAGACAAATTTGCAGGCAATGACAAACGCGTGACCAACAGACAAGCCATGGACTCACGTGAAAGTGGAGCACGCACAAGGCTCAGGCACCACCCAATTATATCAAGCCAATACAGGGGCAGTGGGCCATAGGTCAGAGGTAAGAGAGGGTACAGTCTAGTGGTGGGGAGAAGGGGGAAGTCTATTCTAGGATTCACGCTCAAGTTCTTTTAGGAGAAATGTCCTACTAGGATGACATACCACCCAAAAGAGGGAAAGCTGAGTTGGAATCATTAGTTGCATGTCATAAGAATTAGTAAGAGAGAATACCCAACCCTTATCCAGATGGTAATGCCAAGGAGAGCAGGAAAATAAAACAAAACTCTCTTATCTGGGAATGGAACGTGGAGCAGCCAGCATAGGAAATTGGTGATGGGTAAGCAGCAGCAGACCAGTGGGTGGCTCAGGAAGGACACCCACACCAGGCTAAAAGTGGTCGAGAGGTAAAACAGTAAAACTTATCACAACAGGCAGTATAAATGGGCCTTAGCTGTGCATAGTAAAAGGGAGGAGAAGTAGGCAGATAGTAAAGGAGAACAAGTGAGAAAAAAATAGCAAGAAAGAAAATAACGGAGAACAAGTGAAAAACAGCAGGAAACATGGAGAGAAGAGAGAAACCAAAAAGCAAAGAAAAACAGAAAGGATAAACAAAAAAGAGAGACAGGAGTAGGAAAACAAAGAGGTGTGATAGAGTATGCACCAATAGGCTACTCCCTTCTCTCCCTCTTAATAGCCTACTCTCCAGCAAGTTAAAGGACTTGAGATAAAGCCATTTAGGTCAATTCTTTCAAAATAGGCGAGTTTCATGGCAGGATGTCCCTGTGAGATTGCCCATATTGGATATTGGTTCCCTCTTTTGACTTAAATCCGCTAAGGAACCAAGTACAGCAGACTAATCCCCATTTCCCCTCTTTTATAACGATTGATTAAGCATTAGTATTACCTTTTTTTTTTACTCTCGCTAACTTATTTCTACCGTACTTATATTGCTGTGTTTTCTTATTGAGAAAGTGGTTTAAATATTATCTTTTATTGGCAGCAAACATGTATTTCTTATCCTATTATATTATGTGCCTCCTGCTATAACATTTTTGTGACACCATCCTCTGCTGTGGGCATGTGACCAAGATCTCAGTGAAGGGGTCCTAGCTTGCATACAAGCTGGCTTGAGGCGAGTTTCAATTGTGCTAATCCCAACTCTCCTACCCCAGAACTATTGGGTCACAGCGTGGCAGGAAGTAGTCTAGCCCAGGAATACAAAAAATGCCCACCACAAAGCTCTAATAAATAAAAGGGAGGGGGGGGGGGATGGGTTACGCATAGTTTTCATAATTGTTTTACAGAGAAAAAAATGTGTAAAATATTTTACAATATTTTTTTCGATCAACGAAAATTATTTTCAAGTTTAACCATGATTTTACAATGAAACAAACACCCACAAATACTGAAAATGATTTTAAAAAATATTGTACAACTAAACAAATGAAGTGTAAAACTAAATCAAGCATTGATTGTAGAGAAAATCATGGGATATGTTATTAAATAAAGGGATTGACTGGTCATGATTTTCTCTAGCACTAAATCTTCAATTCACATTCAAATTATTATTGAATTTTATCTGTAATCCTTATTATAAATATAAATTTCATTGTAATATGTTATTAAGAAAAGTATATGGAAAAAAATATAACTTTTTAGGTCTCTTCCCTTTACCTATAGACCACAAGGTTGAACCATGTATAAACTCTTTTTTCCCCTTCTAAATATCTTATCTTCTCTCTTTAATTAGGTCACAAATTTCTACCCCCTCCCACCTCTTATGTTTTTAATTCATATTAGTCTCAAAAGATTTCAATTTCAAAATTATGCCTCTAAATCATCTAGATTTTAGATTTTAGTGGTCAAAACTGTACCAAAAAGGGAAAAAGTTTGTACTCACCAGACAAAATGTGTCATTGACTCACATACTCACATGTATAACTATACTGTGTCAAATTAGAAAGATACGTTAATTCTTGGAGTTAATCATTTACTCCATAAATTGGAGTCCACTATTTGATTTCCAACCTCTCAAATGTTACTTTCTAGTGGAAGAGAAAACAAAAGCAATTTTGTTTTTGTTTTTTCCTAAAATAGAAAGCAAGATTATTGTTTATTTTTTGATAGAAAGAAAGCAAGATTATTTTTGATTTGAAGGTCCACCAAATTGTATTATTGTACCACACGTAAAAAGTCACTAAATCCAATACACACATTTGGGTTGACCCAAAAGATATGACTCAGGATCAGTGGCTCTAATAATACGTACTCTTTCTCTATCAGATCTTTGGGTCAAACTTGAAATGCTCAAAAACAAAACAAAACAAAAACTTACTCAAAGAATGAAAACTGTTGCTTTTTCACGACCAAGTTTTGACGGTCCACGCTGACTTGTAAATTTAGCTATCGCACTCGCACGCTCAAACTCAATGCTTCGTCTTGAAACGGAAAGGTCGGCTTGTTTTGACACATTTCAAACTCATGCGGTGAAGTGTGAATATTGACCAACTTTCCTTTGTTGGCACGCATGATGGGAAATGGTAGTTCTCATTTATCAACTGATCGAGTGATGAGTATTTAGGTAGAACTAGTACGTAACTTCTGTTTATGTGTAGTAGTGTTGTTGATGTTAATTTGAGTTATTAAAAATATAGGATATAGTTTGACCAGAATATTTGGTGTACTAAAAAAAATTTTCTTAAAATTTTCATAATATTGGTTACGCCGAGTTTCTCATTATATTGTTATTACATATATAAGTTTAAAAATTACTATTAGATACTACAAAATATTGTCTGTGAAATTCTACTAAATATAACTCAAAATAAAATAATAAACTAGTTAAATAGTATCTCCTAAGTTAAATGGGGATATGCATATGAGATAGTTCAACTCAATTATAATTTGTTAATTTCAATATCTTCACATACAAAATATCTAAATAGAAACAATATAAAAAAAATGCTCATAAGTTCAGAGAAAAAATAACAGTAAAAATCTAAACAATTTAATTTGTATGGAAAATTAACAAAAAACAAAATCTAATTTTGATCTAATTGAATTTTCTTTAAGCTTTGGTTTAAAAGAGTTTAATATATATATATATATATATGTTAAATTACTGACAGGATCTTATGTTTTAATATCATGTTAAATTACTGATTGTCTCAAAAGTTTAAATTATTGAAATATGATAAATTTAATCATTTGACCACATACTTCTAACAGAATTAGATTATGATTTTTAACTATAAAGAGTCTTGCAACTCAATTGGTTGACATCATATCTTAGTATTTCTAAAATATTCAAGATTCAAATCTTCCCTGATCATATAGTAACTAGATGGTATTTCTTAATGTTTTAAAAAATGAGGTATAATAAATAAGTTGAATGGATACATGAAATAAATTCATGTATCTTCTAAATGTTGTTTGAATTTGTAGAGTAAAATAAATTATCTTTTTTTTTTTTTAATTTCTTGGATTTAAATAAGGAAAAACAATGCTTACATGGATAGAAATATAGTGCATGTTTCTTTTATAAGAAAAAAAAAAACACTTAAGTCAATCTTGTTATCTTTTCTCTAAGAATCCATGCATATATTAAATTGTTATAAAATTTCACAATGTAGAAGAAAAAAAAAAAAGATTATGTAAGAATTGTTGTTGAGAGATTGAATGTGATGGACAAAGAATGATGCAGGGCAATTTCAAGTAGTTATATCCTAATCCTCTTATAACTAATTAGTTAGTTAGTTAAATGATTTCTTAAGCATTAGCCAATAGGATTTAGACACTTGTCAACCATCTAGAGACTGCCAATGCCAAACAACTAGTATAAGTAGTAGAATGTAAGCTCTTTGTAAATTAGTTTTTGAATGTGAATGAATTGTTAGCCTTTGTGTGCTATTTGGAACTGTGTGTTCTTACAGAAGTACTCATCCACCTATCAATGTGTTCTAAGCAACTTAGCACTCTGATTGTTTTTAAACCACACACAAACAGCCCATCATATTTCCTACATTAGTTTGGTATCAAAGCTTTAGATCCTTAGGATTCAAGTTCGTTTGCAATTTTTTTCTTCATTTTCAGTCCAAGAACCAATCAAGATATAATCTTGATTACTTTTCCTAGCCTAAAATACCTCTCTTTCCAAAACCAAAGCCTTCATATGTACTAGCAATTAGTTTGTAGTAGCAAGAAGCGATGGTATTTGAGAAGACAATGAAGGATAAAGGCAAGAAGCAAGTTGTTCTTGTAGTAGAGGAAGATGATATTGCAACCAATGGACCAAGGTATAGAAGGGTACAAAATGGCTTAGAAGCTAAAGTGGAATTGTTGAGAAGGCAATTACAAGTCTTGACTGAACAATTGAGAAGAGATAGAAAACAATAACACAATCAACTTGATGTTGCTGGAATTGCAACTTAAAATGGGGGGGGGAGGGGGTGGTTATCAATTATGATTAGTTATTTGTTCATATTCCTCAGCAAAAACAAGAGTGGCATAACCGCAATCATGTGATGGTTCAACCAAAGATGCTAAACCAAAATTGGGAATCAAGATTTAAGATTAAATTCCTTAAATTTGATGGAAGCTTGGATCATGAGGAGTTTGCGGATTGTCTTGATCAAGTTGAGGAGATCTTTACTTGTTACGATATTCTAGAATCCAAGAAATTTAAATTGGAAGCATCCAATTTGAGAGGCAAGGCAAGATCTTGGTGGGAGAAGATGAAGATTGAAAGATTGAGGAAAGGAAAAACCAAGATTCATAATTGGGAGAAGATGAAACAAAACCTTAGAGAGCAAGTCTTGGCCTACAACTACAGCCACACCCTTTACAATAAAGTGCAAATCCAAGATGTCCATTTCCTCCATTATGGTTAGACTATTTTAGAAGATTTCAATAAGGCAGTGCCGATTAATAATCAGCAAGTTAAGGGGGCACAATTATAGCTCCTTTCAGTTCTAGAATCAGTGCTCGAAGTGGTGATGCAACATTCAACTTCACCAAGAATGTTGAAAATGGATCAAATTTTGCTAAGTCAAGTAAGGCTTCCAGGGAACCAGCCAAGAACTAGCCTATTTTTTCAAAGGGTAAAACCTTGGTGGTTGAAGAGATAGAAGATCAAGACTTTCTGGTTCAAGAGTTAGAAGATCAAGACATACTAGTAGAAGCGTTCGAAAATCAAGAATTGCTGGTTGAAGAGTTAGAAGATCATGATATGGGGCAGCCTATTTTTGATAATTACATTGAAGAACAAATTGGTGAAAAAGGGAAAGAAATGAGTGATAGCATGATATATGTGGCTAAACCTATTTATGATCAGTCTATGGAAGAAGCAGATGTGATTGTTGAGGAAGAAAATGATTTATCATTAGGAACAAAGGCCTTGCAAGTTCCAAAGTAAGAAATGGAGGAAGACAAACAACATAAAGGTAAAATTTTTAATTGATTTCTTCATTGAAGGAAGAATTTGTGACTTGTTAATTGAGAAAGGTAGTTAATAGAATATGGTGTCACAAGCAATTTTGAACAAGCAAGAATTGAAGCATCAACATAAACTGTCTTGCTTAAATAAAGGAAATGAAATTAGAGTGTCAAGAGGTTGTTATTCCATTCTTTGTGAAGAAGTAGACATATAATCATGTAACTACGATAGGCAAACCATCTTGGGAGGAAGGTGCACATAGTTTGCACAAGATAATGTTTCACTACTCATTGCAACTAAATAAGGGGAAAGAAAGTCTCAAACCAATGGTCAAAATGAAGAAGGCTTTAAAATTGGAGGGTCAACCACCTCCTAATGCAAATGCATCTACATTTGAGTTTTAGTTGTGTGGGACTTCGCTGTGCAAAAGCAGCAACATTTGGTGTGCTGCTAACAACAGCAAAGTTATTATATAAGGCAACTGCATCATCCTAGAAAGCTAGAAATTCATACAAATCTTGTGGCAACCAAGTGTACTTGAAGTCAAGTGCTTCTTAAGAGAGAGTCCTGATGCAGAGCTATTTCAAGTAGCTATATATCATAATCCTCTTTGTAAATCAGTTTTTTGTATGTGAATGAATTGTTAGCCTTCATGTGTTATTTAGAAATGTGAGTTCTTGCAAAGGTACTTATCCACTTATCAATGTGTTCTAAGCAACTCAACCCTTTCATTATTTCTAAACCATACACAAACAGGCAAACAACCCATCATATTCCCTACATTAGAGAGACAATAAAAAAACCAACGCAAAAAATTGGCCTAATTTAAACTGAAGTCTTGAAGGTCTATTTCTATAATGAAAAGCCTTTATATATAAGGAATTTATCTCACACACAGTCACACACAAAAAAAAAAAAAAGACTTAATAAAATGGAATCCAAAGATATATTCAATAGTCAAACCAATAACGGCAGTACTTACACTATAATTAAGAATAATGTTACTTTCTTTGTCCCATAAGTACAATGGCATATAATGATTAATGAGTTTGGACCTCTTGATCCATAATATCTTTAAAATATTATACCTTTTAAAATCAGGGGCAGTGCCACCTAAAGGCTAGGGTGATCTTAACCTGAAAAAAAAAATTATATATAATAATTTAAAATTTTTATTTGTCTACCCTTCAAAAAAATTTGGGAACACCCTCAATTTTTTTTATGCCAATAAAATTAAATTTTGCTCCATAATTTGTTCTACATTCAGTGGATAAATAATTGCTTGATTGTGTACATTGAAAGAAATATAACTTGTAACATTAATAATGAGATTATCATGCAACGATTTCAAAATATAAAAACTCGTAGAATGAAATTGTAAATTTTATGTATTTGCATGTTTTTTATTATTACTGCTGTCAATATATATATTTCTTTTTTTATTAGATTGTATAATTTATGCTCTTTAAGGAACACTCTGAGAAAAATTCCTGGAGCCGTCACTGAGTAAAATTAAGATGCGGTGCTTTCATAGTTTTCTTGCATATATATTTTTTTGTGAGTTCTAGTTAACTCATAAAGTCTCTGATGGTTAAATAAGAGATCTAAGGTTTAATCTCTGCCTACACCAAAAATTGATTGATGTCTTGGTCTGATAATAAAGAGTTATTATCAGGAGGAAACGTCATAAGTTGTAATTCTCTTAAAAAAGAAAAAAAAAAATATATATATATATATATATATATTACTTAAATTATTATCTTCTTTATAGTAATCTCTCTTCTTTAAATTATAGTCGATTAGCTCGAGAACCTCCCGTGATAATTGTCTTATTTGGCAAATAGATTGGTCGCCAATATATATTTGTATATTAGCTGGATAAGAGAGAGTGAGAGAGCATGACAATCTTTTTTGAAAGGTACAGGAGAATTAATTTGCTTTAATCATAAATAATAATTAAAAAAAAAAAGGTATTCTCTCTTTACCGGATAGTTACAAGTCCTATGTGGCCCCAATGATATCTTTGGCCAACCATTCTTGGCAAAGTTATGCATATTTTGCATGTCTATGGCTTCCAGATCAACAGCTCACCTAGAGAGATTGCGGTGGAGAATTGGAGATGATAAAGAGAGAAGCAATTGCGTAAGCCTATACGCGATGTGAGTGATACGTAACATTATTTGTACATATATAATTAAAGAAACAAACTAAATATCCTTTTGGAATACTTAGATAGTGAACTTAATAAACTTAAAGGACATGTCGTAAATTTAAAAGTACTAAATTTCATTTGTCATACTATTAGTCTGGTCAAAAGCTAACATATACATATCATTTATATAATAATAACAGTAATAAGGCAGTGACCTTTTCACGGGTATAAGGCTCTCTACCATAGCGCAAAGAGGGACAACTAACTAATTAAGGCACCGAATTAGGATTTGCATTCATCCGAATGACAATTATTGTGTTTGATAGTTGTCTTTATGACCCTTAGCTGTTGAATTCTGTTTTTTGTGTGTAATGTACTTGTCTCTAACCAGTCCATAATGCATGGATGTGCACATTATATTATGTGTATGAATAATTGAAGCAGATAAAACTAGTAAATTATATTAAAATATTGAAAACTTGGATAAGTCACCGTTCTACAAAATTAATAAATAGTTTTTTCTTCTTAAATCTTAAAGAATGTAAAACTATAATCAACGCTGAGTTTAATTATTAAGCAATCAGCTACTATTGAATAAGTTTCTCAAAAAAATAAAAAAGCAACTATTAAATAATTATGTCCATTTTGCTTTGATTACCTTTTCAAACTAGGGTATCTTGATTCTTGATCCACCTCTGTCGAGAATCTCTGCATAGAGTCCAAAATTTTAAGTATTTTATGTTACTAACCACGTGAACTGGACTTCAACAATGCAAGCATGGTACTCTTCTTTTGTATCCATTCAATAGTATAATAGAGTGCACGCAAATATATTTTGAGAAAACAGCCTAGCTAGCCACTAGTAGCTAGGAAGAAAGAGAATTGTGAAAGAAAAATAAATTGCAACTGGTCTACATCAAGAATATTTCTCGTCATCCAAACTGAGAAATTAACAAGAAGAAGATACAACCTAATTCTTGTCTTTTAGATGTGAAGACAAAGTCTGAAGTTGAATTTCCCTGCACTATATAGTCGTTTTACGTTGAAATATGACTAAATTTTTGTAAGGTCCAAATTTTCAAAGTAGTCCAAAGTTCACGCTACAATTATAGATGGCTAAAGCCCACTATGAATCTTGGCCCAAAACAATGAAATTTGTAGAGAGGGAACCACACAACAGAGAAACATGCTGGCCCCGAGGATTCCTAGGTTCCAGGTTCCCTACAGTTCGTACTCATCTTTTTTCTCTCTTTTTGGCTGTTCTCTCCTTTTTCTCTATTCTTGCCCACCCCTTCCTTGCATCCCCCCTCCTCCTATTTATACCTCTGGTTCTTATCATCTCAGCCCTCCATCTCATTTCCCTTCCCTCTTCCTTTGGTGACACTTGTCGTCCTTCTTGCAGAGAATAGCGATGGTAAAATATCTAGAGATCCCCTTCACTGTTCAGGTCACTTCCTTATTAATGTTGAGGGTAAAGCTGCTGTTTCCTCATTTATTACGGTCAGGAAGTCCTATCTCCAGCATTCAATGCTTCCAGATATTTGTGAGGGTTTACGCCGACTATTCACGGATCCTCGGCCCCCAACCCGAGTAGGATTTTCTTTAAGTTGTTTAATGATCTTCGGGTCTGTCATCCTCGGGTCCTCACAATAGCCCCTTAAAACTTATGCTATTGATTCCAGATCGGAGGATAAGTTTTAACTCATCTAAACTGCCTATTACGTACCAGTTAGTTTCCCACGTGGGGGTGTCTTTTCGAATGCCAACGCACGTCCCTGGCACTTCGGTATCCGCAACTCGTCATTTATGGTGTCAGGCGGCTCCATGTTTACCCACGTTCTACGACGTGATGGAAAATGTACGGTATTGATTTACTTTTACTGAGCGGGAAAATACGCGCGCCCTTTTTTACCACTATATATATAAGACTTTAGGCTAGCTGAGGTTCATTTTTACATTCTGAAGAAAAGAACTCCTGAGGAGCAAACTGAGAGTTTTATAAGAGGTGCGTTAGCTTTCTCGCTGGTTTCCCCTTGTCACTCATTTTATTGCTATTTTTTCATTTTTCATACGATTCAATGGGTAGATACGCTAAGTTAGTCGATACTGACGAGACCAAAGCCAAATTTAAAGCCCAATATAGGATTCTCGATGATGTTGACATCAAACACTGTGAGGAGGGGGAATGGCTACTGTCATCCCGACCCCCAGGGTCTGTAATAATCCCAATGATTGCTTTCATTGAGGGTGGGATGGAAATTCCCATGGGTAGAATGACCCGAGACTTTCTTTTAAACTTTAGATTGACCTCATACCAATGTTCTAGTAATGTCCTTAGGATTTTAGGGTGTGTAGATGCCTTAAACCGCAAAATGGGGACCAACTTGACATGGCACGATGTCAATTGGATATATAGATGCCAAAAGGGGGAAAAGACCAAATTTTACATGAGATGTAGGGTTCCCTCCGTTAGGTTAATTTCCTGTTTACCCGATTCGAGCAAGGGCATGGATGAAGATTTTCTCATCGTGTCCGGGAATTGGCACGACGGGTTGCATTGCCCTACTAAAGAGGGGGAACCAGGTAGTACTCCTAACGATACAAAAGCTAAACCGTTAGGTTTTTCCCTCTCTTTATTTTTTACATACCCACACTGATTTCCTTACTGACGATATTTGTTCTTCATGATAGACGAACATCACACTGCACCCGCCAAACACTTAGTGAACTTCGAGGACCTGAATCACATTCTTAGGTCAGAAATTTTTCTCCACACGGACAGACAGCTGAGAGCGGCTCATGTGATCCTCGGCTACAAGCCATCCACTAAGTGCTTCCAGAGTCCGAAGAACGTTATCAGAGCTAAGGACCTTCGTCTAGCTAAGATAGACGTTGCCGTGCCGGGATTTTTACTGGACGCACCCCCTCCCTGAGGTGTTCAAGACGCCCAGCTTTCGGCATCCCTGACAGCTCAATGGGTTTATCCCCGGGCAACTATTGTAGTTGCTGAAGAAGCAGTTAGAGAAAAGTCCCCTGAACCTCAGCAGGACGAGGTACGCGACAGGGACTTTGAAGTTTTTTGTCGCCCTGACGCTCCCAGTACCTTGGCAATACGCTCTTTAAGCACTATGGGATTCCAAGAAAAGGAACTGGACCTTCTGGCCCTACTGCAAGCTCATGCTGGGGGTTCTTCTCCAGCGGTCACTGTTCCTCCTCGCCCCATTACGCCAACGATATCTCAAACGGCGCATGTTGAGGGGGCTTAGAGGAAGAGGAAGAAAGGACAGGGGAGCAAACACCCTACTGAACCCGAGGAGGGGGAAGTGACTGAACCCCCTACCAAGGAGGCCCGAATGGGCAAAAGCCACTCCAAAAAGTCCACCCACACGGGGACTTCAAAGGACATGGGGACCGACCAAGCTAAAAGGGCTTCTGCTTGGCGTCCCAATTTCACGCTAAGTACAGAAAGCCCCGTCCTTGACAATGCCAACCTAAGGGACCCGCAGAAAGGGAGCTCAAGGTTGGTAGCAGAGTGTTTGGAGAAGGCTCTATGCCTCCCCGAGGACATGGCTGAGTTACGATCCCTCCGGAAGAAGGAGGTCTTTTTGTCCCCGAAGCAGGATTTGGCTAAGGTATCACATCCTTATAATCCAACAAAATATATGTTTGTTATCTAACCTGGATTTGCCCGCTTAGTCTTAACTCGTGTCCTTTGTAGGCTGTCCAAACATCCTTCATGGCCGAAGAGTGGGTGGATCACTACTTGGACTTGTCTCGAAAAGCTGAGCACAATACAGAGATTGCTGTCAAGGCCCAATCCGAGGCAGAGTAGAAACTGAAGGATGCCATGGGCAAGCTTTCCGAGGTGGAGAAAGCGCATAAAAACGCTGAATCTGCACTTGCGAGCTTCGAGAAACGGGCCAACGACACCTTAGAAGCCCAGAAAAATGCTCAGAACCGCCTCGCGCTTACAGTTGTAGAGCTAAAGCAAGTCCATAAAAGATTGGAGGCTATGGAACAGGAGAAGGCCGAGGCAGAGCAGGTTGCTTACGACACCGGAATGAAGAAGGCCGCGGAGAGCCTCATGGCTCAGCTCCAGGGTGTGACCCGCACTTTCTGCTCGGAGGTTTGGGGTCATGCCTTGGACGCGGCAGGAGTTCCTGGTGATTCGGAGCTTCGTGATCCGAACAGCATACTTTACCCGCCGGCTCTGCAACTAGCACCTCCCCCTCCCATGCCTCCTGTGGACCCTAGCCCCACTCATTCCCCTTCATCCTTGCCTTCCGGACAAGACACTCAGCCTATTGCTCAAAAAGGCCAAAGTAAAGATCAAGCCCCACCATCCCAGTCTGACGTGATTGCCTTGGAGGACGAGGAAGAGGAGGCCGAGATTGTGCTTACAAAGAGAAAGAAAAAAGATAAATCAAAGGAGAAAGAAGCGAGGGAGCACGAAGACAAACAATCCACTACTTGAAAGGCTTTGTCTTAGGCTTTAGTGACATTTTGTAATAAAACAGCCGTTTTGCTTTTAACTTTGTTTTGAAGAGAGCCCTTGATTGGCATCAGTTGTACTCAATGAAATTTGTTAATTAGTCTTAATAGTATTCTTGATTACTTGTACTTATCGTCCATTTCATATGCTTATAACTACTTTTTAATATCACTAGCTTCCCATTTCTTACTGTCCTGACTTCATTCGTGTAAATTTCTTTCTATATCCAAGTCGTTCTTCGTATAACTTGTAATGTTGATGCTCACTGCGTTGATGACTCGCAACATCCTCTAAAATTTGATTTTATCATTACCATGAAACTTAGATTGCGCCTGTGCTAAATTTAGTATACTACTTAGATAATTCCATGATTGCATTAATTTCCCCTAAACTTGTGGCCCAAGGAGCCAGACAAAACCTAGGATCAATTTTAACACTCAAAGAATTGCGCCACGATGTCAATTTTCCCTAGGTTTGTGACCCGAGTAGCCAGGCAAGACCTAGGTTCAGCTTAACACTCAAAAATTTTGCTGTGATATTAATCTTCCCTAGGTTTGTGACCCGAGGAGCCAGGCAAGACTTAGGTTCAGTTTAACACTCAAGGGATTTTGCCACGATGTTAATTTTCCCTAGGTTTATGACTCGAGGAGCCAGGCAAGACCTAGGTTCAGTTTAACACTCAAGGGATTTTGCCACGATGTTAATTTTCCCTAGGTTTATGACTTGAGGAGCCAGGCAAGACCTAAGTTCAGTTTAACACTCAAGGAATTTTGCCACGATGTTAATTTTCCCTAGGCTTGTGACCCGAGGAGCCAGGCAAGACCTAGGTTCAGTTTAACACTCAAGGAATTTTGCCATGATGTTAATTTTCCCTAGGCTTGTGACCCGAGGAGCCAGGCAAGACCTAGGTTCAGTTTAACACTCAAGGAATTTTGCCACATGTTAATTTTCCCTAGGCTTGTGACCCGAGGAGCCAGGCAAGTCCTAGGTTCAGCTTAACACTCAAAGGATTTTTCTATTCATTCCGCGAGTACAATAAGGGGTAGCCAACGTGCATCCTTTACAACAAAAATGGCCATTTTTTTTTTATTTCTAGTAATAATAGCGACGTAAATTGTTTACATTCCACGAGCGAGGTATTACTTTTTCGTCCAGGTCTTCCAGGAAATAAGCCCCGATGCCGGCGACAGACGTAATTCTCTAGGGTCCTTCCCAGTTTGGCCCTAGCTTTCCCCATGCCGGGTTTCTCGCTGTTCCTACTACCTTTTTCAACACTAGATCCCCTGGTACTAATGGTCTTGGCTTCACTCCCTTTTCATACGTTTGTTTGAGCTTCTGCTGATAATTGGCCAATCTTACACTAGCTATTTCCCTCCTTTCTTGAATGGTGTCAAGGCTATCATGCAGCACGCTGTCGTTTGCTTCCTCTTCGTACTGCTCGGACCTTAATGTTGGCAAAACGGATTCTAGAGGTATCACTACTTCCATCCCATATGTCATTGAAAAAGGGGTCTCTCCCGTCGACCTTCGGGGTGTAGTGCGATAAGTCCATAGCACATGAGGCAATTCTTCCACCCATTTGCCTTTAGCATCATCCAGCCTTTTCTTTAACCCAGCCAGAACGACCTTGTTAGTGGCCTCGGCCTGACCATTCCCTTGTGGGTATGCCGGCGTCGAATACCCATTCCTTATGCCCATAGTCCCGCAGTACCTTCAGAAGGCCTTGCTGTCGAACTGAAGTCCATTATCCGATATCAACGTATGTGGGATTCCCAACCTAGTCACTATGTTCTTCCACACAAACTTTTTGCATCTACATCTCTAATGTTAGCCAGTGATTCTACCTCTACCCACTTAGTAAAATAATCCGTACCAACGAGGAGCCATCTTCGGTTCCCGGTAGCCCGAGGAAAAAGCCCCACGATATCCAAACCCCACTGAGCAAAAGGCCATGGACTGGAAAGTGGGTTCAAAACCCCACCTGGTTGGTGCATATTCGGGGCATACCGCTGGCACTGATCACATTTTTTAACATAGTCCTGGGAGGTTTTTTGCATATTCGGCCACCAGTATCCCTATGTCAAAGCCCGGTGAGCTAAGGATCTCCCACCAGTATGGCTTCCACACATGCCCTCGTGCAATTCTTCCAAGATGGGCTCAATGGCCTCGGGGTGCACACACAAAAGATACGGTCTCGAGTATGAGCGTTTGTATAACTTCTGCTCCTCGAACAGCCAGTATCGGGGAGTAGCCCGTCGTACTTTTTCGGCCTCCATTTTGTCTTCGGGCAATACTCCTTACTTCAAATAAGTCACAATGGGATCCATCCAGCTTGGTCCCGCGTGAGTATGATGAACTCCCACAACCGGGGTACCAGCGAGGCTGGAGGTCATCATGTCTTCTACCAAGACTACCCGAGGAAGCTTGGACCCCAAAGATGTGGCTAACATGGCCAATGAGTCAGTGTGGGCATTCTGCCCTCGGGGGATTTGCTCGACCGTAACAGTTTTAAATAGGCACAACACAGCCTTCACTTTATTAAGGTATTTTTGCATTCTTTCATCCCGAGCCTCAAAATCTCCATTGATGTGCCCGACGATCAGCCGAGAATCACAAAAAAACTTCACCACCTCTGCTCCCAAGTGTTTGGCTAACTGAGCCCCAGCTAAGACGGCCTCGTACTCGGCTTCGTTATTAGTGGCTACGAACCCTAACCTTAGCGATCTTTCCATAACCAATTTCTCAGGTGTGACCATCACAATACCCACGCCTGCTCCTTTTCAGTTGGATGCTCCATCAGTATAAACTTCCCACGGGGGAGTTGGATTGGGTGCTGCCGCCGTAACTGCTAGGACCATTTTCTCCTACTGTAGGTTAGCATCCGTAAATTCGGCCACAAAGTTAGCAAGGACCTGTCCCTTGATAGCGGTGCGAGGCATATATTTGACGTCGTACGCCCCCAATCTTGTCCCCCACTTCGCGACTCGACCCGTATAGTCTGATTTCCTCATAAGAGCTTGCAGCGGCAGTTGAGTGAGCACAATCACGGTGTGAGCTTGAAAATAATGGGGGAGTTTTCTCGTAGCATGTACAACAGCCAGAATCGCTTTCTCCAGGGGCAAGTAATGCATTTCCGCTTCCTGCAAGGACTTACTGACATAATACACAAGTTTTTGAACTCCGTCTGCGTTGCGCACCAAGACTAGGCTGACAGCGTATTCCGTGACTGCCAAGTAGGCATATAACACCTCCCCCTTCTCGAGTCGGGATAATATTGGCGGACTAGCAAGATATTGCTTCAAATCGGCAAAGGCACGGACGCAGTCATCTGTCCACTGAAAATATTTCCACTTGTGCAAGAGTTGATAAAATGGCCGGCATCTATCCGCGGACCGAGAAATGAACCTATTTAGGGCTGCTGCCATCCCGGTCAACTTCTGTACCACTTTGGGATTCCGGGGTGGATGCAAGCTCATAATGGCCTTAATTTGGTCGGGATTAACTTCAATCCCTCGGTGCGTGATCATATACCCGAGGAACTTTCCCGAGCTAACACCAAAAGAATATTTGGAAGCATTCAGGCGTAGTTGATGCTTTCTCAACACCGAAAAAGTCTCCTTCAAATCATCCAAGTGGTCCTCTACCCTTTTACTCTTTATTACCATATCATCGATATAGGCTTCCATATTTCGTCCCAACTGTCCTTCAAACATTCTGGTCACCATCCTTTGGTAAGTAGATCCTGCATTCTTAAGACCAAATGGCATTACCCGATAATGATAATTACCACTAGGAGCCCAAAAAGCAGTCTTTTCCTGGTCGGACAGTGACATGGGAATCTGGTGATAACCTTGGAACGCATCCAAGAAACTCATCCGAGGATGCCCTACGGTGGCATCGACTAACTGATCAATCCTAGGAATGGGGAAAGGGTCCTTCGGACATAGCTTGTTCAGGTCGGTAAAATCCACACAAACTCTCCACTTGCCGTTTTTCTTTTTCACCACCACAGTGCTAGCAAGCCACTTCGGGTAGAAAATTTCTTTAATGGCTCCGGCCAGTTTTAGTTGGTTTACCTCTTCCCTCACAGCCTCGGCATGCTCACAGGATATCCGCCGAGGAGGTTGCTTACGGGGGATGGCCTTGGGGTCAACATTTAAGCGGTGGCAAATAAAGTCTAGATCAATTCCCGGTACCTCGTATGTTGTCCAAGCGAAGACGTCAATATTGGTCTTCAAGAACTCCATTAATTTGGCTTTCTCGGCGTCGGGTAATTGAGAACCCACTCGAAAATACCTCCCTTCCTCTCTTATTAAGATTTCCTAGAGGTCCTCAGCGGAATCCTTAACCCCCAAAGGGTTTACTACCCCGACTAGGTTCTTTGACTGCTATAAGGTCTTCTGACATGTCTCTGCTTCCTTATTTCCCGCCGTCCTAGTGATTGCCGTCACCAGGCACCGCCTCGCCACCGTCTGACTGCCCAACAACACCCCCACTTGTCCGCCGGTGGGGTACTTGACCTTTACATGCAAGGTTGACGATACTGCGCCTATGGCATGAAGCCATAGTCTAGCCAGTATTGCCACATAGGGTGAGTAGACCTTAATTACTATAAAATTAACCTGTACCTCCTTGTCCCCTACCTGAACGGGCAAACTTATCACTCCCTAGGGGACTACCGTCTTCCCATCAAAGCCAACTAGTGGTGAATCATATGTCTTCAGGTCCTCGGCTTTCAATCCCAAGCCATTGAACAGATCGGGGTACATGATCTCAGCCCCACTTCCTTCATCCACCAAGACTCGCTTTACATCAAACCCCCCAATCCCGACAGTGACTACCAAAGCGTCATCATGCAGTTGAAATGTTCCCTCTTTATCCTCCTCGGAGAATCCCAAAGTAGGAATTAAGGTCAACCTTATCTTTTTGTTAATCTGGTTATTCGAGCATTCTCCCTTACCTTCCAAGCCATTCCGCACAGACATAACCCTAGAAAGGGTCATGCAATCGATCGATTACGTATTAATCAATATTCGATTGATTGGTCTGAGGTTATCGACAAAAAAGATTTGTCTAAGTCACTTCCTTTCTTTTTGTCCAAGTTACTTCTTTTTTTGTCCAAGTTTCTTCTCTTTTTGTCTAACTCACTTCCTTTTTTCTTTGTGAGTTTCGGGAATATCCCCATTCACCCCTTGGCTTGGTTAGGATTACATTAATAGTTCCCAATGCTGGCCGAGCAGCATTATCAGGTTGGGCCCCGCCATTGTGCTGTAATGATCCTCCCGGCTGTAACAAAACGTGGTTGATTTTTCCTGCCCTAGCCAGCTGGTTCAAATGGTCACACAACGTCCTAGATTGCTCTGTGGTATGCCCTTTATCTTGGTGATAGTGACAATGAAGGTTCTGATTTCTCTGGGACGAGTCTCCATTCATCCTATTCGGCCATCGGAAATAAGGTTCGTTCTGTATTTTCTCCAATATTTGATGCACCGGCTCTTTGAATAAGGCATTAACCGTGGGTATCCTAGGTAAAGGCGGGTGACCCGAGAAGTCTCTCCTGGATTGATTGCCCTGGTATCCTCCACCCTTTGAGTCCTTCCTCTCGGGGAATACTCTTGCTTTACCCTTGCTTTGCGTCTAATCTTCCTCCACCCGTTTATACATGTCAATACGGTCCATCAGTTGACGCATATTCACCGCGGTTTTCATTACCAAAGACTTTCTCAGTCCATGTTCAATCGGGAGTCCCACCTTGAACGTTCTCACCGCAACCTCTTCCACATCACCATCGATCTCGTTGTATGTCTCCCAATATCTGTCAGAATACGTTTTAAGAGTCTTGTCGTCCCTCATGGCCAGTGATAATAGTGCATCTAAAGGTTTTGGCACCCGGCTACACGTCACAATTCGCGCACTGAACGCCTTCATTAGTTCCTCAAACGATTCCAATGAGCCCTCCTTCAAAGCATCAAACCATCTCATGGCCACCGGTCCTAAACTAGACGGGAAGACTTTACACATCAACGCCTCATTGTGCGAATGAACCGCCATCTTTTGGTTAAAGTGGCTTACATGCTCCACAGGGTCAGTCCTACCATTATAAATGGCGAATGTAGGCTGAGAAAACCTATGGGGTAGTCTTGCCCTGTTTATCCACTTCGCGAATGGAGATTTGGAGATCTGTCTCAGTGCTTTACTCATGGCATCATTCCCCGTGCCTTGATATGACCACCCCCCGACACGCTTACTCCCACTTCTCTTAGTCCGGGAAGGGTTACTTGAACTTGGGCAGGATTTGCCAGCAGGGGATTCAGACTCCTGACCATCACTTTTCTTCCCGTCAAGCTCCGAACTATCACTGGATGAAGAGGAGGAACTCCGTTCTGCCTTTCGCTTCCGTTTTAACTTCCTTCTATTTCTGATTGCATCCTTCGCATTTCGTCGTCACGAGAGGTTCGATCTCCAGTAGATGAAAGGCTTCTCCACGATTGACCATCAGGATATGACTCCACTACCACACTTGGGGCGTCATTCCTCCGATGATTTTCGTTTTGTGAACCTAACGACTCCTCCCTATTTTGGTTTGCGCTTGCCATTTGTCCTCCAGACAGCACGCTCTATCTTGTTGTTCCCACAGACGGCGCCAATTGTAAGGTCCAAATTTTCAAAGTAGTCCAAAGTCCACGCTACAATTATAGATGGCTAAAGCCCACTATGAATCTTGGCCCAAAACAATGAAATTTGTAGAGAGGGAACCACACAACAGAGAAACATGCTGGCCCCGAGGATTCCTAGGTTCCAAGTTCCCTACAGTTCGTACTCCTCTTTTTTCTCTCTTTTTGGCTGTTCTCTCCTTTTTCTCTATTCTTGCCCACCCCTTCCTTGCATCCCCCCTCCTCCTATTTATACCTCTGGTTCTTATCATCTCAGCCCTCCATCTCCTTTCCCTTCCCTCTTCCTTTGGTGACACTTGTCGTCCTTCTTGCAGAGAATAGCGGTGGTAAAATATCTAGAGATCTCCTTCACTGTTCAGGTCACTTCTTTATTAATGTTAAGGGTAAAGCTGCTGTTTTCTCATTTATTACGGTCAGGAAGTCCTATCTCCAGCATTCAATGCTTCCAGATATTTGTGAGGGTTTACGCCGACTATTCACGGATCCTCGGATCCTCGGCCCCCAACCCGAGTGGGATTTTCTTTAAGTTGTTTAATGATCTTCGGGTCTGTCATTCTCGGGTTCTCGGGTCATCACAATTTTCATTTTGCATCAATTTTTAAATGTGAATTATGTGAACTTAAATTATGAAATATTATATTATTCATTGCCAGCACCTTGTCCAAACTTATAAGATTGCAACATTGTTTTTCACACTCCTACCTAACAAGCTATATATCCATGATTGAAGTACAAAGTCAATTCTGTGTTTCACTGTGTGTATGCTAATGTGTTCTAATTAATGCTGATCACGATCCTAATAACACACTCTTAGTGATACTTTCCACACAGATATATATCAGTGATATTTCCACAGAAACATGCTTATTCTGATGCAACACTAAAAAGTTTCTATATGATAATGATATTCTGCTTGACATTGTCGCGTGCACCAACTATATCCAAATTATTTTATAGAATTTTCTTCTGCCTCATCCTACGATTCCCTATATTTAATTTAACAGGCACCAGTATAAAGCTTTTCTAGAAAAGTAATGTGAGGAAACGTCAGTGCTTAGCGATCAGTGAGGAATAACATGATAATTTAAACCAGCACTTGTAATGTTTTTCCAGTCTACATGTGCTCAATCAAGATAGAAGGTCGTATATACAGTTTGGTCTATTTTTGACTTTATAGTCGATAGGATATATCAATCTCCTCTCTTCCTTCTGCCTTTTTTCTTTCCACAAAGTGGAACAACCAAATAGATGCTATTCTGCTAAAAAAGAGATGGAAAGAGGGCAGAGATCCTTGTATTTTTTTTTTTTTTTAAATAAATAATAATAAGAAGAAATTTACATTTTAAACTTAATTTACAAACGTGATAAATTGAACGTGTAGTTTTAAAAGTAACAACTAAATCTTGAAATTTAAAGAAGTAACAAATTAATTAATTAAACTTTATAATATTTTAGGTATAAATTAAACCCTAAGTTGACAGGGTAACAACTTAAACCCTAAGCCTTATGAACTCAAAACAAAATGTCGTTCCACTTAAATAGGTTGAGGTTTGAATTGTTAGTTTTTAAAACTTTGGGATTTAATTTGTTTGTTTTGAAACTATAACTTTGATTTGTTATTTTTAAAAACTTCAGGATTTAATTTACTACTTTTGAAATAATAGGATTTCATTTGTCACTTTTTAAATTATAGGATTTAAAATGAAAAATTTTTCAAATTATAATTTTGATGCTGAAATCCATCTTTTGCCTCAAGTTTGGTAACAATCCATAACTAAATGGGTGAATCATGCATCAGTTAAAAGTGATCAATTTTTAATCATAGAGTTATAACTCTTACACCATATTTTCTAAAGTGTTCTGGCTAGCATTTTTCTCTATCTAGTCATGAT
This sequence comes from Castanopsis chinensis, assembly GCA_032878915.1. Classification (NCBI taxonomy): domain Eukaryota; kingdom Viridiplantae; phylum Streptophyta; class Magnoliopsida; order Fagales; family Fagaceae; genus Castanopsis; species Castanopsis chinensis. Next base: position 12,235,839 of record JAVQMG010000115.1, on the reverse strand, counting down.
TAATAGAAATAAGTAAATGAAACCCCTCTAATTTTCTTACAAGAAAAAGAGAGTAGAATGGGAAGAACTTGACATTATGAAGGATGAAGGATGGTGGGAATTAAAAATACTAGTAATCCAACTTTCCAAGATTTTTTCCTTCAAAGAAAAGTTTTCTTTCTTGTTTTAACTTTTTGTTTGGAAAAAGCAGCTCAAGTTGTGTTTTTTTTTTTTTTTACTTCAGCATAGTCATCCACTAATGTCTTCCTCCTTTCCTAGTGAAATGGATTAGTTAAGTTGGAGAAAATTACATTATTGACTACAAGAAAGTGAAACAATGACATAAAGGTTCCACTTTCATATAAAAGCATTTATAATTCTCCATTTTGAGCAAATTTTCAAAACCTTGAAAGAATAATTGTTTTTGAATGTTTTACACTTACCAAGGGGAAGACTACCATAAATCTCTTGATTCTTAAAAGTTCAATTAGTGTGAAAACACTAATGCTTGGTTAGACCTCAAATTTTAAATTACGGCTTAATAGCTTATACTTTAACTTATCTAAATGCGGAATAAAAGTAAAAAAAGCGCAATAAACCGGAACACTACTCTAAGCCATAAGCAAGTACAATAAGCAATAAATATAAAGCTTAAAGAGAAGTAAAGAGAGATGCAAATACAAAGATAACACTGAGACATGTTATTGAAGAGAAAATCGAAGTACTCGGTGAAAACCTCTTTGCGGCTTTTCAAGCCGAAATCGATCCACTAACAAATAAGTTGGAGTATACGAATATCAAAAAGACCCTCTAAGCCTAATCCACCCAATGTACTTGAGCCCTCCAAACTCCTGCTACCAATGAACTTCTCGGAGTCTTGTCTTCACTAGTTATCCGAATCCCGCAATACCACCCGATTGCATCCGCCACTTAATGGTTTCTTCCAATACTTCCCAAAGGCACCAAAACTTCTCTCAACACTCAGAGTGGGTGAGGTAAATGTTTGGGTTAAAAACCTCTCAATGATGTGTAGATGGAGAGGTGAGAGTAGATGGAAACTTTAGCGAAATGATGCAAAGGATTGTGAGTAAAACAATCTCTAACTCTCACGTGTTTGGCTAAGAGTTTTTCTCTCTAAAGTTTCTTTAGAAAATACTCATTTTTCTTACATTTCGTGGGTAATGAGGGTTTATATAGTGTTGGTAAAGAATGGGAAAAGCCACGCTTCAAAAAGCAACAAGCAGTGAGTTTTGTGGGTTACTTGCGACTTGGCCTAAGTCGCGAGTCACTCGCAAAATCTAACCTGTCAATAACTTATCAAATTCTAGCATATGCTTCTCACGTGCCTTATTTCGTGGGTCAGCAATCACGAGTCAAGTTGTGAAAACCACTTCTTAACAGATTCTTTACCAAACTCTCACACACCGTCCTTACATTAAATCCTACTAAAATACAAGGAAATAATTGAACAGAAATACAATCAAATTTGACACGGAATTAAAGCCAACAAATACATACTTGTAAATCACAACTTTACATTTTTAATAGCTAAGATTTGGGTTTTAAAGAAATTATAACATGTGTTCCTAATAATAGTAGGTCTTACACGCATCATCCCAGCATAAAAGCCACTGGTCATAATAATTTTTCAATGGCATATATAAAGTAAAACTGTAAATAAGATAAATTTTTTTAATAATTAATGAGAGTGTAAGTACTTGTCATATGGAAAAGATCGTTAATTGTATAGCATAGGATATTAATAATTTAATATAGAGATTAGAATATTTTAGGGCGTCAAATGAAGCAGTTATTACCATATAAGACCTCTAGCTAGAATCTTAGGTTCACTCCGAAAGGATTTCTTTACATAATTATTTGTGTGTGCATGTAATGAGAGGACTATACAACAAATAAATTATTTGAACAAGTGCTTGAAGTATAGATTTGTTGTAAAAATGTTGTGAAAATGTTGTGGATACCTCAATAACTTGAAGTGAAATAACAAAAATTAAAAATTAAAATAAAAAAAAAAATCTAAGGGTTCAATTGGTAGGAGGATTTTTGTTTTTGTTTTCAAAACAATATAAAAACACTTTTCCAAAAATTGAACTTGAAACTAGTTTTCAGATAATAATTTTTATATTTTATTTGGCTCCCATTTTTAAGAACAATTTTTGAAATACTTAAAAACAAAAATAATTGTTTAGGAGACCATTTCTATTTTTTCAGATTCTTTTAAAAAGAATATTTACAAACGTGTAGAATCTGTAAATTACTTTTCTTTTTCTTTTTTTTCTTTTTCTTTTTTTTTGTGTGGATAATGATAAGAGAATAGAGCTCAGTTTTAAATTTGAAGGGTGAGAATTTTTTTTTTTTTTTTTTTTTTGATAAAGATAAGCTTCTTAATTCAAGAGATAAAAGAGTTTGGACAAATATGTAGAGTCCACTGTTTTTAATTTATTTACAATTATGTCATTAAAAACATTTTTTGTATCCTAAAAATACCCCTTAGCAATTTTTAAAATCCTGTTCAAAACCAAAAAAATAGGATATAGTTTTTAAAAAACTTTATTTATAAAATATTAGACAAACAATAGAACTAAGTGTGGGATCCACCATTTTATAAATTGCAAAAAAAAAATTATATTTAAATACTCCAAACAAGTCCTAACTATTGCAATTTTGTGTATTAAAATGTTATAGGTGCAAATTGCATTATGTAAATTGTGAAAGTTTATAAAATAAAATCTGTAGCGTCTTTATCATTGATAGTTTTAAAAAAAAAAATTTAAAAGAAAAAAAAAAAAAGACAGCAGGCAGAAAGGGGAATTACAAAAAGCAAACCTAGGACATGGCTGGAGTTTATATGCATAGATGGAATGCCTTTTCAAAATACTCTTATCAAACAGACGTTTTTATTGCAATTTTGTATAGAGCAAATTGCATTATGTAAACCGTAAAAGTTTATAGAATAAAATTTGTATTATCTTTATTATTGATAGTTTTAAAAATATTAAGAAGAAGAAGGAGAAGGAGAAGGAGAATTACAAAAAGCAAACCTAGGACATGGCCGCAATTTATATGCATAGATGGAATGCCTTTTCAATGTTTTCATTCATAAACACAATTCCTGTTCACTGAACATATCAATGTCAAACAAACAATCATATGGCACCTATTATTCCAGAGAACAAATCTACATGCATATACAGCCATGACTATAATATATGTGCAATAATGCAAATAAGAGAAGGTACACTGTATTTCCAAAAATTATTAGGTTAATGTGAAATAAATTACGAGACCTACAAATTCACATCTTCATCAATTTGTGTTTAACAATTCTATATTAATTATTTATTTATTGTTAAATTAACGTGAGAGTTAGTATTCATGCCATGTAAGGGAGAAGATTTTGATGAATATAAATCCTCTGTACCACTTTTTGTGTGATACACAAAAAGTGATACCACTTTAAGTAGTAATTAGTGGAACATAGAGTGATACACAAAAAGCGGTATAAAAGATTTGCATTCGATTTTGATACCTCTAGAGTGGTCTTATAAGTCAGTTTGGAAATTTTGAGGGACAGGAAAGGGGAGGGAAATGATGATCCTTCCCTTTTTTATATTTTTATAAAATTAAGGAAGGTCGTAGGAGAGGGGAATAGATACGGTCTCTTTGTTTAGATGTTTTAAAAATTAAAATAGGGAAAAGAGAAAATGATAAGGTATCGAATAAATTGATAGTTATAACATTTTTCATTTAATTTAATGAGATCGATATAAATTTAAATTATAAGGGCAAAACTGACTAATTGAAAAATTATAGTATAAGTAGAACTCCTTTCCCTCCAAATATCTTAAATTTGTGGGAATTAAAAATGTGTGGCTCCAAACCCTAGATTTTATTAGTTTTGCATCTCAAAAGTCAAAAGTAAGAAAATCGATTTAAAATAAAAAAATATTACATAAAGTTGAATATATATATATATATATATATATGTGTGTGTGTGTGTGTGTGTGTATATATATATATTCTTTAATAATAAAAATAAAAATATCTCATTTCTTATCATCTTAAACCTTAAATTGTAGGGCTGTAAATGAATCAAGCCGTTCATAAACAATTCAGGCTCAGCTAGATAAAAAGTTTGTTCATATTTGTTTGTTTATAAATAAGCCAAGCTTAAGCCTTAGTTTTAGGCTTGTTCAATAAAAAAGCCCAACCTAAGCAAAAATATTTGTTTGTGAACAAGCTTGTAAGCTATATATATATATATATATATATATATATATATATATATAGGCTCATTTATAGGCTTGATACAAAACAAGCCAAGTATAGACTCATTTATAGACTTGATATATGCTTTCTAAATAACCTCATTACATATATCTTAATAATAACATGTCATATATTGAGCCACCACTCTTTACCTTAATCTTTCACTTCCCTCTAAACTGATCAGGCACCACTTTAGACTTTAGTAACATTTAAAAAAAAAAGATCTATAAGTGGGCCACATATGGTCCTTCCTTAACTATCATCTAATGTAAAGTCATTAAAGTAGTTAATCTTTTCCCATTCAAAATAGTTACAAACAAGTCTTTTTTCTAGCTCTTTACCATCTAACGTGAATGTAAAAATTATATTTTAAACAATTGATGAAGCTGTAGACAATGAAGAATGAATGAATGGATTTAATGTTTTAAAATTGTCATTTGAACAATAGCTAATCATATGTGGGACTAGAAGTATGATAAAATAATTATGCTATTTTCTTATTTTTGTTTACTTGATTTTGGGAGATTTAAGCATTGAATAATATAATGTTGTTAGATCTCAAGCTCAAAAATTTGATCTGAGCTCGAGTTTGAGCTAGGATTTGAGCTCAAGTTTAAGTTTGATTTTAAGCTCGAGCTTAGCTTGACTAATGAATCAAGCCAAGCCAAGCCAAGCCAAGCTCAAACTTTTTGGCTTTCTCACGAGCTCAAGCTCAAATAATTTTTTAGGCTTGTCTGAAACTCAAGCCAAGCTTGAGCTTTTGACTTTTACTGACGAGCCAAGATTGAACATGTACTACTTGGCAAAACTCGGCTTGTTTATGGTCCTATCAAATTGTATCAAGCTGGTCGTATGTGGCAGCATTTCTAGGCGATTTATTTTAGCTTAATTAAAGTTTTAAGGAATACGTGAATTTTATCAAGAATACTTTTTTTTGGGGGGTGGGGAATTTGAAGCATGGTGTTAACTTAATGATGGTTATGAGTGAACACATGCATGCATTCCAAGGCTCAACTAGTCCAAGAATTTACAACTAAAAAATTTCTTTCTGGTAGCCATCAATTTTACTCTCCAACCAAACTCAGTAGCCCTGAGGAACTATTAAAACTTGAAAAGTATCAACATGGATGGTCATGGTGTCCTTCTGAATTTGGAATGAGGAATGACTAGTGAACAAGGATTGAGGGCAATTTTGAATGATTTCGCTTTAAAAAACTTCATTCTTAAGGTGCACAAACTATGTGGGACGAAGGAGCATTAAAGAACACAAGGCCTTACAGGATGTCACTAATTAACATTGAAAGCAACTATTTTTGGGGCCATCGGATATGCAACAAACTTAAGACAAACTTGATATATTTGTTTAAATACAAAGAAAAATGTCTTTGTTTGCATAATCAAATTGATATAGAAGAATTAACTTGCATTTAAACTAGGATCATATTCAAATTACTCGCAATATTAGAAGTACAATCCTGACAAGGTACAAAAACAGTTACCAATGTGAGTCTTGTGCCGAATTAAAAACAGGCGGATTAAACTTGTGTCACATTTTAATGATCAGATAATATGAGCCATTCATAATAAGGCACTAACTAGTTCAATGTCCACTGTAAGTCCTTTATGTTGATGTTCATTAAGAGACTTATTGATAGGCCAGCTTTTTATCTTTAGCTCATTACATTTATGCAGACCACTTACCAAAGATGGAGTAGGATCTGTTTAATTACAATGGCAATGATGCTGACATACTTCTTTGTTGAATCCAAATGGATGATCAATTATGCTTTGAATGGCAGTTTTCGTGCACTTAATGATCTCTTCATATCTGCATTATTGGTTGACTCTCATAAATTTTTTGGGCATTTGGAAGACATCATATGTAAGTTTTCCATTTCTAATAGGGCAATTGAGAGTATGAGAATAGTCTTTCAGGGGCACATAATTGGTGGCTATAGATAATGAATCCACTACAAGAAATCTGGGTTTAGGCAGCTTTTTTTTTAGCAACATTTTTAAATTCGCCACTATAAGTGGTATATTGCGACGTTTTTGAAAAACGCTGCTAAATAGTGAGCTATAGCGACGTTTTAGAAAACGTCGCTGTACCTCAAAACAATAGCAGCGTTTCTAAAAACGTTGCAAAAAGTATAGTTTTAGAAGCGTTTTTTTGGTTTATAGTGACGTTTTTAGAAACGTCGCTGTATATTAAAGAAGGCTCCAGCAGTAAGCAAAGGGAAAACTCTATAGCAACGTTTCTGGAAACGTCGCTATAAGTTCCCACCATTTTTTACTTTTCCCACACAAACTTTTGCCCATTTCCCACACTTTTTTCATTTTTTTTTCTTTTTTTTTTTTTAACTTTGTGTCTCAAAGTCCCAGCAGTAAGCAAAAAGGGGAAGAGGTCTATAGCGACGTTTCCAAAACGTCGCTATAAGTTCCCACCATTTTTTACTTTTCCTGCACAAACTTTTGCCCATTTCCCACACTTTTTTCAAATTTTTTTTTTTTTTTTTTTTTTTTTCACTTCGTGTCCCAGACCCCCAGCAGTAAGCAAAAAGGGGAAGAGGTCTATAGCGACGTTTTGAAAACGTCGCTATAAGTGCCTAGCATTTTTGACTCTTCTCGCACAAACTTTTGCCCATTTCCCACACTATTTTCAAATTTTTTTTTTTTCCCACTTCATGTCTCAAACCCTCACTCATCTTTTATAGCAGCCCCTTCCCTCTTTACTCTCTTCTCTATTCTCTCATTTACTTCCCTTGCCATGACCAAATCCTAACTCAAACATTTTTAGTGCTTTGCACACTAAATTTAGTCTCCTTCCTCATTTTTCCTTTCACAAGTTAAGACCTCCAATGAAGCGAGGATTTCTCTCCATTAATCCTCCTAATAGCCAAACTCCATGAGATTTCAAAGTGGATCAAAGCCAAGGTAAAAATATGAGTCTTCTCTCAATTTCTTCTATGAAATATATTGGGTTTTGTTATTTTATAATGTTTATGGTATATACTTGATGGGTTTGGTGAATATTGGAAGATTAGAGGATTATAAGGATTTGGGTAGCAAGGGATTTATTAAATCCGAAAATTACAATCCTTTTGGAGGTGTTTGCTTCGATGGGGTGTTTTGGTTCTCTATTTTACTAATGGGTATTTGAGGTTTGGTTTCCTAGAACAACCATATGAGTTTTGTTGTTGCATGTGTTGAGGTGGCTTGATTTTGAAAGTGTGTTTTCTTTGCATTAGGATGGTTTTGACATATGTGAGAGCGAAATTTATACTTGTTGCATGCCAAGTGTTTGATAAATTGTCTCTAAGAGTTATGGAATTGGTTTGCTTGAGATTGTAGTTTGATAATTGCTTGGCTTGTACTTTGTTTATAATATTGTCATAGTTTGGGTGGTGGTTTACAACCACATTTATTTTGGAAATACTGTACTTTGTTTATAATATTGTCATAGTTTAGGTGGTTGTTCTTTTTTGTGTAGGTAGACAAGTATTTTGTTCAATTCAAGATGATACATGTATTGGTATTATATATATTTGAATCTATGGTTAATATGTTAATTTGGGCATTTTTTAATGTGGAATATTGATGATCAATAGGCATATTTGATACATTACAAGTTAATGTTAACTATTGTTGAAGTTTGAGCAAGTTTATATAGCATTTTTAATTTTTTTTTTTTTTTAAAAGCAGCTTTTAGCAACGTTTTCAAAACGTCGCTAAAAAAGTACAAGGAAATCCTTTTTAGCAACGCTTTTAAAACGTCGCTATAGAATTGATTATTTGCGGCATTTTAAAAGCATCGCTAAATGTATTTTCCAACTTTATATACGAAAATAGAATATTATTTAGTGACATTTTAGAAAACGTCACTAAAAGTTTTTGAATGCTGTTAAAAAATCACATATGGCGACATTTTTAGAAACGTTGCGATAGACCTATAGTGACCACGATATTGTGACGTTTTTGAATCTCGCAAAAGAAAACGTCGTTGTAGACCATTTGTGTCTATAGTGACGTTTTTTGGGTTTTTTGTGACGTTTTATAAATGTCGCCTAAACTCAGATTTCTTGTAGTGATCCAATATTGACCAATGGTGTGCTACAACTCTAATGATCCAAAACATATCATGCCTGAATTATGGTTCAAAGTCCTGTTGTTGTTGAGACATTTGTACAGTATTGATTACCCATTAATGCTTATAATTGAGTAGTGAAACATGAACCCCCATTCATATGTGGAAACACTGTTATTTGCATCACAAACTAATTATTGATTGATGGAATGAACGATGGAATATTGAACCTTACATTGAACTTTTGTCTTGTTTCCACCAAGTATGTAGAAAAAAAGTAGATGGGTGCGAACAATGATCATCATTAAAAAAAAAAAAAAAAAAAAAGAGTAATGAAAAGGAAATGACGGTGGTAGTGTGACTACATATCAATATTTAAGGTGGATGGAGTCAAGCTCCAAAGATTGTAAGGATTGTATGGTGCCAATTCCATCCTTATAGAATCAGAAAAAGGGCTAAAAGGAGATGTGGAGCCATACAGTTGAGAAGGAACATATGGTGGAAATTTCATCCATTCTAAATGGTCTCATGGAAGTCAAAGGAATCTATTCCATGAAAAATTAGTAGGGAAGTAGTGAACTACAGTTGCTTTGTATATAGATTTTATCCTGAAAATGTTTTTGTAAATTTCAGGTGAATTTTAAATTTTTGAAATAAACTACAAAAAAATGTGGATCTTCAACAAACTAATTAGGGTTAACCACATGTATTGTGTTCCCCAATTCTAGTCTACCCGATATCATACTCTAATATTTTCTTAGTTGACATGTTAATATAGACTATAGGAATGAAACCAATGTTGTTTGTGCTTTTTGGCTTTTCTTTGTGTAAAAATCAATTATTGGTGATTTCATTGTTTGAATAAGACATGATTCTGGTGACATTTCACTGTATTGCTTTCTACAAAACAAAACAAATAGAAGATAAGGTTGCTTTTAGGTTAAGCCTTTCCAAACCAAGAAACTAAAAATTTACTAAGGGATTTTGAGAATAATATTTGCTTCGTAATGTCCAATTCCAATGAGCTTTTTTTTTTTTTTTGGAAGCCAGATCTCTTCAATATATATTCAAGGTATCCGTAGACCTCATAAATTTTCTTTACTAATACCCTTAGGCCCTCCATTCCATAGCCATTCCTTGCTGGTGTGAAGAGTTAGGTTCAGAATTCAGCCCCACTGAACATTATGCTGCAAGACACTAGCAATCTTTCTTTAAGTGCCTCTTACACCCTTCCCTTCAGAAGTGGTAGTTGGATACATTTGCTATTCCAAAAAATATGCATTCATCCATTGTGCAGAACATCAAAGCCAGAAGTACTTTGCACCCAATTTGATTCCATATAGCACCCCATATATGATCTATTGAATTCTATAACACATTTGAAAGGCTTTTTTCTTTTCAAGCCTAAATTTTTATGTGATTGATACACAGACAAAAAAAAAAAAAAGAGTCATATGTGATTGACAATGTAGAACATTTAGTAACGCATGACTCCAGTTTTTGGCTTAAATTAGAACTTACTGCCTCTTTTTTTGAAATAATTTTATACACAGACAAAAGCTAATATATAAGGTAGGAATATTGGATCAACAGGAATATTCATAAAAGAGAGAAAGATTTAAAAAGAGGAAGTGTATGGAATTGCAAAAGGAAAGACATGACAGAAGTGACAGAAACTACCAATTATGCTACTAATACTACTACTTTCACATGCTCTTGCAATACCTTTTCCTCATAGTGTTGTCAACTACCATCCATCCATCCCCTCCTCTCTTTCTCTTGAATGCTCATCTCTTGTCCTTACCAGAAAACCTTTCTGACTACTTTTCTTTAAACATTTTATCAAATCCCTCTTCAGCTTTCTTCAACTCTTAAAAATCAAAACTTCTTCATGTGTATCAGATTCTAGATGACTCACCATTTGTGATAATAGAACCTCAAAAAGGGACCTACAATGTCTGCAAAGCCATTGCATTGAGAATGTGCGTTAGATACCAGCGGTCCAATGAAAATATGCTAGTGGATCTTCTAAAGAGGCATCAATTCCACTACATATATCCATGCCTACTTTAAAAGCATTACATTCTCTTTAAAAATCATGTTGGCCCTACCTCATAGAGATGCTTATCACTACTCAGAGAGAATGATAAATTAGATGCAATCCTAATTCATATAAAGGCCAGTGTAAAAATTGTTAGGACTAGTGCCCTTAAATCATATTGTATGATATTATGTATGACATGATGCATGACTTAATATTGCGATTGATAAAGTTGTTTTATTATTATCTAAAATATTTGTAACATGAATATGGGATATTATCATATAATCCATGAAATGCATAGTATGTGATTTATGTGAAAAGTCACAGAAGATATAAATCACAAGTTCTTTATAAATTCAGAATTGTAGTCCGTGGTCGGTGATAAAATTGGGCATTTCATCTGCGAAGACTATAACATATCAATGAAGATAATTTGTCTTGATCATGGAAGGGCAGACTTCTAGTTAGTATGTTGATATGTTTTAAGAATTAAGACATATTGAACTGGACCGCTGTGAAATTTATTATTCTCCTAACGACTGTCAAATAAATAATAAATCTCACGACTTCTATTTACATGAACTCTTAATCCTGAGAGGATAATAGACCTGATCATGAAGTGTAGGTTACTTTGATATATCAAGAGTGAGATCTAAAGTAACGGTTAAAACCTCAGTATGTTGGACAGCCACATTTAATGTTGATGGAACATATATTCTCAAGATGGAATTCATAGTCTCTTAATGGAGATATAAAATATTCTCTTGAAATAAGTTTAATGGGCTCAGTTATTCAAAAAGTTAGGCCTAACCACTTCGGTAAGAAATTACCAAAGTATATATTTATGAAATTGGATTTCATAAATATATTATGAATAACTTTAAAGGATTAATCCAGGTACTCAAGAATAAGATGTAGTAATTTACTAATTTACAGTCCACATTTATAACTTTGAATTACTATGAATATTTTATGAAGGGGTTGTATATATAATAAAATCTTGGGATATAATTTATAAGTAAGACCTAGAGTGCAACTATATTTATATAGTGGTATTAAATATAGTTAATGGTAACTTTGGACTTGTCAAGAGTTGACAGAAAAGCCCAAGGTCCATTGGAGCTAGTGTCTTATTGGTCCCTTTTGGTCCCACTCCAAGCCACATATTAAAGCCCAATTGGAAATGCCCAAAAGGCTAGCCCAATTAGATAATCAGTTATAAGGAGAGAAGCATACAATTTTAATGTATGAAAAAGAGAGACATTATTATGAAATGGTGTGTATGTGACAGTGAGACACACTTTCATTCTCCCTTGGAAAACTGATTGAAAGACCACACTTCTTGGGCATTAGTGGAATTGAAGTGAAGATTAAAAGTGTTCCCGAGTACTTCAATCTTTGGTTTTGAATTTCATTGCACCAAGATATGCTCTCTTGTTCTTGATTTCTGAAATTTACATAGTACATGTTATCAATTGCAAATGAAGTAGATCCGTTAATTTTCCGCTGTGTATGTTTTGTATGCGATACAAATATGTATATTTCCATCAAATTTTATATGTGGTCAAACTAGAAAGTTAGCAATGTATCATCTTTCTGGACAAAGTGATACTAAGTACTGAATCAAATAACTTGAGCAGCAGTTGAAGAAGTTTCCATTTTTTGTTTCTCTTTCAAGATAATAATCTATCAGTCTTTTTAGCTACACTCCTAGTATAGCCATATTCTTTAGCCTTTTACTCCATTTGTAGATTAATATGGAAATTTAACTTTGCATCCTATATCCCTTTAAGCATAGGATGTGCAAAATATGCCTTTTAAAAAAAAAATTAAATAACAAGATATGCCTTTTTAGATTTATAATATTTAATATAAACAAAATACTTAAATCTTTTATTCCCCACTTTTTTACAAAGTTCTTGAAACCCAAGGCATTTTCTCCCACTGCTTTACAAGTTCATTAAGAGGCCTAGCATAAACTGATCCCCTATATGACACTTAGAATGTCTCTTATAGGCTGATGGAGCCTCCTTATCAAGATTCTTATGGTACTGTGACTTGTGCACTGTAAAAGTAGCTAACAAGTGATCAGTGCACTACACTATGTTTATGAATACAATTTGTCAATAATTTCTCCTTTTGGAATAATTAACTAATTATTCTGCCTTCTTCAATATTAAAGTTTGGGCCATCTCTCGCTACTATAAACGAAGATTATAGCCATGTTTTTTTAGCCGTGTTTACAAAAACAAAAAAAACAAAAAACACGGCTATAGCTAACCTATAGCCATGTTTGTAGGTGTTTTTAGCTGCATTTATTTGGATAGGGACCATTGCTGCATTAAAAAAAGGTGGCTATAGGTCCAGCCAAATTATATTTTTTTAATCAAAAGACCTATATCCGAGTTTACAAAACGTGGCTATAGCTAACCTATAGCCTCGTTTTTAAAAAACGCAGCTATAGACTTAACCTATAGCAGCGCCTCTCAACTGCTGCTATAGGGTCCTTGCCTGAGTTAGGCCTTATAAGGGTGGTTGGAGCCGCTGCAATAGGCCTAACCCAAAAAAGAAAATTCCTCTCACACACCTAAAACTACGTTGTTTTGGGCAAAAAGGCAAACCTAAAAATTGTTTCTAACCTGAGTATTCTAACTACTGCAGCCTCATCACTCTCTCTTTTTATAAAAACCCATGTTATAAGGAAGTTGTAGTACATAAGTCGAAAAAAATATAAATTTATCTTATTAAACAATATGGAAGAAACCCATGTTTAAAGGAAGTTGTAGTACATAAGTTGAACAAATATAAAGTTATCTTATAAAACAATATGGAAGAAGTCCATGTTAAAAGGAAGTTTTAGTACGTGAATAAGTCGAAAAAAATATAAAGTTATCTAATCAAACAATATGGAGGAATCGTATCAAACCCATTATGTATCAATCAAATAGCCATCCATGTGTAAATAATTATATAACTCGTCGGATAATTTAAATGAATTATATGACTATTAAAACAATTACTTAATTAAAGTTGCATGTGTATGATCATTTATATCACCAAACTGTGGATGTCAAAAGTGTTTTTAATAGAAATGTTTATAGTTTAAATCTCCCGTCTCCCATTTATAATGACTACAAAAAAACTATGGTATAATTTATTCTTTAAAAAAATTGAAGCTGAAGTAAGCAAACTTTACGAGTGTCGCTTGGCATTTGCAGTATCCTTGAACTACTTCAAGAAATCTCAATTAATGTAGACAGAAAAGGTCTAATATCAACAAATTACAATAGAAATAGCTCTCAATTCAGGAAGTCCTAAAAGAAAGAACTTGAAAATTTGAAAGGAATCATGGGATGAATGGAAAAATGAAAAAGGGAGACAAAAAAAAAAAAAAAGACTAGACTTGGGGGGCTGTTGAAAGGGACTTGTGCTTGCTTATTGTACGTAATTGAATAGATCTTATTATATATTAAATGGTTTTGTAATATTTGGAGGACATATATTCTTTTTGACTAAAATTCATTCATTCTCAAAAAAAAAAAAAAAAAAAAAAAAAAAAAAAAAAGCTATAAAATTCATTCATGATAAGAAAGATTTTTCTATGTACAGTCCACCATTTCTAGCACCTATGAATGTTTATTTATTATGAAACATACTTGTATTTCATGCAAAATAATAAATCTCATTATAAATTAATTATGTAACACATTATTTTGTAAGAAGAAAAACAAACATTGTTGTGTTGAAAAAGTTCGTTGAGGTGGCCTGGTCACAGTTCTATTCTTGATTTTTTTTTTTTTTTGGTGGGAAAGGTCTTCTTACATGTTTAATGGTGGGAAAAAAATGCATAAGAAATATGCAAAAAATTCTTTGGATGATTTAAAGTGTTCGTGGTCCATCCACATGGCCTTTTAAGTTATGGGCCTCCATGGGTAACTTCCCTTATCCAATCAATATGATATACCCTGGTTTTGGACTTTGTGCCTTTCTGCTCCTCACGAATAAAAGAAATCCTATACATGGAAATTGTAAACTAGTAAAATGTTTCTCTCTAGGCTTCAGTGAAGCCTAGGGGTGAAACTTCTTTGCCTTTAGGCAATTTTTTTCTCCGCTCAAGTGGTGGAACCTAGAGATTACGCATGAATGGATGCAATCACAAACAAGTGTGCGAACCTTATACTTTCGGAGAGGGAAGGAAGCGAAGTAGACCTTGCCCCTCTAGGGGGAGGTTTGGTGCTGGCTAGGAAGTTTTGTACCAAACAGAGAGTGAACTTAGAAGCTATAAGGCAGGCATTACGATCAGTGTGGAGAACAAAGAGACTTTGAGGTCAGCGATATGGGAGAGAACAGAGTGCTTTTTTTGTTTCAGGAGAAGGAAGATTTGGACAGGGTTCTATTGCAAGGGCCGTGGTCCTTTGACAAGTACATCCTTCTGCTACATAAGCTTGAGATGGGTGAATCAATCTCAACTCTAACCTTTCACGAAGCTGCATTTTGGGTTCAGATTCATGGCTTACCAACCTTGAGCCAAACAAGGGAGGCGGGTTTACGTATTGAAGGAATCTTGGGAAAGGTAGAAAAGGTGGATGTAGGGGATAAAGGATTTAGTTTCGGCTGTTATCTAAGGATTAGAGTAACATTGGATATCTCGCAACCTTTAAACTAGGGAAGGAAAGTGCGTATGAAGGGCTCGAACTCACAGTGGGTTAAGTTCAAGTATGAACGTCTACCCATTTTTTGCTACTTGTGTGGAAGAATGGACCATGATGAGAAGGAGTGCATAGATTGGCTCCGTAGTATAGGTTCGATGAACGCAGAGGACAAGCAATATGGTCCTTGGCTGCATGCCGTCCCAGACCGACTATAGAAAATGCAGGTGGTGCTCGGGCAGCAAACTGGAGAGAAAGCAAGCCCTGGGCAGTCGAGTGTGGGGCTATCGAAACGCGGCCTGCAGCTTAGGCAACAAACAGTAGGCTCCGTTGTGCACCGTCAATCCCATAGATTAGCGGAGACCATCATGGAAAGGGCTAACGTGGAAAGTTGGAAATTGGAAAGTGGGAGAATCAAGGAAAAACTGACCGGGGAAAATGGAAAACCGGATTTTGAGAAGTAGTTGAGAAAGCTAGATACCGAGATATCAGGTAAAGCTGACACAAGATGTAACGTGGAGAAGGTTCACAAGGTACGGGAACTGGAATCCGAGGTGAAGGCGTTAGCAAACAAGAAGGAAGATAAGGGAGGGGAAGACTCAACGCATGGACTTGGGTATGGGCTAAATAGTAATGGGCTTCATGGTGCTTTGGGCCAAACTAAGGCTGATAATGGGTTTGTTGAATTAAAAAATCCACCTGCTCAAGTGGTGGAGCCATAATTATTCCAACTTGGGCCTAAGTTACCAGGTTCAACTGAACAAGGAAGGAATAAAAATGTTAGGAGCCCAAACCGAACAAAGCTTCATGCACATGCAAATAACACTGAGAAAGAAAACGTGGGAGTGTGTACGTCCAATTTGCAGAAGGGGAACGCCATGAAGGAGATAACCCATATGGAGGTGGAGGAGGTAGATGCAGGTCCAAAACGAAAGTCACGGGCTTCTCTGGAAGAAATTATGGAGAATGTTGAGGTTGGGAAGAAACCCAAGCTAGAAAAGGAAGTTGCTGCATTTGGTAAGTTATTGGCCATACAAATGAGATCGGCGGTAGCTGCGGTGCAGCCCTGCTTGGAACAATGAATGCTATATGTTGGAATTTTCGAGGGCTTGGGAACCCTCGGACAGTTGGCACTCTCCAAAAAAACAGTTTTGAAAGAAGATCTCACCTAGGTTTTCCTAATGGAAACCAAGTTTAATGTGGAGGAAATGGTGGAGATTAAGTGTTAGTTGGATAGAAGCCAAGGCATGATAGTCCTTAGTGTTTGCCAAAGTGGAGGTTTGGCCCTTTTATGGAAGGATTCGTTGTTAGTAAAGGTGCAAACCTTCTCTCCTCAACACATTGATGCGATTATTACGGAGGACAGAGGAAATAAGAAATGGCATTTTACCGGGTTTTATGGCCACTCTGAAACCAACAAAAGAGGCCAGTCCTAGGCGTTGCTAGTGAACTTGAGCACAAGGAGTGTGCTGCCTTGGGTTTGCATAGGAGATTTCAATGAGATAATCCATAGGGGAGAAAAGGTAAGAGGAGGTGAGAGACCTGAATGGTAGATGAAGGCCTTCTCCTCCACAATCAACAAAAGCAAACTTAGAGGCATAGGCTTTGTGGGTCCAAAATTCCCTTGGAGTAGGCGGTTGGGGGCGCGTGGGTGGGTCCATGAGAGATTAGACCGGACCTTGGTATCTGCAAACTAGGCTTCTTTGTTTCCTCGGGTTAGGCTTTACAATATGGCCAATTGTTCATCAAACCACAACATGCTGACACTTAAAGCTCTCCCACCAAAGAGTAGGACTAAAAGAAGGCAGCATTTGTTTAGGTTTAAGGCCATGTGGATTAAGGAGGAAGAGTGTGATGGGGTAGTGAAGGAGGCTTGGGAGAGAGGCTGAATTCTTGGGAGCCAAAACCAATTTGGGAGGTGCATGAATGAGTGTCGTACATCTCTGCTAAACTGGAACAGTACAAACTTTGGCCATGTAGGCCGAAAATTGCTTCACTTACAAAGAAGCTTCAATGGCTGCAGTGTTTACCAAGAGGTGGGGCCAATATGGAAGAGATTCATGCGACAAAGGTGGAATTAAACAAGTTGTTTTCAGCGAAGGAAGAGATGTGGAAGCAGCGGTCAGGGAATTGTTGGCTTCAGTCAAGGGATAGCAAGACTTCTTTCTTTCATGAGAAAGCCTCAAAAAGGCATCAACAGAACACCATTACTAGGCTACTGGATGAACACCATTACTAGGCTACTGGATTCTAATGGCAACTGGCAGGATGAGGAAGAAAGCATGGGCCATATCCTTGTAGAGTATTTCCAAGAGTTGTTTACTCCTTCGCGCCCAACAATCAGTGAAGAGTTGCTGGAAGCTACACCCTAAAGTAACTAACAAAATGAATGAGGTTCTAATGCAGGATTTTCGGGCGACCGAGGTTGAGAAAGCCCTTAAGCAGATGCATTTGTTGAAGGTGCCAGGTCCTGATGGTATGCCCCCTTTATTTTTTCAACATTATTAGCCTATTGTAAATTATGTTGTCATACAAACTGTAATTGATTTTCTCAATCATGGTGTAGTCCCCCCTAAGACAAAAAACCCTTCTAGAGTCACTGACTATAGGCCTATTAGTTTGTGTAATGTGGCATACAAGCTTGCTTTGAAGGTGGTGGCCAACCGAATGAAGGTTGTTTTAAAGGATATAGTATGTGAAAACCAAAGTGCCTTTGTGTCAGAGAGGCTTATCATAGTCAACGTTCTTGTGGCCCATGAATTAATAACCATATTCATAGGAAGAGGAAAGGAAAGGATGGTGAAATGGCATTGAAGTTGGATATGAGTAAGGCTTATGACCGAGTGGAATGGAGATGTTTGCAAAAAATAATGGAGAAGTTGGGGTCTCATGAGCGGTGGACACGTATAGTAATGGCTTGTGTGTCCTCTAGTAAATATGCTATTAGACTCAATGGCTAACCTTGTGGGATGATCACAACAACCTATGGCCTTTGACAAGGAGACCCACTCTCTCCATACCTTTTCCTACTTTGTGTGGAAGGTTTGTCAGCTCTGTTGCACAAGGCATCACTGAGGAATGAATTGAAAGGGGTGGCTGCCTCGGTTAAGGGTCCACAAATAACACATTTATTCCTTGCAGATGATAGTTTGATATTTGGTAAGGCAAAGGAGAAGGAAGGAGCTAAATTTCAGAGAATTTTGCAAGTCTATGAGTCCTCTTCAGGCCAACAACTGAATAGAAACAAAACGGCTCTTTTCTTTAGCTGAAATACCCCCACTCGCAAGCAGGATGCGATTAAGTCTAGGTTAAGTTCCTAGGTTATCAAGCCCCATGAATCCTACTTAGGACTACCTTCGTTGATTGGTAAGTCAAAAAAGAACACATTTTCTCAGCTGAAACATAAACTAGCATCCAAACTTGTGGGTTAGGAGGAAAAGCTTCTGTCAAATTCAAGGAAGGAAGTATTGATTAAGGCAGTGTCGTTCCTTCTTATACTATGAGCTGTATCAAGATCCCCAACGGGCTTCGTGAGGAGATGACAGGAATGGTGAGACAATTTTGGTGGGACAAGTGCAGAATGAGAAGAAGGTAGCTTGGATGAGCTGGGAACGAATGTGCCTTCTAAAGGAAAAAGGGGGGATAGGTTTTAGAGTCTTGAAGTCCTTCTATCTTGCCCTATTAGATAAACTGGGATGGCGGCTTCAAACTAATTCCTTTTCCCTCTTTTCCCGGGTTTACAAGGATAAATACTTCTCTAATGGGGATTTTGTGGATGCTGAGGTAGGTAAGAAGGCTTCCTTTGCTTGGAGGAGTATAATGGCAGCCCAACACCTGGTCAAAAGGGACTTGAGATGGTAGGTAGGAAATGGTCATAGTATAGGATATGGCAAGATTAATGGATCACTACTCGGAGCACTTACCGGGTAGTAACCCCAAAAAGGCCTGGAAACCAAATTAGAATGGTTAGGGACCTGCTGAAAGATGAAGGAATGGGGTGGGACATTGAACTGGTGAGGGGTCTCTTTTTACCCCAGGATGCAGAGGCAATCCTTAGTATCCCCATCAGTGAATCGGCTGCAAATGATAGAATGGTTTGGGCCGAAGATAAAAAAAAGTAAATTTTCTGTTAGGTGTGCAGATAGGTTGGCTCGGGAAATTGAGACAGAGGGTGGTAACACCGGCTGCTCGGACCCGATGAAAATGCATGGAGTTTGGCGGGAGGTGTGGAGTACAAACTTGCTAAGCAAAATCAAGCATTTTGCTTGGAAGGCATGTAATGGTATCTTGCCCACTAAAGACTCTCTTTTCCGTGGAAAAATTACAGACAATAATATATGTGAAGTTTGTGGTAGGCAAGTAGAAACAACCATGCACATGCTCTATTTTTGTAGCCGTGGAACAGAGGTTTGGAGTGCAAGCAAGGTTTCTTAAGCTTTCTTTGCCTTGCATTATTAAAGAGTCGTGGAGCTTCGTGGACACTTTCAATAGACTTCGAACTAACTAGGAGGCACAACAAGGGCTGTTGGAGAGGTAGGTCACAATTTGTTGGGGTATCTAGAAAAGCAGAAATGAGATTTGGCACAGAGGAAAGAGGCGTCCTGGTCTTGTAATAGTGAGAAGCTCGCTAAAACTGTTGGAGGATTTTCAATTAGCTAATGAGAAGCGGAGCAGACCGAGAATAGAATACCAGAACAAAGTTCAGTGGAAGCCACCACTACCAGGTTCCGTCAAGGTCAATGTAGATGGTGCACTATTCTCAAAATCAAAGCAGTCCGGCGTGGGAGTTATTGTGCACAACAAAGAAGGTAATGTGATAGCAACCATGTCTAGGAAGGTAGTTTTACCCCTCTACGCGCTAGAAACGGAGGCAAAGCCCTAGAGATTGGGGTGAAATTTGCAGAAGAGGTGGGGCTTAGAGACATGGTGTTTGAAAGGGACTCGCAACTGATAATCAACGCCATCCACGGTATTGGAAAGGCAGAGGTTTCAATTCAAAACATCATCCAAGGAGTGTTGCAAAAAGCCCAGGGATTTAGGACATTTGATTTTTTACATATTAAAAGGCAGGGGAATGCCCCTGCCCACCTGTTAGCTCAGCATGCTTAAAATATTGAGAATGTGATTGTATGGCTGGAGGACTGTCCCAAGTCAAGTGGCACATGCGTGTGCACATGATGTATCTGTTTTACAACATATGGAATGAAGGTCGAGTATTTCCCATCAAAAAAAAAAAAAAAAGAAATCCTTGATCTGATTAAGGAAAGGGACAAGAAACTAAAGTAACACACTACTCCTTGCACATAAATATACACAATTCAATTTTTGAACTGAAATTGTCACTTCAAGACATGATTTCAATTTAAAAACTAAATTATGTATAATTGGAGAGTATGTAACAAACACAACCCAAAACCTAAACACTTTTTTTATTAGAACAGACCAACAATTTTCTACCACTAATAATAATAATTATTATAATAAACACCTAAGGGGCAAAATTTGCCATAAACTTTTTTAAATCTTGAAGGTTTGGCTAGTATCTAATGCATTTAAGTACTGGATAGGATACAGACACAATATGTGTCTTCACTGACGACGATTAAGTCAAATGCATTAGTGCACTAAATTGAAACCTTGCCTTATGAAGCTCCATTAAACTCTTCTTTCTTGTATGTAAGTTTTGCATCGATTAATTGCATGCATACAATCATTATCATTGAGTCTTGACCCTAAGAGACAAAAAATGATATTCAACTTGGTAACATTTGTTTTATATAGAGGATTCTCATCAAGTGTTCTATAAATATGTCATCTTGACACACCAAAAAATCTACTTTATTATTTTAGCATGTCACGTTATAATACACCCTACATCACATGTTTTATTCTACAATTTCATACATTAAAATAATATATAACACATTAAAATAGTATTTAACTAAAATTCATCAAACACAATCAAGGAAAACCACTGCCACAACCCGTACACAGTTACCACCAACCAACAACCACCACCCAACAACCACCACCACATCCTCCATAACCCAAAATACAATTCAAAAAAACCCATAGCCCACCAACACCAGACCAGAAACCCCAACACCACCACCACCTTAAAAAAATAAAAATAAAAAACCCACAACCACCCAATAATCACCACCACAACCACCAAATTGCTGCCACAACCATAGTACCACTGCCACAACTAATCCACAACCCACCATATTCACATACCTCAAAACCCATCCCAAATCAAACAAACCCAAAATCAAAACCCACCACTACAGGCCGATTGAGAGAGATCTGATGGTGGGAGGTTTCGGTGATGTGGGAAGATTGTCGGCGTGGCTGGAGGAAGACATGTCAAGGTCAGCGACATGGTGTGGAGAACGATGCGGCAAAAACGGCGGCTAGGAGTGGTGACATCAACGGTGGGCTGAGGAAAGAGAGTGATGGGCTGAGAGAGAGAGAGAGAGAGAGAGCGGGGAGAGATAAATGGGTGAGAAGAGAGAAAATCTTAATAAAATAATAAAAAAATATTTTACCATTTTTTTTTGTATAGTGCCAAGTTTAGAATTGCATTGTAGTACAATGTCATTTCTTTTAGCATTTGACACATCTCATAAAGCAAGTATTTTGGTGTTTAGTGTGTCAAATGCTAAAAAATATAATATTTGACATATCTAATGGTATTCAGTGAGACAGGCGTATAAGCCCATGTCTCACCCAAGATTTTTTCCCTGATGAGGATGCTCTTTGAAACTCAAGTTTACAAAAAAAAGAAAAAAGACATTTCGGCAAATACGGATTTGTTATAAATGTCCAAATATCTTTGGGTCTTTGGTGAGAGTGTAAGCTTCTTCAAAAGAGCAATACGTGACTGTTGCGCTGTCAGTGTCAAACTAAGTAGTCACATTGACTATTATAATGGTTATTATCGATCAAGTTCGTGGGCTGGGCTAGCCCAACATGGTCTAAGTTTTTACATCCAATATATATATTTTCAATTTTCAGATTCGAGTCATCTTGTACATGTGATTATTGTGTTTGAGTGGGTCTGGGCATTACTTATCAATTTATATCTTATTGTAAGGTATAATGTTATTTTCTTTTTATTTTTTATTTTTTTAGTGGTAGTAGCAAAAAAATAAACTATGTTTTTTATTTTATATATATAATTTTTATTTTGAGAATCTAATTTATAAGTAGATAAATAAATTTGAAAATCAACATGAGAGTGACCCTATTTTTCAAGCAATGTTTTAGTAGAAATTTGAGTCGTTTTTGCATCTGATTGTCTTTTAATTTTGTCTCTACTTAAACATAAAGATGTAGGGGTATTTCAGAACAAAAAAAAAAAAAAAAACCGGTCCAAACAGGGGCAACCCCTTAAATAGTAGTATCTCCAAACAGGGAAAGCCTCTTTAATAGTAGTATAGATACCACTATTTGAGAAATTTCTCCTGTTTAGATCGGATTTTTTTTTTTTTTTATTTATTTCAATAAACCCCTACAACCTATTTTTTAGTAGGGGAAAAACTTAGTAAAAATACTTCTTTAATTCCCACTAAAACATTCCATACAAAAGAGGACCACTCTTCTGATAGTTTTCAAATTGTTTTATCCATTTATAAAAAAAATGTATAATTACACTTTACTCACCTGTGAGTTGCCTCTAATTTGATGCCCCTACCTGTGATTTAAATTTTGACACTTTGCCCACCCATGGTTCATTCCGTTTATACTCCGTAACCCACCTCTAATTTTTCCATTTCTCTAACAAGTTTCATCAAAAAATCAAACAAGAAATCAGATCAAACACTCCATCAAACTGAAAATATAGTCAAACTAACAATAAAAATCAGTTTGACTGTAAAATCAAGCTTCCCATGCCGTAAATAAATTTCCCTTTCCATTTTACCTTCAATAGATTTCCGGATTGGCCACTCCTTACACACTTCTCTCACACACTCCTCACACACCCCCGAAACTCATCCTCAAGCTCACCTCAGCTCCACCCCCACGCACCGACGACAGAGAGACACAGCTCCACCCCACACTCCGTCGAAGGTCTGACGTCCACCCACACTTCGACGCAGCTCCACCCCACACTCCGACGCCAGTCCGATGAGTTTTCTCCCTTTTCTTCTCTTCTCTCACCTTCGCCCACTTCGAGCTCTGCATGTACCCAATCCATCAAGGCAAAAATCTCCCTCACGTCGACGAAGCCATACCCACCTCCAACATCTCTGATTCGTCGCCAGCGAAGCCAATCTATGGATTTGGATTTTGATTTGTGGAGGAGGAGCATGACTGATTTGGGTCTAGGTTTTGAGGAGCGTGACATGTAGGTTGCAATTTGGGTTCTGGTGGTGGTCGATTTGAGATTTTAGGTTGTCACGATGGACATTAGCGTGGAGTTGTGGTGCTGTAGGTGGACCTGGGTTCGTGAGGTCGTGGGTAGCAGCTTGTCATGGGTCTTGGGATTGAGATCTGTGGAGTGGTTGATTTGGATTCAATTTTTCTGGGTTTGAGAAGACTTGAAATATATGTCTGGATTTGAAATTGGGGTTTCAAATATATGTCTGGGTTGAATTCATTTGTTCTTAAATTCCATTAAAGTTCTCTAAGTTTTTTTTTTCTTTCGTTTTCTTCCAACAGAGAAGTTGAAACCGTGATTTTTCTCTCTCTAAATGTTAATTTTCAATGTGTTACTTGCAATTTGTGACTATTTTTTGTGGGCTTAATTTTGAAGCCAATCTGGTATAAACACTGACTCTTTTTTTTTTTTTCATATTTTTGCTAGAGCAATTGTATCTGAATAGTTCATTGCTCTGTAAAAATTTGGATCTAAATTTGAATAGATGTTTGCTTGTGGTTGAGATGATAGGTTCAAATACAAGTTGAAGTTCTAAGAAATTGCATAAATTTTTTTACCAATAGCACATTTTGATCTTGTTTTCTCTTGAATTTTTATGTTTTTTATGTTTTGTGAGGAGAAAGACATAAGAATAGTGCAAAAATACATATTTACCCTTCTTTTTAACAAAGGTGGATAACAGGAAACTAATGGTAGTAATCACAGGTGGGCAAAGTGTCAAAATTTAAACCACGGGCAGGCATATCAAATTAGAGGCAAACCATGGGTGAGTAACTATAATTATCCCTAAAAAAAAATTAAAATTAAATTCAAACACATGTATAACGCTCATCATACTGCTAGATATTTTTGTAATTGAAAAATACAGCAATCTCAATTTATAATAAATATAAATTATTAACTTTTACCAAAAAATAGAAAAGCCTCTGAGCACGTGTGTGAGCGCGTGTTCAGAGGCTAGTATATTATGATTGGTATACCCATGACTGTACCTCATAATTAAATTCAATGATAGGATAATACTTTGTCTAAGGAATGTGAAAGAAAATAACGAGATTATGAAATAAAATAATGTGACAATTGTTTTTATACCTGTATATTCCTCATGATTTTATTTATACCACTATTTAATGAGCTTCCCCTATTTCGATTCCTCAATTTTGATGCCTAATATACCCTCATCATACCCACTTATAAGTATTCAACTAACGGGTATAAATATGTAAATTAAAACTCCTACACTTTATGACCCACAAACTCACATACACTTTGTTAGTTTCTATCTCACTTTCTATCTCTCATTCTTCTTCAGATTGAAGACATTTAATTTAGTTCTACAACCTCCTTTCTTTTTCTTCAGATTAAAGACATTTAGTGTTAGAGGCTCCAACAAATTTTCGAGCTCTAATTTTTGCAAATTCCTTTTTTTTTTTTTCTTTTTTTTATGATTGACTTTCTTTGAGTTCTATTTTTTTTTTTTTTTAATGTATCGCGTTAACTCTCTTTCTGCTTTTTTTTTTCAATGTAATTCTGAAATGAATGGTTCCTTCATATACTCTGCCACTGTACTTCTTAATGATTTGTCATTTCATGTTGTAGGTATTGTGATCCAAAGACAGGGCTGCCTTATGCTACAAAAGAAGTATTCAAAATCATTTGTGAAGAGTTAAACAGTATGGCTTCCCTTACCTCCGTTAGTAGCCTTTGTTTATACTTTATTTAAAAAAATTTGAATTGAAATAAAAATAGTTACCATCCGTGCTGCATCCAATGTGAAGAAAGATATTCAAGAAACTATGAAAGAAATTTTACCGCTACTAGGTTTTTGCATGACTGGAAAGTTTCCATCCATTCATATCCATTTGCCAATTTTTTTTGTTTTTTTTTATAGAATGCATTTGCCAAATTTCCTTCTTTGTATTTTTTTTTTCTTTTTAAGCAAGTTTTTTTTTTACCATCATTGTCTATGTTTTTGGCATTAAATTTTTTTTTTTATTTTTTATTTAGGTATGTAGCAACCTCTCAATTCTGATTTTCATTTACAATTCATTATGTATCCAAACTAGAGCCACCAATCACATGGTTAGATCTCCATTACATATCTATTTAAATAGTTGATAATGTGGTGATAAGATTTTAAAGAGTTCATGATAGAGTTAAATTCTAAAAAATCTTTATCTTTATTCTGATCAATTTTAATAGGATTTTCAAGAAAATTGAATTCATCAAAATTTAAATCAAACACAAACTCTAAAGTTTGTGTTTAATTGCCACAAGTATCTTTAATTGCCACACACGCTAACTTTGGTTTGTTGAATAAAGTTTTTTTAAAAAAATACTTGGTTTAACTCTAATTCTTTTATCTCTCTCAAGTTCAAGTACACACAAATTTTTTGGATTGTATTGAGGAGTCATTGGAATGGAATATTAGATAAGTTCGGGTGAGAGACTTTACAAGAATTATTATATGATTTAAACCTCACAAGTGGTTGTTATCTAAGAAATTCTTGTAAAAAAATTTCTTTTGTAACAGAAACTATATTTATCATTTGCATAATTCTAAGTCAAATTCAATTTAAAATTTTTTTCCATAAGTATTAATTTACTACTTCATAAAAAATGTTACGTACATTTTTCTCAATTTTAAAGGTTGTTGATGTTGTTGATATATTTGAAATTTAAACTCTTTTTAACTTTTGTTATGGAAGTGTAGTAAGTAGCTAACTTTTAGGACTAAAATGGCTACCTTTTAGGACTAAAAAACTAAAATTTTGGATCAAACAAAAATTGATAAATGTTATTAAATTTAAAAAAAAAAAAAAAAAAAGACAACAACACCAAAAATAACGTGTATCTCCTGCAATAAAATTTGAACCAGCTGAGTTTGAATTCCTACCCACTTTATTAACCCATCCGGCCCTTTACTTTTCTCTTTTTGCTGAATAATTGCAAACTTTTCTATATAAAGATTTACCATCACTCCTAAAGTTTTTAATTTTTGCCACTTTACACTAGGGCATTTCAAACCGTTGATTCTTGGAACGTGATCTATATGATTGGTGTGGAATGGCACACAGTGTTGGACTAGAATCTCAGTTTGTTTTTATATATAAAAAAAAAATCTCATATAAATCATAATTTCACACGTGTATTTGTTTGTGTCTAGCAAATTGAAAATTCCTTTTGTGACAGAAACTATATTTATCATTTGTATAATTCTATGTCAAATTCAATTTAAAATTTTTTCCATAAGTATTAATTTGCTACTCCATAAAAAATGTTACGTACCTTTTTCTCATTTTTAAAGGTTGTTAATATATCAAAATCTTTTTAACTTTTGTTATGGATGTGTAGTAGGTGGCTAACTTTTAGGACTAAAAAACTAAAGTTTTGGATTAAACAAAAATTGATAAATGTTATTAATTTAAAAAAAAAAACAACAATGCCAAAAATAACGTATATCTCCTGCCATAAAATTTGAAATTTAAGATTTTATTTGAAAAAAAGAACAACATCAACAACACCCAAAAGGAAAAAAAAAAAAAAAAACTTGGATGTGTAATTACTAAATTTTAGGATCTTTCCAAGAGCATTTCCTTTAACAAAAATCTTATTAATTTATTACTCCATAAAAAATGTTACATACCTTATAAAATGCAATAAAGTATTGATAATGATAGCTTGTCAATTTTAAACTCATTGGATACTCAACTATAGTAAAAATTAGTAGAAGCATCCAAATCCCAATCCAAAAAATGCAAGCCATGTATTAGTATCTCCCACGTAATTAAGGGTACTTTAGTAAAGAAGAGATTAAAAAAGTTTTTACGTAAAATAACAATATTTTTCTTTTCAAACTTCGGCGCCACTTTGCATATTTGTTTGATATTATATTTATACCCGGTAAAGTGAGAAACTAAATGTACATTCAAATCCTATAAATACCCTTAAACACCTTCATCTTCCTCATCACCTCCACAACTCTCAACTTCTAAACTCACTAAGCCACTTCTTCTCTCTTACACTTACACACAAAGTTACAAACAGGCACATTATTTTCTCATCCAAATTAACCAAAATGGCATGATTTTGTTGTAAGTGTGTCAAATGAGTACGGCAAATTTAATCTAATTTTAACTATAAATGAGTTTGTGAAATAAAATAAACATTTTGTAAATTATATTTTCGTCATATTGATCTAACAATTCATAACCTAAAATTAAATATATTCTCAAAACTTCTACCTAAAATAATAATTTAATAATTTTAAGAAGTGTAACTTATTTCTCCTATTTTACTAAAAATTTATTACAATTACACATATTATTTCAATTCTTACATGTGATTAATTTGTCCAAAATTAGTTCACTTTATTGTGGTTTTAATACACCCTATTTGTGACAAGGAAAAATCTATTGATTATTGTGTACGTATGTGCAACAACCACTATAAATTTAATTTAATTTTATGTAGAAATGAGTTCGTAAAATACAATGATGGTGAATTCTGATGACATAGAACGTCGTCGAGAATGATGGAGATATTATGCTCACTTGAGAATACAAAGTAAAGACAATGAAAGCAGAAATATTCAATTGGCAAGACATCGTGCCAATTACGCAAGACAAAGACAATAAACTTTGAGTGGTGATCACATTTTACTGGTAGGCCCAGCAAATTTGAATGAAGAAGATGTTGTACACTCTAATTCAACATCAACAAACTCATCACTAATACCACCTGATCACGAGGCTGGACGAAGTCGTCGTCTTACACATATCCATAACTTGGCACACAATATGCCAGTTGAGCATAGGGCTATGCAAGAAGTTAGTGGTAAGATTATAGTTTCGTATCTTTAAACATTCTTCATTGCTTGAAATCTTATTATTTTGAAAAAAACCATAGTTTTTGGCATGTTAGTTGAATGTCAATGTATACAAAATTACTAAGATAATGTTTATAATATTAAATTTAGGTCTCCCTCCAACCTATCCAACTATAATGGCAAATGATTTTGAGGTTGGACTAAGTCATATAAATTTTGATGTTATTAATGATAAGTTTTATGTAATATATTTTTAAAGATTTCACCATTATTTTTTATATATAATTACACCAATTGAGCATTTTATATAATTACATTACAGTTACAGAAATAATTGAAGGAGTTGAAAATATTGTTGAGCAAAACCAAGGGGATGCCTACAGAGAACAAGGTTTATTACTCAATGTCACCATTTTTATTTTTAATTTCATGTTTATATCCTTCTATAGAGCTTTCACCATTATTTTCTATATATAATTACACCAATTGAGCATTTTCTATAATTACATTGCAGCTGTAGAAAGAACTCAAGAAGTTGAAAATATAAATGATCAAAATCATGGAGATGGCTACAGAGAACAAGGTTCATCACTCAATGCCACCATTTTCATTTCAATTTACATGTTTATCATTATAAATTTTATTATTTGTTAACAAGTTGCATATTTGAAACATTATTAATATTTTGCTTATTTCACAACATAATATTTGGTACAATTTTAATATTTTCTTTCACAACTATCATAACACTCTTTATCACTAATTTTTTCCTCAAAATAAAAATTAGGTGTTGACAACACATTTGATGGTACTGCACATGTAATAAACTGTATGCGAGGTAGATACAATTGTGCAAAGGATTTTAAAGAAGGCATAGAGACCATTAGGTACCAACTACCACAACCAAAGACATGTCACTTTTGTAATGCCAGTTTGTTCCATCGAGAGACATCCTCGATGTGTTGCAAGAATGGAAAAATATCCTTACCCAATATACCAACTTGTCTTGAATTTATGAAGCTCATTTGTGAGCAAACACCACGGGGCAGACATTTCAGGCAATATATACGGTTTTACAACAACATGTTTGCATTTACCTCAATGGGTGTGCACGTAAATGAAAGCGTGGCCTCGAATAGTTAAGGAATATATACATTTCTTGCCCAGGGTGTCATCTATCATAGAATTGGTAGTCTTTTACCACGTACACCTCTAAGTGTGTGGCATCTACAATTGTATATCTATGACACTGATCTTGAAATACAACACAGAATGTCTCAATCTGTAGAAGCTCTTGAAGATATTGTGCGACTTATTCAAAGGATCTTAGGCATGCACAACCCATTTGTGGAGAAATTTCGTCAACTATCTCGAAGTCCAAATTTACGTCAATGTAAACTCCTCATTAAAGAACAACCTCTAAACCAACCTCAATATTGCCTTCCCAGTGCTTCCCAAGTGGCAGCTGTTATTGTAGGAGGAGAAGAAGCTGGTCATTTAAGTGGCAGAGAAATTTTAGTTCAAACATTTTATGGTAATTTGATCAATGTTCAAGATATAGCAAGATTTTATGATCCATTGCAATACCTAATATTTTTTTCATTTGGAATATATGAATGGGATATCAACACACGCGACGCTAATAGAAATAAAGTGTCATGTCGTGATTGTTATGCATACATCTTTCAGGTAACAGTTTTATTATTTTCAATCTATTACTTCAAAATGCCGCTTACATTATAAAATAACTGAACCTACATCTATTTTTACTAATGTCGAAGATTCGTGACAATGGTCTATCAATGATTTGGTTTGGAGGGCGCCTTTTACAACAGTATGTTGTTGATAATTATGTAAAAATTGAAACACACAAGCTTAGGTGGTTTAAGCACAATCAAGATTCTATTAGGGCAGATTTGTACCAAGGCCTATAAGATGATTTCAATGAAGGAGAGAGTGATACTGGTAATGTAAACTTTACATTTGAAATTTACATTACTTTATTAATGGCAAATTAGTATCAATATTTATTAATGACCCAACTTTTTCATCTTATATTTAGGAAATGTTGGACATAGAACCATTCTACCTTCATCATTTGTGGGAAGACCGCGCGATACGATCCAACAATTTCAAGATGTAATGTCATTGGTTCAAAAGTTTGGGAAGCCAGATTTATTCATCATAATGACGTGCAATCCAGGATGGGAAGAAATCCAAAATAAGCTTTTACCTGCACAAACAGCATAAGATCGTCCAAACTTACTTGCAAGAGTTTTCAAATCAAAATTTGAAGAATTGAAAGATGATATCGTGGTCAAGGGGGTTCTTGGAAGAGTTATTGTATATGTGCAAGTCTTTGAGTTCCAAAAAAGGCACACATGTTTATAATTCTCGATGAAGATGATAAACTGCATAATCCAGAGGATTGCGATCAGGTTGTTAAGGTAAAAATACCATGTAAGGAGGAACAACCTCAATTACATAAAGCTGTATTGAAGAATTTGATACACGGCCCTTGTGGAGTACAAAATCCAAGATCACCGTGCATGAAAAATGGGCGATGTAAAAAAGGATACCCAAAGCCTTTCTCGCTAGAAACCTACCAAGGCAGTGATCCATATCTTGTTTACAAACGATACGATACTAATAATGTTGTGCCATTGAATGATCATTGCAGCATTATGGTAGACAACACTTGGGTTGTTCCATATAACCCTTGGTTACTACTGAAATATAATTGCCATATTAATGTTGAAATATGTTATAGTATCAAGAGTGTAAAGTACTTTTATAAATATGTGTATAAAGGCCCAAATCGTGTCTCTATGGAAGTTAGGCCAGGCCCAAATTATGATGAGGTCCAACAGTACATTGATGCAAGATGGGTATGTGCTCCAGAGGCATGTTGGAAGATATTTTCTTTTCCTATGTATCGAATGTATCCTGCCATTTTTCGTTTGCAAATTCATCTTCCAGATAGACAACAGGTACGCTTTAGACCACATGAATCTATTGCTAATGTTTTGAAGCGAAGTAAAAAGACAATGCTCACTGAATTTTTTTATATGAATTTGATTAATCATGATGCACAAAATTATTTATATAGAGAGTTTCCTGAGAATTATTGCTGGGATTATAAAAATAATATATGGACACGAAGAAGATCTCATAAAAAAGTAGTGGGCAAGATATATACTGTTTCACCATTTGATGGAAAGAAGTTCAATCTGCGTGTTCTTCTTTATCATGTCAAAGGGCCAATAGGATTTGACGATTTATTGACTGTCAATGGGATAACCTATCCAACATTTAAGCAAGCAGCTGAACAAAGAGGTTTACTAGAGAATGATAACAGCATACGATAGTGTCTATTTGAGGCAAGAGACATTCGAATGCCGTCAGCTTTAAGAAGATTGTTTGCAACAATATAGGTATGTTGTCTATCAACTGGAGTAAGAGAATTGTGGAATGAGTTTTACCCATATATGGTGGAAGATTACCCATCAACATCTGTTGCAATAGAGACACGTCGTACAAATAAACTTCTTAATGGTTTAGAGGCGTTACTCTTGTAACATGGAAAGCACATTACAGAGTATGATTTGCCGATATCAACTGGAGAATGTGACAATGATTCAGCTGTACCAAGACTCATACAAGAT
Source organism: Castanopsis chinensis (assembly GCA_032878915.1). NCBI lineage: Eukaryota > Viridiplantae > Streptophyta > Magnoliopsida > Fagales > Fagaceae > Castanopsis > Castanopsis chinensis. The sequence goes on along the minus strand of JAVQMG010000115.1, from coordinate 12,203,917 downwards.
GAGCTAACTATTCCTAATGTAGATGAAGAACTCGCTTTAATTGAAAAGTTGAATAACGACCAGAGAGTTGCATATGAGACAATCATGACAATTATTGATCGTAAGGAAAGCATGATATTCTTCGTCAATGGGCCAGGGGGAACTAGGAAAACATTTTTGTAGCGCACAATATTGGCAGCCTTGAGAAAAGCCAGTCACATTGCAATTGCCACAGCTACATCTGGCATAGTAGCAACATTAATCCCTAGTGGAGGAACAACGCATTCCAGGTTTAAGATTCCTTTAACTCCCAATGCTTCATCTACTTGCTCAATAAGTAAATAATCAAACTTAGCTGAACTTATTAGACATGCCACCATAATTATTTGGGATGAAGCTTCAATGGTAAATCGACATGCACTCGAATCTTTAGATAGAACATTTAAAGATATCATGGATGTAAATTTACCTTTTGGCGGGAATGTGCTAATTTTGGGTGGAGATTTTCATCAAGTATTTTCGGTTTTTCCAAAGGGTATAAAGGCAGAAATGATTGATGCATGCATAGTCAAGTCCCCATTATGGAAAGATTTCAAAGTGTTTTTGAAGCAGAATATGAGATCTACCGACGATGAAGAGTTTGCTAAGTATACACAACACATTGGTGATGGGAATGAACCATTTATAATGGATGATTTTATTAAACTACCTCCTTCAATGGCAATGCAATAGGAGGGTCAACATTCTATATACAACTTGATTGATTAAGTTTTTCCAAGTTTGCAAGAACATGCCAATGATGCAAGGTATATGGTTGATCGACCTTTGCTAAAACCTAAAAATAATGATGTTGAATAGATTAATGCAAAGATAATTTCTCAGTTCCTAGGAGGTGAGTTTACGTTACATTCTTTTGATGAGGTTGAAGGAGATACGCAACATCTATATCAATAAGAATTCCTAAATTCTATATCTCCAAGGGGTTTACCACCACATATATTAAGGCTAAAAAAGGGTGCTCCAATTATGTTGATGCGCAATATAAATCCAAAAGCCAGATTATGTAATGGTACAAGATTGATATGTTGTGAATGTTTTAACAACGTAATTAAAGCTGAAATTTTGACTAGATAATATGTGGGTACACATGTTTTCTGGCCAAGAATTCCTTTGAAGACAACAGAAAATGTACACTTTGCATTTGTAATGATCAGACGACAATTTCATGTACATTTGAGCTTTGCACTTACAATAAACAAAGCGCAAGTTCAGACATTTCCAACTGTTGGAATTTATCTTCCTAATCATGTTTTTAGTCATGGCCAATTATATGTGGCGTTGTCAAGGGATGTCTCCCAATCCACCACAAAACTATTGGTGCAAAAAGGAATAATACCTAAGGAGGAAGGTGTTCATACAAGAAATATTATGTATAAAGATGTTTTGTTCTCTACATCATAGGTATTAATTAACAATTGGAAAGAACTGTCTTACATATAGATTTATTTTAATAATTTACAAATTTTAATGGTTATACGGTCTACGTTTTAATATTTTATTTCTAGATCTTTTTTATGTATACAATTAATTGGTAACAAGAAGGATGCCCAACTCAAATGTGAGGATCGAGTCCATTATGCTAAATAAAGGAGTGCATGTTGTTCCTACTGCTCATTTGGAGAATTGGAAGGATGATCAATCAATATTAAACATGGAGGCCATTGATAACAAGGTATATTTATTTTTAATGATATCTTTAATCAGCATCCCATTCTATTGTTTTATCAAAATTAATATTAAAAATGTCATGCTGCGTATGGGTTAGGTTCGCAAATTAGAAATTTATTCACCTGGTTGGGGATTCACTATTCAAGCTGACAAGAAAGAGCTTTGGAATGAAGTGAAATGAGTTTTAAAGTTACAAGAATTGGAAAGGTTTGTTACACTATTTTTTAAAATAGGAAAATAACTAATTGATAGTCTTAATATACAAACAATTTTTTTTTCTTCATTTTGAAGTTCCAAGAACAAAGACAAACAACAAATCAATGTCAAGAAGAGCAATGAGGTTTCCAACATCCATAAGAATAAAGATAAAGGAAAAAAGAAGGACGATGTGATCTCTAACACTCATGCCAACAAAGACAAACAGAAAATGAAAATCAAGGACAATGTGGTTTCCAACATCCAGGAGAAAAAAAAGATACGAAGAAAAAAAACCAAGGACGATGCAATTTTCAAGACCCAAAATAGTAAAGACAAACAAAAAATAAGAGTCAAAGATGATGTGATAATAAAGCAGGTACAAATCATTGCCACATCTACTTTAAAAAATAAAAAATAAACTTAATTACATAGTTTTTATATAAATTTTTTTTAAAAAATTTTGGTAATTAAATGATAGGTCTTCAAGTCCCAAGCTGAAGTAGACCATTTCACATACATGGAGCTATGCAATATCATCACAAGGACAGTTCAAATATTTCATTTTTCAAGTTTATGCTTGATATTTATTGTGCTTATCATTATTGTGTATGTTTTAAAGTCTCTATTAATAACACAAACTAACACATTTTGTATCATAAGTTCATGGCAAATGCTGCTGGAAAGCAATTAGAATGTGGAACAAATAGCATTGCTCCACCAACTTCTCCACTGTAGCTGGCATAATATTAATAAGTTCACCTATTCCATGTTTAAGATGTAGTGCATTATTTTACAGTTTTACCTGATGTAAATATTTCAGTCTTCTGCATTGATCCATCAACTTCTTCATAATAGCTTTTGTAAAGGTCATCACATGTATTTTGTAAGTAGTTTTATTGTTACAATTTTATTATGCACTTTCAATATATGCACTATTTATGAGATTTATTCAGAGGATCTTTTTTTTTCTCCCCCTAAAGGTTAATACTAAATTATTGCATCATCTTTCAATCAATAATACGTTGATAAATGAAATTGGCAAAAATGGATAATAGTTACGGAATTCTGGCTTCTGAGTACACGCTCACACGCGTGCTCAGAGGCTCTTCTATTTTTTGGGTAAGGGTTAATTTAGAGCATTTATTATAGTTTGGGTCTACATTTTTCAATCACCAAAAAAAAAAACCTAGAGTTGTGATGAAAAATTATTTCACAGCACATAATACTCATCACACCCCTAGGTTTTTTTTTTTTTTTTGTGATTGAAAAATGTAGTAATTGATAGGCCAACAACGTATTGACCCCTTGTGATAGATTAATTAATTAATTAGCCAAGTTTAATTAATTAACCAATTTAACATGCAAACGCGCGGTAGCACAAACAAATCACCAATAAACTAAAGTGTGGCAGAAAATAAATTTGATACGGTGATTTGTTTACGAATGAAGAAAACCTCTAAGGCAAAAACCCCATCGGGTGATTTTAAGGTCACCACTCCCGAGAATCTACTATTATCACAAAAAGCGGCTACAAGTAAAGAAATCCCAATACCTTCTACTAACCTACAGTTGAACCCTTAACCCAATACCTAATTGGACTTATTCTGTAGTGACATTCTCTCCTTTTTAATGCACGGCTCTCAGTACGTGACTAACCAATTGCGCGGATCCCAATACGTGACTTCAAACACCAACTTGAGAAAGATGTTGGCTACAAAGTTCTTCAGTTCATCCTCACAATGAAGAACAAGAAGATGCTTGGTTACAAAACTCTATGGTGCAAAGACACAGCAACTTCTTCACAAATAGATGAACTAGGGCAAACTTTGTCTTCGATCACAAATTGCTTGAACAGACTTTGCTCAATGCTTATACAATTTGTGTCTACTTTAACTACCCATAAAATAATCATTTTATATGTCTAGGGTTATAAGAAAAGAAGGCCCAAAGACATATCCAAGAATTGGAATCAAAACAGATCTGAAAAACTGTTTTTCTTAAACCTCGACAACTAGAGGTGTCAAGATGTTATCAAGCAACTGTCGAGCCTCGAGGCTGGAACAGCTTATTAAAGCTCGATAGATGAAGCTGTCGAGTCAACTGTCGAGCTTTAATGACAAGCCCTTCTTCAACTTGTTTCTTGGACAAACTTGCATGGCTTTAACACTTGATCTTAAAACAAGGTTTCTTGACGCATTAAACACATCCTAGATCTATACAAATACAAGTAAAATTCGTTTTGTCAAAGGATTAGCCAATTACATAAAATAATGATATATGTTCTTAACAAGTGAACCACATATGTCCTAACAATCTCCCCCTTTGGCAATCCGTGACAAAACCACAACAAACAATTGAACATATGAGAGAAGTCATAAAACACTTCACTCATGCTCACTTGTTGAATACAATAAAATATATCCTAACACAAACTCTTGAAAAACTTTGCAAGAAAAGAGTTTATGACAAGTAGACTTTGACAACCTGCATTTCTGAAACACTTTAAACAAAACACATTAAAGAATCTTTGTGTGAAGCTGAAATAATAGATTGCATACAAAAATAAGACATATGTGTATAAAGAGAGAAAAGAAACAACACATGTAAGGATAGGTGAAAGAAACATACATCAACATATATCAACATATAAAGAAAATAAGTACAATGTATATTAATAATGGTCACAAGACCTAGGTATAAGAACAATATATCTCTAAAAGAAAGAAAAGAAAAAGATACAAGTAATCCTCACTACATCCCTAAAAAACAAACAAACTCCCCCTCTAACAAAAATCCCCTATATCCTAACTCTACCCCTAAGAATGACTACTCTCATATCCAAAACTACTCCCCCTTTTTGTCATGAGTGACAAAGGGTTAAAGGGTTAATTAGACATCTTGTCAGAACTGGAAGAGCTAGTATCTCCATCCTCATCATCATCATTGCCGAAACCATCATTAGGTGTCTCGGATGCCTCGAGAAGAGGAGAAGGAGACTCTACAAAGCCACCAAGGTGAGCCTGCCATCTAGCAATACGGCCAACATGGGTGTTCACCTAATACAACTTCGTAGAAAGTGTATCAAGGCAATCATTCATGCGTTGAAGCAGCGCCATGATCGCATCCAAAGTCACACCTCCCTCTGAAGAAGAAGGAGCGGAGGTAAAGGAGCCGAAAAAATGGGAGGAGCTACTGAACCGGACCGCCTTAAAAGAAACTGCGCCTCGCTTCGTTTAATGGTAGCGTAGTCAATGGCACACATAACAGAGAAGTGGTCGGATGAGGGAAAAGGAACAGAAAAATGGCATAAAATTCGTGTGATTGCAGGAGGAAAGATGAGCTTATCACGGGTAGCCATATCCCTATACACATTTATGATAGAAAGAATAAAATGTGGAAGAAAATCTATAGAAAGATCCTCAAGAAGGGACAACAGAAAATGAGAACGAGACTCTGTAATAGAGTTGTAGTGAGGGAGAGGATACAACACAAAAGTCATCACCATGTTCAAGAATTTAGGACCTTTAGCAAAAGGCCGATATGGTGTAGACTGATGCTCACCCCAATCAACTGGGTGCTCACAAAAAGCAGAAATCATCTCGTCTTTGGACACAGTCTGTAGACGCTCACAACCTGGGTAGTCAAGATGCACAACCCTCGGAACACGAAGCACATCAGATACCAATGCCAGCGTGACTACATGCGCGTCCTCGAACGCGAGTATGAAAGATAGGTACTGAAGTATCAGTTCCATGCATATTGGAGAAGAACTCCTGGATAAGCACGAAAGGACATATGACCGGGACTTCACACAGTGACTCCCATTCCCGGCTGTGAATAACATTGGAAAGGTTAGTGTTAACAAAATCCGACAAAATAACTTGGCGTTCCGAATGAACACCTCGTTTAGAGAAATTCTCTGAGAAGTCCTTTTGGCCTTTCTCATCATGAAACCGAACAGAAAAAGGAGTAGGATCAGAGGACGAAGAGGCCCTAGAACGCAAAGGGTTCTGAGACGGAGCAGACTTACGTTTTGGTGCCATTTACGCACTAACATAAACTAGAGAGAGAGGGGGAAGAAAGAAACACTCAAAAAAATCCCAACACATTTCAAATATAACAAATATATTGAAAGGAAAGAACGTATGCATGAAAAATTCAAGAACATGTGACATGCACTTAAAAAGGCATCATGGGCTCAACCTAATCCAATCCTACCAACACATATTCAAATTGCACACATCTAAATGCATGATAATACAGTTATAATGCTCATGGAATGCAATGTATGAAATTTGAAATTCAGTAGTAAAAACCTATCCCAAAATTTCACAAAACTCAACAATTTTGAAAAACCCCAAAATTTTTCAAAAACTCAAAACCTAGGTATGAATGCATGAAAAGATCATGAGGAAAGAGAGAGAGAGATTATACCAAGTGATTTGAAGCAAGATAGGCCGAAAATCACGTGGGTTGAAGGTTTTGAGAGAGAGGAGAGTGTGTGAGAGAAGAATAGGTGCGGACAGATCTAGAAAGATCGAGAGAATGAAGTCCAAATTGTGAGAGAAACTTTAAATAGACCTTCAGTAAATCTCGACAGATAAAGGTGTCGAGAGGTATTGAGACAAATGTTGAGATAGGTGTCGAGAACACAAGCATTGACAGATGCAGTTATCGAGGAGGTGTCGAGGAGCAAAACATCAGACACGAAAAAGAAGCTCGATCGATCCACCAGCTGTGGAGAAACTATCGAGAGACCAGGAGATTTCTCGATCGATCCAACCAGCTGTCTAGGAGCTATCGAGAGACCAAGAAATTTCTCGATCGATCCAACAGCTATCGAGAAGTGTCGAAATTGTGATAAGATGCAACTGATGAACTCGACAGATAAGCCAGGTATCGAGAGGTGTCGAGATGGCTTAAAAATAGTTTTTCAAAAAGGAGAAAAATACAGATATAAATGCAATCAAACATGCAACTTAGCCAATGATCCAACCAACATTTTAACCTTTCAATCAACAAAGAGTTAATCATTTAGCTCCCAAAAACTCACACACATACACACACTAAACAAGTCTAACCAATTTTATATTTCAAAAACAAGTTAAGACAGTTTAGTGAGCATGCATCAATATATATAAACCTTGTGATGACTAAATCACATTGTACCTGCACATGTATCAAAAGTAGTAAAGAATATTGCGTATTGTGTATGAAAAACATCGTAAGATTGCACAAGTGTCTCTGTTATGACGATTTGAGATATGAGAAAATCACTTTAACTCACACACAATCATAACTGTTTGATGGGGACTATCACATTTGAGGTATATCTTATAACTCCCACATCTCCAAGAAAACACGCTTGCAATCATGTTTTAAAGCGTTTTGTTCTTTTTGCTTTTATTTCTTTGCATTTTTTTTTATTAAGCAAACCATGCATGGGTATACAAATGAGAGAAAAGAAATACCCAATTATGTTAAGTTTTTTGACATTGCACTTTTGCTATGCCGAAGTATACAGATGTCATATCATGATTGGCGGGTTACAGTGGTGAGATGGTTATTTATGCCTTTCTCTTAGGATTTTCTAGTCCTTCCCATCAAAAAGAGTGATACGAGTGTTAAGTACAAGAGATCACTTGACCTTACTCATCACAAACAAAGAGCCACAAAGTTCACTTGCTTAGTTGTATAAAGAAATGCTCATCTAAGCTATAACTGATACAAAGTTTTGAAAACTCTGTTTTAATGGCCATTTTAAGGTTCACAAGAACCAATGTACACAAACACACACTGTTTTTGTATTTTTCTGAATTTTTCAAATTTTTTTATTTTTATTTAAAAAAAAAAACAAAAACAAAGTAACTAAAACTAAAAAACTAAAAAACTAACAACCAAAAACATGTAAAATAAAGCAAAACAATGCATAAAATTAGACTAACTCAAAACATTAAAGCAAAACACACAAGAAATGCAAAACCAAAAACAGATGGAGAGAGAGAGAAAAAGTGATTAAATCACTTGGAACTCTTTTCCTTCCACACCTTGGAAGAACCTTTCCTTTTCGTAAACCCTTGAACCGTCGATGAGAGGGAAGAATTGATACCGTTCAAGTTCGAAAGAAACATAAGGGCTTTGAGAAGATCTTCGAAAGGAGCAAACATGGACGGAAACTGATTCTGGTTTCTCGATGCCAACATGTTATTGCTATTTTGAGTGGCTAACCACTTATAGTAATTTGGTCGAGTATGACCAGCTGGTCCACAGTAATGACAAAGATGCTGCTTTTTTTGTTTAGGCCTTTTAGAGTTAGGCTTCTTAGCCCTAGGATTTTTAACTTCCTTCTTATCCTGCTTAGGGGGTGCTCCTAAGATAAATTTACCCTTGTCTATGTTCTCACTAGCTAATACAGTTTTAACATTAGTGTTCTCAATTTCAACATTATTGCTAGGAGGAAAAAAAAACAGTAGTACTAGAAGAAGTAATATTAGAGGAAGAGAAATCATACCCTAAACCTGTTTGATCTAAGGCAGATTTTTGAACACTGAGCATCTCATTGAGCTTAGCGCTTGAAGTCCTTTCCAGCTGAGCTCTGACTTGGAATAATTCTGCCTCAAGCTTCTTAGTCTTCTCAGCCAAGAAGTTATTTTCAAACCTCAGTACTCCAATAGTTTGATTTGCTTCATCAAACTTTGTAGAAAGCTCTTCACGTTCAAGCTCCACATCACTAAGCTTCTTGGTGATCAACCTATACAGTTTCTCATACTTTTCTAAGACCTTATATAGCTTAGCATAAGTTGTGTGAATGTCATCTTGATCATCCATCTTCTCAAATTTGGATTCCACCAATTCCTCTTCTTCATCCACATCTTCAACAATCCCCTCAATAGGATTAACTGTGGCAGTGAAGGCATTCAAGATTCCGTCATCCTCATTGTCGGAATCATCTTCAGGCTCAGTGTCGCTCAGCATAACAGCAAGTGCCTTACTTTTCCCAATTGTCTTGAAATATGTTGGGCACTCCTGTTTTATATGTCCGAAGCCTTGGCACCTAAAGCACTTAGGTCCTGTAGGAACAGTGTACTGACCGCCATCCCTAGCGTCCTTCTTCCCTTTGTCTTGACCCTTGAACTAAGAAAAACTAGATTGCCTATGGTCCTTGTTGAAGCCTTTCCCATTAGCATTCTTCATAAACTTCTTGAATTGCCTGGTGATGTAGGACTTCATCTTAGAATCTTCATCGTTTGAAGACTCTTCTGTCTCACTGCTCTTGGCCTTCAGTGCCATACTCTTGCTCTTACTCATCTTTTCGATTCTAGATAAACCCAACTCATAGGTCTGTAGATTTCTAACCAGCTCTGTCAAAGGAATTTTATCAATATCCTTTGATTCCTCAATCGCAATGATCTTGGCATGGAATCTTTCGGGTAGAGATCTAAGCACTTTTCTCACAATCTTGGGTTCAAGGATAGTTTCTCCAAGATCAAAGGCTTGAGTTTAGCATAGAACTCATCAAACAACTTATCCTCCTCCATCTTTATCTCTTCAAAGCTTGTAGTGAGCCTTTGTAGTTTCGAATCCTTGATAGCCTTTGTTCCCTCATAGGTTGTCTGAAGGATGGTCCATGCTTCCTTTGCAGTTTCAGTGGAGGATATCTTCTTGAATTCCTCATTTGTGACTGCACCGAACAACGTATTCAATGCCCTGCTATTGAAGTTTGCCGCCTTGATCATAGCCTTATCCCAATCGACCGGCGCTTCCTTTAGCTTGGTCCAGCCAATCTCTTCAGCTTACCACACCTTCTCATATAGAGACTGCAAAAAAGCTATCATGCATACGTTCAAGTATGCATAGTTAGCCCATCAAATAAAGGAGGGATAATAAGAAATTGTCCTCTATCCATGACAAACAGGGGTCAATAGATCACATAGCAAAGATCAAACCCTAATCAGAGTATGCCTACTCTGATACCACTTGATAGGCCAAAAACGTATTGACCATTTGTGATGGATTAATTAATTAATTAATTAGCCAAGTTTAATTAATTAACCAATTTAACATACAAACATGTGGTAGCACAAACAAATCACCAATAAACTAAAGTGCAGTGAAAAATAAATTTGATACGGTGATTTGATTACGAATGGGGAAAATCTCCAAGGCAAAAACTTCACTGGGTGATTTTAAAGTCATCACTCCCGAGAATCCACTATTATCACAACAAGCGGTTACAAATAAAGGAATCCCAGTACCTTTTACCAACCTACAGTTGAACCCTTACCCCAATACCCAATTGGACTTGTTCTGTAGTGATAATCTCTCCTTTTTAATGCATAGCTCTCAGTACGTGACTAACCAATTGCACGGATCCCAGTACGCGACTTCAAACACCAACTTGAGAAAGATGTTGGCTGCAAAGTTCTTTAGCTCATCCTCATAATGAAGAACAAGAAGATGCTTGGTTACAAAACCCTGCGGTGCAAAGACACAGCAACTTCTTCACAAATAGATGAACTAGGGCAAACTTTGTCTTCAGTCACAAATTGCTTGAACAGACTTTGTTCAATACTTGTGCAACTTGTGTATACTTTGACGACCCTTAAAATAATCCTTTTATATGTCTAGGGTTATGAGAAAAGAAGGCCCAAAGACATATCCATGGATTGGAATCAAAACAGACCTTAAAAACTGTTTTTCTTAAACCTCGACAGCTAGAGGTGTCAAGATGTTGTCGAGCAGCTGTCGAGCCTCGGGGCTAGAACAGCTTATTAAAGCTTAATAGATGAAGCTGTCGAACTTTAATGATAGGCACTTCTTCAACTTGTTTCTTGGACAAACTTACATGGTTTTAACACTTGATCTTGAAACAAGGTTTCTTGATGAATTAAACACATCCTAGATCTATCCAAATACAAGTAAAGTGTGTTTTGTCAAAAGATTAGCCAATTACATAAAATAATGACATATGTTCTTAACAAGTGAACCACATATGTCATAACAGTAATCTCAAATTATAATTGTAAGATCACAATTTACACCCAAACTCAAACAATAAGTAAGGGATAGGCCCAAACAGCCTAATACAATGACATTTGTAGAGAGTGAGTTTGAAATCTAGGTTCTAGTGATGGCGAATGGCAAATTTAATGGGCTAGATTGTAATATCATACACATTAGATTGTTGGTGTAATGGAAACTATCCTCGGACACAAGCCGGTGATGATTTATATCGTCTTTTTCTCTTTTCAAAGATTGGTTACAATTATGAATGCTAATGTATACAGTGCTTTCTCTTTCTCTTTTTTTCAATCCCCCCTTCTACACGTCTTCCTTTCTTTTTATATCCTCCTCCTCCTTTTCCCCATCTTCCACGTATGGATCAGATTATCAATTTATATACTTGTCCCATCAGCCTACCCCTGAAGTCTTTAGAGGCAGCTGTAAGGCTGAACCCTAATGCTCAGACATCACTTTCCCATTAATACGGCCATAGAAGTAGTTGTAAAGTATACAATGCGATGGTAATAGTTTTATTTTAGATATTTCGTAGCTCTTCTTCTTATCTTATACATCCACCGTGCCCGCCCTTACTTGTAGGATTTCTTAGAATATCACCCTTGGACGCCAAACAGCCTTCTCTTACCTCGACTTTACATAGCTGAGGACATACTCCTCCTCAAGCCACCTTCTTGGATATACTTAATCAAATATCACTTCTTTACCTATTAGTATTGCTTTGTAAGTTGACATTCTTACATCCTCAAACCATTTACTGTCCTCGGATAGGGCCTTTAGCCCAACAAACACTCTTGGGCTAACCTAACACATATTCTCAAGCCCATTGATCCTACAATAGCCCCTCGAGATTCTCATTTCTGCCACCTCGGGAGGAAAAGAGGATCTCAACATCTGTCACTGTTAATTTGTACTTGCCACACCTCTTCCATGACAATGATGACGTCCCTTGAACTGCCCACTGCATGTTCCTGACGTTTCAGCATGTAGAGCATCCCCTAATTCAATTCTAACGGCTTCTTATCCCCCACATTTTAACCACACCATGCACATCCAATGGTTAAGGATTACATAAGACCATAGGCGGGAACGTTCCCACTTTATAATTCTTACTGATATAAATATCAATGATTCAATCCATCTTACTCATTCCAACATTCATACAACGTACCTGCCAACTTTTTGCAATCTATACGTGCTGCCCATAATTACCAAGAATTAGGCGAGGTGGATTTTTCGTTCTAAAGTAAGTCTTCCCAAACTTCCTTTTTCATTATCCTTTTACATACTTCTCTTTTTCTTATGTTTCTTTATCCTTGGCTCACCTGTACTTTTCTGTTTGTCACTACCTCTAACCTTCTGCTACAAATGGGTAGATTTGCTTTCCTAGTAAATTATGATGAAAAGATAGAACAATTTAAGGCTAGGTATGGAATTCCATAGGGGGGTATCCGTTACATATTGTACGAAAGGGGAGTGGCATGAGAAAAGGCGAACGGGAGACGTAGTTATCCCTATGATAGCCTTTATAAAGGGAGGGATGAAAATCCTAATGGGTACAGTTACTAGAGACTATCTTAGGGCCTTTAGATTATCTCCCATCTAGTGTGCCCTAAATATGTTTAGAATTTGGGTTCTGTAGATGCGCTAAATGAAAAGATGGGTTTAGGGCTTACCCATCATGACGTGAACTGGATTTACAACCTCCATCAACTAAAGGGGCAGGGATACTACTTAAAAACTAGATACCCTGAGGTTAGATTAATCCAATATCTCCCTGACTCTAACAAGGGTATGAAAAATAACTTCTTGATTATATCAGGGGATTGACACAACGGCGTCCCCTGTTCGACAAGGGAAGGGGAACCAGGTAAACAAAGATTTTTCTTGATGATTTTGCAGACCCACACGCAGCTATTCGCCACTTTGATCTCATCAACCACGACAAATTGGATGAAATATTGAAGGTCGAAGTGTTTGTACACTCAAATAACCAGCTCATTTGATCCTCGGCTATGACCCTATCTCCAAATCCTTCTAGGCACCGAAGTGCATGATTAGAGCGAAGGACCCACGCTTACATCGGATAAGCGTTGCTGCCCAGGGCTTCCTTTTACCTATGGGTACCCCTACTCCTCAAGGCATCCTTGTCACACAACCCATACCAGACGGTATTTCCTTAATTCCTCTACCAAACATCCTCAAACCAAGGATAAAGGCCCGGAGAAATCTTCCCAGCATAAACTCCCTACTCCCCTCCTGCCTAATCTTAATGTGTTGACCAAGCTGACCACAAGAGAAAAATGAACCAGCACAAAGGGAAAGATGTGATTGAGGGAGGGAAAAGCCTCCTTCCTAAGGATGTAGAGCTCGAAAAGGGAGTTAAGCAGGCTTGCACAATACAGACGAGGTCAGAAAAATGGACCGAGACTTATGGGCCCGTATCTACCCCAGTTTGGGCTCCACCAATGATCATGGATGATCATGCGATCACCGCCAATGCATCCATTAAGAATTCTGACGCTAGAACTGTTGCCTGTGTGGCAAACGCGTTAGAGCAAGCTCTCATGTTGCCTAAAGAAATGGGTGAGCTACTAAGGCAAATGAGTGATCAGAATGTCTTCATGACCTTAAAAAAGGAGCTTGCTATGGTAGGAATCCCATCTGACTGTTGCTCATTTCATTTTCTATTACACGTAGGTTTTCTGTTTTGACCATACTTTTGCTTTACTTTACTGCTGTATATAGGCTGTCTAGTCTGCCCACAGAGCTAAAGAGATCGTCAATAGCACTTACAAAGCCTTTAAGGATGAAGAAATAAGGCGCAACAACACCTAGAAGATCCTAGAAATGAAAGAAAAAAAACTACAAGAGGTCACTACCCAATTGAACAAGGCAGAAAGCAAAAAAAAATGAGCTCCGAGGCTACTTTAAAAGTAGCCGAGACCCAAAGGTTACAGCTTAGACAGGCCGACGAGGACTACACCGCAAAGAAAAAGCTAATAGAGAGCCTTCAAAAGGATCTAAAGGAAACTGAGAAGGAGAAAGAGGAGGCAAATAAAACCAAGGAAGAAGCTACCAAAGCTAAAGAGGAGGCTGAGAAAGCAAGGGACCAAGCTGAGCAAGATGTATATGAGGTCGGAGTGGCAGAGACAATGGAAAACCTTAAATCACAGGTCTCGGAGGAATGTAGGCACTACTGCCTCCAAGTGTGGAATGAGGCACTTGCCCGAACTAGGATTGATGTCTCTTCTGCCCTTTAGAGGACAGAAAACATCTACTACCCCCTGGCCATCCGAGCTTCTACTCCACCCAATACCAAGGATGATATTATCACCCAAGGAACAGATGCCGAACAAGGTAACTTAGTTGAAGCTCCTGCCTCCACTGAATGTCAACTCGAGGAGGTTAAGCAATCTGAGGCCACCAAGAAAATTATTGAACCAACAGAAGGTGTGGCCCATAATGATACTCAGCCTCCCAATGCCCTTAAGGAATCCACCAAGGAAAAGGGTTCTAATGAAACAATGGAACTTATCCTCGCGACAATTCCTATCACCATCAAGAAGGATCCCAAGGGCAAAGGGATTGCTGTTGACTCGTTGGCTCCAATCCAGCCTCCAAAGGATTCTAAGGGCAATTTGAAGATTAAATTGAAGCCGTGATTAATCCTCGTCCCTTCCTCCTTCTAGCCTAGCTTTCCTCTTTTCTGATGTAACTTGATATTTTGTAAGCAAATTATTTTTCTAAAGGACTTATAATTAATGAAAATGTCAAATTCTTTTTTTACGTGCTTGATACTTATACTTTTTCTTTGCATCACTTCTACCTTACCTAATGCCTAATTAATAAGACAAGGACATACGCTTAGATTTGCCATATGCATAAATGATAACTCTTTTCTGATGAATTCAGAATTAGTTAGTCAACTAAATCTAGTAAAACCATCTTGTAATTGAAAAATCTATATGTCTCAACAGGACAATAACCCATATTATTTCCAATATAACTCAATGATTCTAAAGAAATAATCAGACATGAACCAAACAACAGATGCATTTAGTACACTTACAAATGCTTTAAGTGATGCTCATGAACTCCCATTTGCTCATCACTGTATTGTGAGTCTTCAAGATACTCGATCATGACGGCAAAATAATGCCAAAATCAAATCTATATACTAGGTGACCCAGGAATAGATCGTCCGAGGACCGGACATAGTTAAGATTATGACCAACACTTAATAAAATACCAAAATACATAAGGTATGTGATCCAAGGAGCCAGACACGTCCAAAATTTAGTTTAATGTTTAGAAAAATGAACTGAAGTGTTAATTTCCCCAAAGCAGATGATCCGAGGACCAAACATAACCAAGGTTCTATTCAACACTTAATAAAATATCAATTTATCCAAGGTATGTGGTCCGAGGAGCCAGGCATAATTGAGTTTCAGTTTGATACTAAGAAAAATGAATTGAAGTGTTAATTTCCTTAAAGTAGATGATCCGAAGACCAGACGTAACCAAGGTTCTGTTCAACACTTAATAAAATATCAATTTATCCAAGGTATGTGGTCCGAGGAGACAGGCATAACCGAGTTTCAGTTTAATACTAAGAAAAATGAACTAAAATGTTAATTTTCCCAAAGTAGATGATCTGAGGACCAGACGTAACCAAGGTTCTGTTCAACACTAAATAAAATATCAATTTATCCAAGGTATGTGGTCCGAAAAGCCAGGCATAACTGAGTTTCAGTTTGATACTAAAATAAATGAACTGAAGTGTTAATTTCCTTAAAGTAGATAATCCGAAGACCAAACGTAACCAAGGTTCTGTTCAACACTTGATAAAATATCAATTTATCCTAGGTATGTGGTTCGAGGAGCCAAGTATAACCAAATTTTAGTTTGATACTAAGAAAAATGAATTGAAGTGTTAATTTTCCCAAAGTAGATGATCCGAGGACCAGACGTAACCAAGGTTCTATTCAACCCTTAATAAAATAACAATTTATCCAAGGTATGTGGTCTGAGGAGCCAGGCGTAACCAAGTTTCAGTTTGATACTTAGAAATATAGTAATCAACATAACAGAGTATCAATAGAAATAAGATGGCAAAAGTGCCTTTCATTAATACTAATACCTTCTTAAGTTACTTATATTTCAGAGACGGGGTACAACAGTTTCATCTAGATCTTTAAGATAATACGCCCCTATGCCAGCTATTGAAGTGATGAGATAAGGTCTTTCCTAGTTAGGTCCTAATTTTTTCCATGCTGGGTTCTTTGTAGTACCTAGAACCTTCCTCAGCACCAAATCTCTAGGTGCAAGTGGTCGTAGCTTCACATGGGAATCATACCCGTACTTGAGTTTGTGTTGATAATAAGCTAGTTAAACTATGGCATTCTCTCGTCGTTCCTCGACTAAATATAAGCTTTTTTCTAATAAGTTGTCATTACTGCTTAGGATGAAAGAGCTCGTTCTCAATGTCGGGAACCCAGTTTCAAGAGGAATTACAGCCTTAGCTCCATAAGTCATAGAGAAGGGTGTCTCTCCAGTGGATCTTCGAGGTTCGATACGTCTACAAAACATGTGACAATTCTTCCACCCACCTTCCCTTAGCATCATCCACTCTTTTTTTGAGCTCATTAACTATAACTTTATTGACAGCCTCGGCCTGCCCATTCCCCTGCGAATAAGCTGGAGTGGAATATCTATTCGTGATGTCGAGATCACAACAATATCTTCTGAAGGTCTTACTATTAAATTGCAGGCCGTTATCTGAAATAAGAGTATGAGGGATTCCAACCTGGTGACAATGTTGTTCCAGACAAATTTCTTCGCATCCAAATCCCTAATGTTTAACAATGGCTCAACCTCAACTCATTTAGTGAAATAATCTGTTCCGACGAGCAACCACCTCCTATTCCCTGCTACTTTTGGGAAAGGCCCTACAATGTCCAAACCCCATTGAGTGAAAGGCCAAGGACTAGATAAAGGGTTAAGGACACCCCCTAGTTGATGGATGTTAGGAGCAAATCTCTGACATTGGTCACACTTCTTTGCATAATCCTGTGCCTCTCTCTGCATATTGGGCCACCAATACCCTTGTATAAGAGCTCTATGAGATAAAGACCTTCCTCCTATGTGACTTCCACAAATCCCTTCATGTAACTCTTCTAAAAGTAATTCTGTTGCTTCATGATGTATACATAGCAAATATGGTCCTAAAAAAAAGCTTTTGTACAACTTTTGGTCCTCGAACAACCAGAACCGAGGTGCTTTTCTACGTACTTTATCCGTTTCAGACTTCTCTTTGGGCAAGATATCATTCTTAAGGAAGGACACTATAGGATCCAACCAACTAGGTCCCACCTAATTTGATGAATACGGATGGTATTACCATTTGTCCAAGTAGGCCTACACAGGTTTTCAATAAGGATGACTCGCGGTAGGCCTTGTGCCGAGGATGTCGCAAGTGTAGCTAGGGAGTTAGCATGAGTATTCCTACTCCTAGAGATGTGTAACAAGGTAAAAGATTCAAAATTTGATTGTAAATACCTGACTTGGGTTAGATTCTCCTGCATTCTCGGATTTCTGGCCTCTAACTCTCCTTCCACTTAGCCTACCACCAATCGAGTGTCTGAGAACATCTGTACTATTTTTCTACCCATCTTCTGAACTATAGTCATTCCTACTAGTAAAGCTTCATACTCTGCCTCATTATTGATGGCCAAGAACCTTAGTCTCAAGGATTTCTCAAAGGTAATTCCACTAGGAGACACCAAAATGAGCCCCACACCATATACCAAAGGTTCCTTGCACCAAATCATGCCAACTGATCTTTCATCCATGTCCAACCCCTTAGCGTTCTCTTCTAATGAGGGCTCAGCAAATTCCGCCCCCAAATTAGCAAGGACTTGACCCTTTATAAAGGTGCGAGGCATATACTTGATATCAAAAGCCTCCAAAATAGTACCCCACTTGGCTATCCTTCCTGTATAGTCAGCACTTCGAAGTATAGACCTAAGAGGAAGTTGAGTTAAAACAACTGTATAAGATTGAAAATAATGGGGAAGCTTACACGTAGCATGCACCACTGCTAGGATCGCCTTTTCCAACTGTAAATAATCCACCTCGGTCTCATGTAAGGTTTTTCTCACGTAATAAATTGGCCTCTGTACACCATTATCAACCTGTATCAGAACCACACTAACGGCATGATTAGCCACAACAATATACATGAACAGAACTTCATCTGTTTCTGGCTGAGACATAATGGGTGGTCGAGAAAGATACTCCTTAAGTTGCTGAAAAGCTAAAACACACTCCTTGGTTCGTTCAAATCATTTCCATTTATTCAACAACTGAAAGAAAGGCCAGCATCTATCTGCGGACCGAGAAATAAATCGGTTGAGGGCAACGGTCATTCCTGTCAACTTTTGAACCTCTTTCGGATTCCAAGGTGGCTGTAAGCTATTAATTGCCTTGACCTGTGCAGGATTAACTTCAATTCTTCGATGAGTTACCATGTAACCTAGAAATTTACCTAATCCCACACCAAAAGAACACTTTGAAGCATTAAGGTGTAACTTGTACTTTCTTAGTGTTTGGAAGGTGTCATTTAGGTCTTCCACATGTTTGGAAACCATTTTACTTTTCACCACCATGTCATCCACATACACTTTAATAGTCTTTCCCAACTGTGGCTCAAACATCTTGGTCATCATCCTTTAATAGGTAGCGCCTGCGTTCTTCATACCAAAGGGCATCACCTTGTAGTGATAATTCCCTATAAGAGTGGCAAAAGCTGTCTTCTCCTAATAATCCAAAGCCAAAGGTATTTGGTGATAACCTTAAAAGGCATCCAAAAAACTCATACGAGAATGTTTAACAGTGGCATCCACCAGTTGATCTATATGAGGCATTAGGAAAGAGTCTTTAGGACAAGCCTTATTCAAATCTGTGAATCTACACATGCTCTCCACTTCCCATTTTTCTTCTTCACTACCACTGTATGAGACAACCATTCAGGATAAAACATCTCCTTGATAGCGCCAGTCTTTTTGAGCTTGAGTACTTTTTCTTTGATTGCCTCGAAATGCTCTTTAGATGAGTGTCGAGGTGGTTGCTTCTTCGGCACTATAGTCGAATTAACATTTAGATGATGACAAATGAAACTCGGATCTACCTTGGGGGCCTCATAAGCATTCCATGCAAACACATTAATGTTCTTTTTCAAAAATTTAACCAGCTTCTCCTTCTCTAGAGGTGACAATTGAATACCTACCTAAAAGAATTTCTTAGGGTCATCATCTATAACAACCTCCTCTAACCCCTCACACGCGGGGTCTTCTAATGCCGCTACCATGGGCGTGGCAAGTGTCATTGATTGCTATGAGCCCCCCCTCAGCAGAAGCTGAGGATTCCACTTCAGGCTGGTGCAAAATTGCAGCCGCCATGCATTGTCTAGCCACAGACTGACTCCCAATCAGCTCTTCGATTTGGTCCCCTGATGGAAATTTCACCTTCAAATGCAGAGTTGAAGAAACCGCGCCTAGAGCATGAAGCCAAGGTCTTGCGACAATGGCTGTGTAGGGAGAACATGCATCTACCACAATGAAATCCACCTCCACTACCTCGGAACGTGATTGCACAGGCAATCTAATCTGGCCCATTGGTATGACAGCCTTCCCTTTAAAGCTTATCAGTGGTGAATCATAAGCCGTTAAATCCTCAAGCTTTAAGTTCAACCCCTTGTACAAGTCAGGGTACATTATATTGCACCACTACCCTGGTCCACCATCACCCTCTTCACATCGTAGCCCCATATCCTCAGTGTAATCACTAAAGCGTCATCATGTGGTTGTATAGTCCCAATCTTGTCCTCTTCTAAGAAACTCAATATTGGTATGATATTCGCCTTAGCCCTCTTCGACTCAGAACTAGAATCTTTGGCTAAGATTCATGCTAGAATCATCACCCTGGAAGGACGAGAACCAGTCCTCCCTGAAGCAGCAAAGATAAAATTGATCGTACCCAAAGGAGGCCTTGAAGAATTGTTGCCTTTATTCACAAAACTTGAATGATTTCCCTATCCATTGGACCGATACAAAAACTGTTTTAACCTTTCTTCCTTAACCAACTACTCCAAATGATTCCATAGGGTTCTACAATCCTCAATGGTATGACCTCTTTCTCAATGATACTAGCAATGAAGGTTTTGATTACGCCTTATGGAGTCCACTGCCATCTTGTTGAGCCATTTGAAAGATGGTTCATTTTGGATTTTCTCCAACACTTGGTGCACTGGTTCCCGAAATACAATATTAACCACCTGAGGAATGGCAGGACCAGGTTGCTTGACAAAATCTCTTCTGGGCCTGTTGTTGTTGTATCTGTCTGACCTGAAATTCTTTCTCTCCTGAGGGATAACCTTCGCCTTTCCCTTACCTTACTGTTGATCTTCCTCAACCCGTTTATACTTATAGATGCGATCCATGAGCCGATGCACACTTCTTACCGACTTTTTGGTTAAAGATTTTCTTAAGTCATGCTCGGTAGGTAGGCTAACCTTGAAAGTCCTTATCGCTACATCATCAAAGTCTCCATCAACTCATTAAACATCTCCCAGTATCTGTCAAAGTATGTTTTCAGGGTTTCCTCTTCTCTCATGGCCATGAACAACAACGAATCCAAGGATTGAGAAACTTTATTGCACGTAATGAAGCGAAACCTAAATGCCCAGGTGAGTTCCATGAATGAATCAATAGAACCTGCCCTCAAGCCATTAAACCACCTCATCGCAACAGGTCCCAAGCTAGAAGGTAAGACTTTGCAAATTAAAGTTTCATTCTTAGAATGCACCGCCATCCTCTGATTGAAATGACTCACATACTCCATAGGGTTCGTTTGGCCATTATAAATGGTGAAAATTGGTTGGGTGAATTGCCGTGGGAGCTTCCCCTTCTCCACTCTATGTGTGAAGTGTGACTTGAAAATTTGATGCAACACCCTACTCATAGCATCATTTCCTAGGCCATTTGAGGAAGGATTCTTTCCTTTACGACCACGAAGATTTTCCTCCTCGTAGGAAAAAGACTCACTAGGAGGAGTTCTTAACCTAGGCCTGTAATTACTACTCTGGGTGTCCTCAGAAGAAGGATCAGAAAAGGAGGGTGTTCGCCTTTGCCTTTCGCGGCGCAACTTCTTCTTCAGGTGGTCAATCTCCAACTACATGACCTTAGCCTTTTCCTCGTGCGAAACTCTACTTCCACCTCGTGAATGACTCCTACCAGTATGTGCTGTGTGCACACTACCTTCCCAATCTCTTTCCTATTCAAGATGTAGGAACTGATCTTCACGCTGGGACCCCATAGACTCTGCATGGTGTGGACCTAAGCCTACCATAATGTTAACCTTCCTAAAACACAAGATTCCCACAGACAGCGCCAATTGTAAGCTCACAATTTGCACCCAAACCCAAATAGTAAG
>JAVQMG010000115.1:12115000-12177500 GCA_032878915.1 Castanopsis chinensis | reverse complement strand
TTAATAAGAGCAAGAAACATTGCCGAAAACATTAATATATTTAAGAAATCATTGTAAATATTTTTTAACTAGTTTTTTAAAAGTTATTACGCATCACCAAAAAAAAATATTTTACATAACAACTAACAAGTCATCTTAGATAGAGTTACACACCTAAGCTTCCAAATTAAAGTAAGAGTTTCACGTTCAGCTTTTTACAAAGAAATTCATATGTATTTCAATTTTAAATGTGAACATTATATTTTCACCTTTTAAATGGTATTTGTAAATTTTTTTTTGAGCAAAAACGTAAGCGAGATATTATTAAAAAGTAAAAAAAATCAAGGTACATCCGATTGGAATATAACATCCAAATCACTGGGTAAATCCTTTACCCAAACATCAGTGTCAGCAGCTAAAGCCGCTCGTCTAGCTAGGCCATGGGCCAATCTATTCCCATCTCTTTTAACGTGTTGAAATTGACAATGTCGCAACAGCCTTCCCAAATTTTTTGTCTCATTTATAATATGGCCGTAGAGAGTATAGCAACGATCTACAGCTTGCAAAGCTTGTATAACATGAAGACAATCTCCCTTGACTTGCACATAAAAAAAACTCAGCTCCTTTGCAAAATCTACTGCTCGTTTTGCAACCAAAGCCTCTGCCATCTCCACCGATTGAACCATCCTCACTTTCTTACTCAAAGCAGCCAATACATTACCCTCAAAGTCTCTACACACCACACCTAGCCCAACTTGGTTATAACCATCCAGAATTGCCGCATCGAAATTAATCTTATAGCACGTATATATTTTCTCTTAAAATAATATTATGCAAATATAAACCTACATCACGTATATATAGATTGTGATTAAAACTTTAGCATATAAACTTTAAAAAAATGTAAAGAAATTTTTTTTCCCCTTAATAAGAATTTCTTTCCTCTTAATAAAAAATGGAAAACAAAAGAAAGTTTTTAATTACAAAGACAAAAAAAAAAATCTTAACATTGAAGATGGAATCATGGAACACAAAGGTGTCCTGTGCAATGTACTACACACAGTTGTACAGAATCGGAACCAGTTTGTTTTCCTTCACCCGTGCACTCCCTTCACTTTCCTGTCGCTTTCCGGAATCTCAAAAACACCAAAATCAAACAAAATTTTAAATGCTCTTTGACCCCACACTTCTTTCTCTCGCTTTACACATTTTTTTGAATTGAATTCACAAATAACAGTACTAATAGTAGGGTCAAAATGGACAAATAGCGCTATTTAAGAAAATATACATGAATCTACTATCATGTACCTTTTTTTTAAAATTCAATCGTAAAAAATGCTCATACACTCTTAAACTTTAAGCTAGTGGACATAACATCCTTTAAATTTTTATTTCGACTAATTTACTCCATAAACTTCATATAACTGTTAAATCAACACCTCTGTTAACATCTGTTAAAATTACAAACGAAATGCTCACGTGCATCTCACGTGAACTTCAAAAATACTAAATTAGCAAGGGCTGAACCAGTTGAGAGGAGAGAGAAACCCAGGGTTCAGTTGAGACTTAAGAGAGATGATCTAACAAGAAGAATCATCATCGCTGATTGCCTCGCTGTCAAAAAGCCACCGTTGTTACCGTTGTCGTATAGGCGTTGGTATGCCTTTTATTTTTCTCGCACTCCAATCCTCCATGACCTGCGAGAAAGGGAGACAATGCAAGTGCATTTATTATGGTTTTGGTGGCGATTTACTATAATTTTCCCCGATAGTTGGTTTGTTTAAATTTTTTGTTGGGATTTGGTTGATTTCGGACTTGGTGGTTGACTTCTCTTGCTAGCTATATACTGGGTTTTTGTTAAAGATCTTGTGCTTTTTATATGTTTGTCAATATTGCTCTGCAAAAAAGTGTCCACTAAATTGTCATTTTGATTTATGCTTTATTTTCACATTGTTTCTTACGAGTTTGGTTTGATTTGAAATGAAGTGGGTTTTCCCATTTTGTTTCTTTATTTTTAGCATCAATATTATTATTCATTATTTGTTTGTGGGTCGTGGAGGATTGGGAAGACAAAGAGCAAAACAGGAAAAAGATTAAATAAAAAAAAAGCATAACAACGGTAACAAAGGTAAGCTGGCTGACAACGGTATTTCTTTTGGTTTGATTGTCTCTCTCTGCCAGTTTAGTTTACCAAGGTATTTAAAAGTTTCACATGATGCACGTGAGCATTTCGTTTGTGATTTTAACAGAAAATTAACAGAAATGTTGATTTGACAGTTGTATATAGTTTATGGAGTAAATTGGTCAAAATAAAAGTTTAAGTGGTGTTCTGACCACTGATTTAAAGTTTAGGGGGTATATGAACATTTTTTCTAATTCAATCCTGTGAAAACAGGGAGGGCGTATGGCCTAGCATTTTAAGCAATAGTTTTTAATTTTTAAATAATATTATATATATTTTTACACACTTTTCATTCCATATTTTTTAAAAATACAAATATATTACTAAAACAACGTTACAAACGGTTCAAATTTTTAATGATATTCAAGTTTATGTAAAATACCATAAAATAAATTTTGAAAATTTTTAACGTAACTGGAGTTAAATGATATTTGGCCATTTTGGCCGTAGCAGCAGTATCACTTTTGCTTCCTTTCCAATTCTTTTGCCGCTCTCATCTCTCCAACAAATAAAATAGGAAAAAAACAAAAAGTAGGTGAAAGACCATTTTTTTTAGTTCCTGTTGTTTTGTCTTTCAAATAGCTCAGCAAATTCAAATGCTTTAAACTGGAGCTCCTTCTCATTTTCTCTCAAACCCAACAACTGGGTCATCTTCTTCACCGCAATTATCTTCAACTTTCAGGTGCTTCCACTTTTTTGCTTTAACATTTTGCCACTTCCTATAACATTTGTTTATTTTTCATTATACCCAGAAAATTTCTTGTTAGTCTCAGCTTCTCCTATGTGGGTTTTCTCACTTTCTTGTCTTTTATCTTATGGTTTTACCTTTCTCAGCTAGAAAATATTGTAACTGTTTCTGGGTTCTACTGCTTTCAGTTTCTTAACTAATTTCTGCTTCAAAAAGTGAATGCTTTCTTTCAGTTTTCTTGATGGGTGCTAAATCTTTCGTCTTTGAGATTTTCCTTGACAAATTTCTTGTATTTACTGTTGGGGGTGCTAAGATTTATGCATTACATGTAGTGGCTACTACATTAGTTGGAATCTACTTGAACTTGTTGGTGCTGCAGCACTTCATATTGGTAACTCGAAAATAATTTCTAGGTAGCTTGAGTTGTTTTTGTTTCAATTATTTTGTACATTTTGCTCAAAATTGATGGTGTTCGTGGAACTTTCATTAGCTTATTATGTTTAGATTAGAATTGTATGGGCATTGGAAGTGTAATTGGAGGCACATACACCATTGTCAACTATTTTGAATAAAAATTGGGCCTTTTGCTTTAGGTTCAAATAAATGTCATTTTCTTAATAAAAATAAGTCCTTTTCTCACTTTAAGTGTTTTCAAAGAAAACTGTCTTTACTGCTTTAATAGACCCAATCGTTTTAAACTTTTCAGTAATGTCAATATAATTGTTAGATTTCCATTAGTTGTCAAAGAATTATTATTCTATTCATATATAGTTTTCTTAAGATTTAATATGAAGTAGGTCCTATGCATTCTTCAGTAGACACGGTGTGATAATGCTTGGCTTACTATAAGGAGTTTCTTCTGTATGGATATAGTTCTTGTCTATTTAATAGGAGTTGTGATGTGATTATAGTTCTGGAATTTGGACAGCGTGATACACTTGAATTTTACCATCATTTCTTATCATAAAGATGTAATTCTTTATGCCTTTCCTTTCTTCTGGTCCATATATGCCTTTGGGATTCAAGGATTTATTTGTCTGAGTTTTACACCTAATAACCAGGTGTTTCTCTTGATATGCATACACCCAATAAAGATTGGTAACTCCCTCAGATATATGTAAACACTACAGAGAGTAATGCAAATGGTCTTCGGACCAAATGGCTTCTCCTCCTCCCATTGAACTAGGGATGGAGAGTGAGGATAAAGTTTCATTTCAATCTTGGTATTTGGGTTTTGTTTGCTTGTGCAATAATTAGTGGATTTAAGTTAAGCAATTATTGCTTGTTAACAAAAGAGGTTAATGTGTTGGTGGAAATAGGAAGAAATGAATCCCATGGAAGTCCATGGCACACATATTTTATGACGAACTTGAAAATATACTAGGATTATGATAATTTTATCCCTTCACAAGAGTTGTAGTTCAATGGCATCCATTGCAGTCTGGCATGGAGAAGTCTGTAAGAGTAGCCTATGTTCTGAAGACCAAATTCTTTGTATACCCATAGTCATACTTAAATTGATGGGAAACTAGGTGAAGCTTAGACCTGTGATGCAGGACCGTTATGAAAGTTCAGCACCATACTAGGTTTCTTGATGCATTCTTGAATAAGGAGTGATGTTTAAGAGTTTAGGTTAGAAGAGAATGAATGTTGATGGCTGTTTGGGGCTGGAACAGGGGATAAATAGAAAATAACATAAATAAAACACTAATCACACCTAGGTCTTCTTAAGCATCACACTTAGGGTTCCTTGGCATCACACCTCGGAGAAGCTTGCATCACATAGACAAAGCTTAAAATAAGCTGCTGAACTTTATTAATCAAAATATTTTGCAATAATATGACTACAAAAGAGTTTTTATATAGAGGCTATAGTTATCCTTTTGGTAGAGAGGAATGAAATAATTATCACTGCAAATTTTTTCTCCTTTGCAAGTCGGAGCTATTGACCAATCAGTGAAGGAAAAAAAAAAATCTAATTAGAGAATTGTACAGAGGGGAAGAGAAACTTGGAGAAAAGAGAGAAGAGAGACAGTTAGAGAGAGAGATCTATGCGAAGAGGAGAGACCAGAGTTAGTGATAGTAAGGGTGTCAGAAGAGAAAAAGCAAAGGGAAGAGAGAAAAAGTGAGACCATGAGAGAGAGAAGGCACCAAAAAATTATGTTTCTCATGGTTACAGACGAAGATAATATTTATAAGAGATGCAACGCATGAGAGAGAGATTGTTTTCCAAATTTTTTTTTTGGAAAACAACCTATAGAAAATAAGCTTTATTTTTATTGAGTTTTCTGTTATCTAAAGATAGTTTTCCATTGACTAATTTTTTTTTTTTTTTTTTTTTGTTCTACCAAACACTGAAAAATGTGCAAAATTATCTTTACAGAAGGTTTTCTAGCGAAACAAATAGAGCATTAGGTTGGAAGAGAATGAATGTTGACGGTTGTTTGGGGCTGAAACAGGGGATAAATAGAAATAACATAAATAAAACACTAGACAATCAAACTTAGGTCTTCTTAAGCATTACACTTAGGGTTGCTTGGCATCACACCTCGGAGAAGTTTGCATCTGACAAACAAAGCTTAAAATAAGCTGCTGAATTTTATTAATAAAAATATTCTGCAATAATATGACTACAAAAGAGTTTTTATATAGAGGCTATATATCCTTTTCCTAGTAAGACTTGGACTCTAAATAACCTATTCCTAGAATGAATAAAAATACTAATAATAATTAAATAAAAGACTTAATAATACGTAAACATAAAATACGACTCATGGGCCTTTGGTACGGCCAATGACAACCCTTTTCCAGATTTTTGGAAATTACCAAATTGCCCTTATTCTAATAGAACTTAATTAAAACTGATCCAGCAGTTTCTCAACCTAAAAGACTGAATACTAATATAACTAAAATGACCTATCAAAGGTGCAAAGAAGGTCCAACATCAAAACTAGACCACAATTCTTAAATATTTGTATATTTAATCTTCTTTTTCCTTGAGCCCTTCCTTGTCCTCATCATTCTCCCCTGGTTAGAGAAAACTCGACCTCAAGTTTTGAAATGTTGAAGTAGTAAAATCTTGGGCCTCTTGAATAGCATCCTTGAGATTGGATAAAAAGCTTGACTTTGAGTGTCCTTCCTTTTCTTTGGTGCTTGAAGCCATGATGACAATGGAACAACCTGCTCCCCAATGGGAACATTATACTTTTCAGCAATTATGAAATCAACAATTAGAACCACCATTGCAAGTGACACATCCTTAACTTGATGCACATATGGAAGTGTTGGAAAAGACTTTTCCATCTCTTTTTTTCCTTCTTTCATCATGCTATCTTGTTTTGATTCTAGAGTTTCCTCCATTAAGCTTGTAAGTTGCTGTTTTGAATCATCTTCAAGTTGTTGAGATGTTTCAGTTTGCTGATTAGACTTTTGCTTGTTCTTCTGGCTCCATGGACTTTGTTGCATGTTGAGTTGACTGTTGCACTTGCTGTTTAGGGTCCACCAGTTGCTCATCTGGTTGTTCCCATTTGAGCAAAGTTTTCGGACTTATCAGCATCTTGTTCCAGCTCTTCAACTTCCTTTTGTGGCTGTATAGCTCTTTGTTTTGGAGTTTCAGTAATATTCTTGAGGTTTTTCTGAGTTGCAGCAACATCCTTAGGCTTGATCTCTTGTTTTCTCTTCATTTGACCTAAACTCATAGGCTTGAATACAATTGTTTCATTATTGAACATAAATTGATATGTATTATTCTTTTCACAATGATACACATCTTGGTCATAGAGCCAAGGGCAACCTAATAAGATATGTGTCAGAGTCATAGGAATAACATCACACCATATAGAATCATTAAATCGCCCACGAGAAATAGGAACCAAGCATCGTTTAGTTACCAAAATAGAAGTGCTATTTATCCACGCCACCTTGTATGGTTTTGGATGTGGTTCCATTGGTAGCTTCAACCTCTCAACAGTAGCCTCAGAAACAACATTCATGTTGCTGTCACCATCAATGATAAGCATTTGAGCTTCAGTTCCACAACGCACTTTGGTCTGAAATATTGAATTACACTTCCAATCCTCCTCTTGATTGGGTGCAGCAAGAATACACCTAACAACCAAAAGAAGAGATGTGTCTTCTTCTAATTCTAGGAGATCATCAGCCAAAGTAGCCTTATCTTTCAGCTCATTAGCAGTATTGACTTTGTTGTCAATATGGACTTTGTAATTTGGCTGCATAGTGGATGCTCTAGGGTCAACCTCTCTCAAAGGTGTTTTCCCGGCTTGGGAAGAAAACCTTTTTGTAAGGGGCTGCTTCAAACGCTTCTCAATCATTAAAGCTAATTCGAATGCCTCAGCAACTGGGTGATTTCGTTGTGTAATCATTCGGCTACAAATTTCAGCCTTTAATCCTGACTTAAATCAGGCTAAGATTTGTTGTGGATCTTCAATTCCTCTATACCAAATTTTGAGGTTTTCAAATTTGTTCATATACTTAACTACTGACATATTACCTTGCCTAAGAGTAGTGAGTTTTTCAAAGATCTCATCTTCATAACCACAGGGCAAGTACTCTTGTTTTAGCTTCTGCTTCATGTCATCCCATCTAACAATTGGAGGCTGTCTAGCACATCGACGATCATACTCCACATCTCTCCACCAGATCTGAGCTTGTTCAATAAATTTCATAATAGCAAAACTGACCGTACTCTCATCGGTCATGTCATACCCCTCAAAATAACTTTCCAAAGAAACGAGCCAATCTGAAAATACATGGGCATCAGTTGTTCCAGCAAAATATGGTACTTCTACACGAACTTTCTTCATTGTGTCTCCAGCTTTATTGCGATAATCAGGTCTCTCATTAGGATTTCGATAAGGATCAAACCTATTGCTTGAATTTCTGCTTTTGTGATTTAACCCTTCAAATCTGTCTGCAATTGTATAAATATAGCTCTGCTTTTTGGATCTATCATGCTTTCATAGTGCTGATCTGGGCTCTGATACCAATTTGATGCAGGACTATTAAGAAAGTTCAGCACTATACTAGGTTTCTTGATGAATTCTTGAATAAGGAGTGATGTTTAACAGTTTAGGTTAGAAGAGAATGAATGTTGACGGCTGTTTGGGGCTGAAACAGGGGATAAATAGAAAATAACATAAATAAAACACTAGACAATCACACCTAGCTTTTCCTAAGCATCACACTTAGGGTTCCTTGGCATCACACCTTAGAAAAGTTTGCATCACACAAACAAGGCTTAAAATAAGCTGCTGAATTTTATTAATCAAAATATTCTGCGATAACATGACTACAAAAGAGTCTTTATATAGAGGCTATAGTTATCCTTTTCCTAGTAAGACTTGGACTCTAAATAACCTATTTCTAGAATGAATAGAAATATTAATAATAATTAAATAAAAGACTTAATAATACGTAAACATAAAATAAGACTCATGGGCCTTTGGTACGGCCAAGGACAGCCCTTTTCCAGATTTTTGGAAATTACCAAATTGCCCTTATTCTAATAAAACTTAATTTAAACTGATCCAGCAGCTCCTCAACCTAAGAGACTCAATACTAATAACTAAAATGACCTATCAAAGGTGCAAAGAAGGTCTGACATCAAAACTAGACCACAATTCTTGAATCTTTGTATATTTAATCTTCTTTTTCCTTGAGCTTTTCCTTGTCCTCATCAACCTGCTAGTTAAACCCTTGGGACATCAACTGTATAGTTATGCCGTGGTCTTCAAATCATGGGCCTATAGGGGTCTGTTACATCCTCATGTATATGTCTTCTTGTGGTATGTGGTAATGTCATGTGACATGTAAAGTACATTCTTAAGCAGGTCAGTAAGTGGTGTGGGGTTCAGGTGATACTTTTTGTAAATTTACTGTACTCTTGGCTTGGTTTTATTTGTGTTTCTATAGTAGATATGTGTTTAGCTAGTAAACATAATGTTAATTGTTTTTATTTTTTATTTTTAGTTTTATCTCATTGGAGAATATAGCCATTATCTCACTATTCCTTCTTGTTATAATATCTGTGTATGATCCTTCATATTTATATGTTTCTATGAATACTTGCTAGGACTGAAAGCACATTAAGAAGGAGACCCCAAGTGGGGAGAGTGGGAACAAATAGAATGGAGCAATATGAAATTCTAGAGCAGATTGGGAAAGGTTCTTTTGGTTCTGCTCTTCTTGTGAGGCATAGACATGAAAAAAAGAAGTGAGGACACTTACTGTTTATGTTTTAAAATTTGATTCGAGAGTTAAACTATGTTCGAGGTGAAAATGTTTGTTTTTAAATCAGGTATGTGTTGAAAAAGATCCGTCTTGCTCGCCAGACTGATAGGTCTCGCAGATCTGCGCACCAGGAGGTCAGTGTTTTCATTTTATTCTTCATTTTCTGAAAATGAAAATAGCTATTATCAAGGTCATTATCTCTTTCCATATAAGGTTTAATGGACTGCTGGAATTTGTTTCTCTTAAGCTAGGAAATTTCTGAAAGGTGAAATTTAGGAGTCATTGTTCAACACTGAAAGATATTTTGTTGTCAATTGATTGTATAAACATAAATGGGAACCATCCATCAAGTCTTATTTGGTGCTTTTAGGCAAAATATTAAGTCTTATATTTGCTTGATGTTTGGATCCTGATATGGTTCTTCATAAGATATACTAACTACTAAAACACATAATGTTCCCTAATGGTTGGTATTTAAAAGAACGATGGCTTTATTGTACCTCTATCTATGATTGTAATATGCTTTCTTCTTTCTTCTTTCTTAATTCTGCAGATGGAGCTTATTTCTAAAGTACGGAATCCATTTATTGTAGAGTACAAAGATTCCTGGGTGGAAAGGGTTAGCATCGATTTGTGCTTTAATTGTTTTACGTTTAATGAAGCCTTGTAAATTTTTTATTATGACCCCCCAAGCATTTTAAGGAACATATCATTTATTACCAGTTCTACAATTGACATTTTAGTCTTTTCACTTCCAGGGTTGCTTTGTATGCATTGTCATAGGATATTGTGAAGGAGGAGACATGTAAGTTATAATTCTTGCTCAATCGGTTATTTGATAGAATGTTACACTACCTGCTTGGACGTGATTTGTTATTGGCATTTTTCAGACCTTTGCATAATTGCCATTTGTTATACAGGGCAGAGGCTATCAAAAGGGCCAATGGTGTTCATTTTCCTGAAGAGGTTGTCACTATTGCTGCTGAGCTTCTACTTTCTCTTTTTGTTTTATATATATATATATATATATGTATATTTGATTGTAGACCTAGTACAAATGTGTAGAGCTTGGGCAAAAGATGCCACAACGAAATGCATCGAGGCATCTGTATTAAAGGCATAATTGATTACCAGGCTCATAACTGTATTGAGCTTTAAATGAAGGTTGATACATGACTTGAGTCTGGTTTTTTTATTATTTTTGAAATATGATTGACCAGCCAATGAGCTCTAGCTCAAATGACGCTTCCTCTTCCTTCAATAATGAGATGGAGGGTAAGGTTGTGAGTTTAAGACCCACGGGGCGTGTAAGTTATGCATAAAAAGAAAAGAAAAAAAAGAGAGGCTTTCTATGTTAGGAACTTGGGTGAATACTTTGGTACTCTATTATGTTTCATTCTTGAAATTTTGGTAAGTGCAGAAACTTTGCAAGTGGCTTATTCAACTCCTCATGGCACTTGATTACTTGAATGCTAAGCATATTCTTCACCGTGATGTCAAGGTTAGTGGCAAACTGACTGAGAAAATCTAGCTAGATTTTATATGTGAAAAGCCAAAAGCTGATTTGCACTGATGGTGTTCCAAATTGCTTCAGTGCTCAAATATATTTCTAACAAAAGATCAAGACATACGTCTAGGTAAGTTGTCGATCCCTTTATTGTTGAACTTTGTAAGTTTGTTTTTGTATCTGTTCAAATATGCCCTGTTTTATAGCTCTACGTTTTAATTAGTGTTACCAATTTAAAATACATATTGGTCACAGGTGATTTTGGCCTTGCTAAGATGTTAACTTCTGACGATCTTGCTTCCTCAGTAAGTCATTATCATTGAAGATATGGATACATCTTTTTTCCACCCTCTGCTTTGTATAGTTACCGGGAATTTTCTTCTCCATATGCAGGTTGTGGGAACCCCAAGCTACATGTGCCCTGAGCTTCTTGCTGATATACCATATGGTTCCAAATCAGACATATGGTCTTTAGGTGAATTAAATTTTAATCATTGTTGAACTTTAGCTGGAATTTTCTTTTCATGTGCATATATAATATGATGCATATTCCAGGATGCTGTATATATGAAATGACTGCTCACAGGCCTGCATTTAAAGCTTATGTAAGTTTCTGACTTGCAGTTACTTAAAGTATGGATTATTGTTATAATATCTCTTTTCCATACATAGTGACATTTTTAAGAAACAAGACATTTAATGTAATGATCAACCCGCTCCCTCCTTTTTTAGTTTTTCCTCAAATTAAGTCGGCTTCAGGAACCCTTTGATGATGACAGTAAATCAAGTTGTCTCTTTTCCATACATAGTGACATTGTTAAGTAACAAGGCATATAATGTAATGATCACTTTGAACCAACAACCCCCCCCCCCCCTCCCCCCCCTCTTTTCCCCCCTCAAATTAAGTAGGCTTCACAAGCCCTTTGATAATGACAGTAAATCAAGTTTTGGACCTTATGGGACCTCATATAAGAGTTCGTTATGATTTCATTTGTGCTAATTCTATTTGGAAAGCATTGATTTTGAGCTTGGAGCAAA
This sequence comes from Castanopsis chinensis, assembly GCA_032878915.1. Taxonomy (NCBI): domain Eukaryota; kingdom Viridiplantae; phylum Streptophyta; class Magnoliopsida; order Fagales; family Fagaceae; genus Castanopsis; species Castanopsis chinensis. Next base: position 12,165,857 of record JAVQMG010000115.1, on the reverse strand, counting down.
TACTCATAATGCTGCAAAGTTGTTCACACCCATTGTTAGGAAAATTGGCTAGGAAACAGAAAGGAAAAACTGGTGGGGGAGGGGGAGATTGAAGAATAAAGAAGAAAGAAAGGAATCATGTAAAACAGTGAGGTTGGAATGCCTTTCTGATTGTGTTGCAATGTAATTGGCAATTAGATTTATTACTTAATAAGTAATGAATAATTCTAGTTTTGCATTGCAAATGAAGAAATGCCTACCTTAAAATGTATCCTTTATGAAAATAAAATTTTTCATAAAATTGGGTGTGACGCAAACCAGTACAAAACTGAAACAACAATAAAATAAAGGGGTATGACCTAGGAGTCAGCACCAAGTGGAGAAACTACTAGGAGTCAGCAACTAGGGTAAACCTGGAGTCAGCATCAAACCAAAAGAGACCAAAGAGTCATTTTTTCATTCCTCAAAATATCAACTATCTCCTCAAGTAGTACAATAAGTTGCTTGTAAAGGATTGCTAAATCCTAGTTCTAATTGGCTAGAAAACCCAAATTGCCTTATTACAAAAATAACTTTGCTTCCAAAATTAAAATACTAATAGCCTAATAAATTACTAGGACCTAAAACATAAAAATACAATTGACTTGCAAACAAAAATAATACTAAATAATAATTTTCTTGTGTCTCCCGCATCAGGGTGTTTACCAAGATTTCAAATTGTCAATAAGACACATCTCTTTGAGATCCTAATAATGACTTTAAACGGTGGAAATGTAATTTTCTGTTAGATGTGATTAGAATCAACTGGAGTTGTAGATTCTATTTTAGATTATAATGAATGATTCCATTTCCCTGGCCATTTTTGTGTATAATTATAATGGTTTCTTGCCCTTTCTATAACCATTATGCGTTTCTGTCTTCTTTTACCGGACAGGATATGCAAGCTCTGGTTAACAAAATAAACAAATCTATTGTTTCCCCCCTTCCAGCCATGTATTCTGGTGGATTGTGAGTCCTCTTCCTCTCCATCTGCATTACAAGCTTAAGTTCTGAATAATCCATCTACATTGTTTTCTGTTATGTAATGTCTTGACATTTTCAATCTCATTAGAAAATAACAATGTTGTTTCACTCTTTTACTTTAAAAAGAAAAGTATACAATAAATATTTAGGTTTTATATAAACAGCTTTTTTTTTTTTTTTAATAAAAATTTTATTTGCACTCTTTTCCATACACTAATGGGCCTTGATCACCTCTGTGGTTTCCCTGACCCATTTCTTGATTTCATTGGTCAGTCGAGGGCTCGTCAAAAGCATGCTGCGGAAAAATCCAGAACTCAGACCAAGTGTATGCTCTATTTTTTCTTTTTTTAAAGACTTTTTTCATTTATCAACACATTCATGTAGATATGGAAACAAAGAGATGGTTCAAGAATATCATTATTTGAAACAATAGATACACCTGGAGTGTATTGTCTTTCATCTGATCAGGCATTTGGATTTGGCATTGCAGCTTTGTTGTCGTTTGACTGCCACAGTTTTTTGATCGAAAATATGTTTTATTCAAATGTATATACTCCAGCATTCTTTCTTCATACTTATTCACCAAAATATAATTTTGGTTTTGCCAGGCTGCAGAGTTGCTCACTCACCCACATCTTCAACCATACATCCTTAAAATTCATTTAAAACTGAATAGTCCTAGACGGAATACATTCCCAGTTCAATGGTCTGATTCCAACATTATAAAGAGAACAAGATTTGTGGAGCCAGAAACAATTTCTATTCATTCTGTCAAAGAGAAGAGGAGGTCATTCAGCAATGACAGGACCTTGAATCCTAGTATATCTGGAACTGAACAAGACTCCCTATGTTCTTCTCAAAGAGCAGATGAATTCGCAGGCTTGAATCAAAAGTTCATAGAATTATCTGTTGGTTGTGGCCTGTACAAAGAATATGATATTGACAAGTCAATAACCACAAAGTTTTCTAGTGTTTCACAAACCCCAAGTTTGACACTGAGAACAGTTTTTGCTACACCAAAGAAACAGACACTGCCATCAAAGAAATCCCACATGGGTTCAAAACGTGACTTAGTAAGTATAGATGCATGAATATAGCTCTAGAATTCTTTCTTTTTCTTACTAGGGGTGGCTGATGGTTTCTTATTCAATGACTTCTAGTGCTTGATACAATTTCTTAAAATTTCCATCTTGAGAAAAATATTGAGTCTTGTACTCATGTCTTTGTGTTATGTGTCAGTGGTTGATTATTTTAACCAAATGCTTATGTTTGCAGCTTCCAATGTCACAAACTCCAGTGAGAAGATCTACTCATCCAACACGAAGAGCATCTCTTCCATTGCCAACAAGAGTTGTGGCATCAGAAACTCCTTACAAAGCCAATGTTAGTTTCCTTCACAGAATGGACTCTCCAGATGTTTCTGTCAATGCCCCACGGATTGACAAGATGGCTGAATTCCCGTTAACTTCTTCTGAAGACCCCCTCTTTCCAATCCGCCAAACTTCATCAACATCTGCACAGTGCTCTTCTACCTCACAAGATAGTGCTAATCGTTCAATTACTAAGGACAAGTGCACTGTCCAAGTAGTGGAAAAAAACTTTGTCAAGCCTAGTTTCACTGATGCCAGCCATGGAGCTGCAGGGAATGGCAGTGAATGCTCTGAGCATAATCCACGAGCTGGTGTTTCAAGTCGTTCTTCTTCTGAGTCACAACAGCGCCGTTTTGACACCTCCTCATTCCAGCAACGTGCTGAGGCATTGGAAGGGCTGCTCGAGTTCAGTGCACGACTCCTACAAGAAGAAAGGTTTGAGGAGCTTGGCGTGTTGTTGAAGCCATTTGGGCCGGAGAAGGTTTCTCCGAGGGAAACTGCAATATGGTTGACTAAGAGCTTCAAGGAGACAGCAGCTTAACTGAAAATACTGTTGCCATGTGATTCTTGCAGATGTACATATTATTTCTACCTTTGACATTTGAAAATTGAAAAAGTATCTATAAGTCTTCATCTTGAAGGCAATATATAGTCTGCTATGTGTTCTGTATGATTGCTTATTTGATGAAAGTGCCCTAGAAAAGAAGGGAGCAAAGATTTTGTGCGCGCGAGGCCTGCCAAAATAAGCCGAAAGCTGGCTTTATTTGCACTTTGCCAAATGCACACTGATAATGTGAATTGAGTTTTTTTCTTTTCTCCAAGAAAGGGACAATGTGATTGAGGATGGAGGCTTATTTGAAACCCATAATCAAGAATTAAATTACTCAAAGATCATCCTTCCTATGTGATAGTTTGAGTCTCTCAACCATGGCAATATCATTCTCAAGATCCGTAGGCTTTGGCGAAATTCTTCTGATTTCCTTGTCAAAAAAAATTCTTCTGATTTCATTTTTTAGAATAGTGCTTTGGGGGGGGGGGGGGGGGGGGTTGTTGTCCCATATAATTTAGAATGCGGTTTTGGTTTTTGCTCTCTCAATCCAAGCTGGTTCTTGAGTCTTGACTAGGATTGTACCTAATTTGTCTTGTGTAATGTGATTGCATGTGAAACAATGTATCACAAGACGGTGAATTGTAAGAATGGTGGCAGTTGAGGGATTCTTACGTTCACTGCATGTCAATGTACTTTAAAATATATCTTCCACTAGTATAACTAGTATGTAACTCATGCTACCGCACGGAAATGGATATAATTTAATAGAATAATAGGAAAAAATATATTGCATTTTATTATTTAAGTGATACTATTGGTTTTTTATTTATTAATCATGAGTTTAGTCATATTTAAAAGACTTAGTTTATTCATGTATAATAAAACTTAGCATTAGGAATGGTAACGGGTTGGATTCAGGCCGGGTTTTTGCATATCCAGACCCGACCCGTGGGCCAAAACTCGAGACCTAGACCCCGCCCGATTATTAATCGGATTTTTTTTTTCTGGGGCCTAGACCCGCCCCGCGAGCTCCCTGGGCTCTGTTTATCTTCTTGGGCCCAAACCTGACCCAACAAAAAAAAAAAAAAATTCTAGCAAGTAAGCATAATCCATCACCCTCGTCCCTCAATCAAAATCACATCATTTTCAGATTAATTAACCAAGTAAGCATAATCCAACACGATTTGAATTCAGTACAAAATTCCAGTAACAAACATCATCATCATCACAGTCTTTATTATAACATTAAAAACAAAAATAATAAAACCCAACAAATTCTTTAACCTAAAACGCTCAACTGCTTCACTTCTCGGACGAGTTGGGTCCCCTCTTCTTGCCAAATCCAACCACTACAAACAAAAAAAACAATGGCACCAATCAAAATCACAAATTCACCAAAACCCATTTCAAAACCTTGTACTAAAACCATGTTGTCACAAAACCCAGATGCTAAAAGCAAATAAAACACACAAAAAAAGGAGATTGAGAGAGATATATAGATATAGATACCGGCTGTGATGAATCGGCAATTGTGATCGTGAGGGCGTGATGAGGCGTGGCTGAGGAATGGCTGCGTGTTGAGGCACTGAGGCGTGAGGGCATGAGGCTAGGAATGGCAACGAGCCTGTGAGCTTGGCCGAGATGTGGTTGTGAGCTGAGGCGTGAGGGGTTGAGAGACGATTCAGCGTGTTAAGGCCGGCGTGAGGGGCTGAGGTTGTGATCAGTCCTCAACTGTCAGCAGCCCCTCACAGCTCATCACACCCTCACCTCGGCGTGAGGGGCTAAGGTTGTTATCGGGCCAGGTATCCACGGGTCGGATCTAAATTACCATCCCTACTTTGTATTATGTAATTTTTTAACAAATATTTTTATCATACAAAATTCTAAGAAAAGAAGGCTATATAGACATATATATTCAAGGTTGATTCATACACGATACATATAGTTATGATTAAATTGCTTTATCACAAACCATTTTTAGCAAAATATTTTAATCAATTAAATGTGAATTTTATAACGTGCATTTCATAACAATATGTAACAATAGAATAACGTGAATCTCATAAAAAAATTTTTAATCAATTAAAAATCACTAAAATTATGAGCATAAACCGTAAAGACAAACAAATAGGATAAATGCTAATTCCTTAAAAGAAACTTTATAGTGATTTGAGAAAACTACACAAATAATCTTTGATGTTTGAAGAATAATGAGATTACAACTTCTTTTTGAAATTGGGTAGAAACTCGTGCTGATAACGTGTTATGAAAAAAAAGAAACATGCAATATTAATGATAGGAAAACAAAATAATTTTATAATTAAACAATAAAAATTATTGACAAAAAGGAAAGAAAGTATAGGCAGATGAAAGAAATTAACATATAACATCAATCATAGGAAAATCACAAAATTATATAATTAAACAATAAAAAAATTACACAAAAAGGAACGACAGTATACGCAGATGAAAGATCATGAAAATTGTAAAGATAAGTATAATCGGAATATCTGGAGAACCTCTTCTTATAAAAGATACGGAAATACCCAAATACATCCATCATTGATACCGAGAGATTCTTTTGAAATTCCATAACATTGATTGAAGAAGAAGGGAGCTGTATATTAAGGTGCTTGAATCGGTGTAGAAAAGGGAGGTGAACCTGAAAATACATAGGTGTGAAAAAGGGAGGTGAATTTAAAAATACGTGGGTGTGAAAAAGGGAGGTGAACCTAAAAATACGTGGATGTGAGAAAAAAAAGAAAAAAGAAAAAAAAGAAGTAGATTGGAATTACAACAGATGGAGGAAAATTAGAGTTTAATTTCATATTTACATTGATACGTGACACAATATAGATTAGAATTCTAATTTAGAATTACAATTAAAGTTGCCCTCTGCTTCACTTATTATATATATATATATATATATATATATATATATATGTATATATAGATTTCATCACTAGGAAAACCAAATTTTCCATATCATTAAAAGATATTTCAACCACAAATTGAAGTAAATAAATAAATAAATTTATAAGTAGTGATTTTTACTTTAAAAAAAAAAAAAATTACATGGAACTTCCATATTTATAAAAACAAGCGTGATTTTTCGAAAAAAGAAAAAAGAAAAAAGAAAAAATTGACATGAAACTCTGACTCTGATAAAAAAAAAAAAAAATTGACATTCGGCTTTCCTATTTAAATCCACAATAATATTTGCAGTGTGTCTCTCATTCTGAGTTTCTTTCAATGGATGAAGAAACAGAGTTGATAGAAGAAGAAGAGTTGTATGAGCTCCATTATTCGGATCTAATGCTTGTTTCAGAACAACTAAGCCAAAGCAGGCAAATCGGAGAGATAATGAAAGCCCTAGGGCCCACTGGCCCAGGCCTGCTCTCAATCACTGGCGTCCCCAACCCCACCACCTCCCTCCGCCGCCATCTCCTCCCTCTGGCTCGCAGCCTCGCTCTTCTCTCTCCCGATCACCGTCTTCGCATCCTCAAGGTCAGCCTCTTCCCTTCTTCTTCTTCTTCAATATATATATATATATATATATATATATAGTAATATTAGTGCCCATTTTGTCTATTTTAATTCTTGTAGTGAACATTGGATTTTGATCATTTCTGGTATTTAATGTTGAAAGAAAGGAAGAGTGATTAGAACTGTATTGGTAAAGGAAACAAATTGCAATGATTTACGCTTAGAGATTAGTATTGCTCTTCATTTTGTTATATAAACTCTGCATTTTATGATTGAATTTACATGGTGGGTGGACAAGTATTGTTAGAGCCATCTGAAATGGGATTATTCATTGACTAAGCATCTCTGTCCATTCAACTTTGACTAATAATAACAACAATAATAATATCATCATCTTTCCTAGTCTTCCGTTTCCACTATCAAAACATCTTGTCAATGGACTAAATTTAAATGTAGGATTGGTAAATAAGCCAAGCTTGCAAAACAGAAATTGGCTGCACTCTTTATGCTTCCGTTTGATTTGCTGTGATGTTACATTATACCGTAATATTACATTATTGTATTCTTAAATTAATGTAAACTCAATACAAGAACACAACATTACATTGTTTAGGAAGGTGATGGGATTAAGATGACTTGATATATTTTGTAATTTAGATTATGGTAATGTTAGAGAAAATAAAATAAACCAAAAACTCTAATGTCACATTATTGTGATGTGCATCACATCAAGGGCACAACACAGCGAATCAAACACCCCCTGAAATATTTTGAGTTATCATTGTCTTTTCCCCTGGGTTGATGATAATTATTTAATCTTTTTAGCTTTAGTTTTAAAATACTTACTTATTCTAAATATTTTTTTTAAAGGGAAATTGGGATTCAGCACACATTTATTTGATGTGATTAGAAAGAATTTAGCAAATTAGAAGGCTTTAGTCCAAAATCTGATTCATTTCAATTTTACAAATCTAGCCAATGTCATTATTTTTATATTTTAAAATAAATCATGGTTTTTTCATTTATGTCAAATTTAATAATAAAATAACTTATGTGTCCTTGAAAAAGAAGGAAACTTGCTCATGTAGAAGGGATTTTTTTATTATCAAGATTGTTATTGTGTGCTTGATATGCATCATCGGCCCTTTCATAACAATTTTTTGCTTTTTTAGGGTGTAAATTTTTGTGGTTCTCTCTAGCAATAGATTGTGTTTAGGGCCCTCCATGAGATGCCTCATACACCATCATATAACTTCTTCCTATTTGCTTTACATTGCCATTTCTGTGTGCAATTTGTTTAGTTAGATATTTCTCTCAACACACAGATGGATGTTTTGTTCTAAAGTAATTTTTCTTAACAAGTATTTCATTGTTCTTAACTTCTATTTGTTCTGTACACCTTTTTTCAGGAGCATAACTTGGGGAGTGATGTTCCTTTGAAAAATCCGGATAGAAGTGTCTCCTCTTTTGCTATGCAACTCAGATATGAGCAAGGTCTGGAATCTGTTCAAAGTAAACCAAGTCATAGTGTAGATACCTTATTGAGTTCAGAACAAGAACATCTAGATGTTGGTACAATGGGAGAAATTCAGGATAGTGAATTTAAAAATCTTGGAAATACTTTCAGAAAGCTTGGATTTTGCATGATGGATCTAGGGCTTCGCATTGCGCGTATATGCGACAAGGCCATTGGTGGGCAAGAGCTTGAGCAAAGCTTATTGGAGTCCTGTGCAGCTAAAGGGCGTCTTATACACTATCACTCTGCTCTGGACAATCTTGTTTTAGGAGAAGCTGGGGAGAGCAAGGCAACCACAAAAAGACAGGCAAATGGTAGACGGGATGATAAGAATTCCACAAGGAATCAACAAGGGCAATCAAAAGGTGCAGTTAACTTGGATTCAAATGGTAGTGAAGTTGGATCCAGTGGAATTCATTCCAATCTGTGGCAGCAATGGCATTACGACTACGGTATCTTCACTGTTCTGACATCTCCCTTATTTCTTTCCTCACAAGCAACAGAACCAAATGATCCATTTTCATTGTCCTGCAATGAAGAATGTCCATCCCCTAGTGGCCACACATATTTGCAAATTTTCAATCCCTACAAGAATAATGCCTGTGTGGTGAAGGCTTCTCCTGAAAGTTTTATCATTCAGGTGGGTGAATCGGCTGATATCATATCGAAAGGGAAGCTTCGCTCAACCCTTCACTCTGTCTTTAGACCTTCTAAGTTGGGAAGTTTGAGCAGAGAAACCTTTGTTGTTTTCTTGCAGCCTGCATGGAATAAAACTTTCTCAGTCTCAGATTATCCTATGAAACAATTTATGTCATGTCATGAGGAAACAAATCATTCTGATAATAAACTAACTCAAGAAATTGGAAAAATAATTCCCCCTCTATCATCACGATTAAAGGATGGGATGACATTTGCGGAATTCTCACGTGAAACCACCAAGCAATACTATGGTGGCAGTGGTTTGCAATCTAACAGATAAGTAGTTCATATGATATTCTGCAGAATGCTATTTTTATTGAGCCCTCTTTCAATATCTATCCTGCAATTGCATTGCTGATTTTTGGTTTTCTTTCCAGCCTAACGTGTATTTCTGATTCAATCTTTCTCACTTCTTTACACATTTGTGTTGTTTGTAGCTGTCTAGTTGCCCCATTTTATGTGGAGAAAACCATTTTATATGTTGCCTAAGATTTAAATATTAAAAAAAAAAAGGTGGGGAACCCCTCAAGGGAATGCTTCCCTGTTGCAGAAACTTCTTGTTTCACATATGGTGTGCCCCCCCCCTTATTTTTGTAGCTAAGAAATGGTGAGTGCTGTTTAGTAAGCCTCTAATCTGAACAATTAGTTGCCTGTAGATGTTATTCTTGTACTTGATTGAATTGGCACCCACTCCTAGAGTATTACTTGCAAATTTGGAATTGTTCAATGCTGCTTTCAAAAGACTGCTATAAAATATTTAAAAATGAAGGTAAAGACTGCCAGCAATCAAACTAAACTGATCCCAACTGTTTGACACTTGAAGGTCAGGTGAGCTTTTAACGACGCCCAACACTTGATGTTATTTCATATTTGAAAGAAGTGGAAGTAGGAAAGAGAACCATTTTGGGTATAACCTGTGGGAGGGTTACTGAAGCATGGTACTTGGCAAAGAGGATTCATGGGTTTTTTTTTTTTTTTTTTTACGTGGTTGAACCGCAAGTAGTTGTTACTGCTGAAGAAAATAAATTATGCAATCATGTACATTTAGTTGATTTTCCTGTTGGACCATGTGAATTGCATTTTATGCTCTTTCTTCATTTTCCTGTCTAGGACACTATGACTAATTTTAAGGTGTGTGTAGTACTTCTGTCCCATACATTATGAGTAAATCGGGAATAATCTTTGTGGTGACTTTAAGGTAATGGGCTAATCTCGGGGTGTTTAGTCCTTTTCAATTTGGGTGTCTAGGGACAAGGTTGAGTGCTTGTAACTTGTAAGCTAGGTCTGGTTTTAATGTAATATTTTTTTGTTCAGCATGGTTTAGAATTAGATCCCCGTAAGTTCATGCTCTTTGAAGTTTATATTAAAATCTATCGTATTGGACGGTACTATTTACTGAATCTCCTTGTTAAAAGAAGCACTAACTTATTTTATTTTTCCAATATTCCACCTGAATTAAAATCTACCGTTTGACAGTACTACTAAAATTTTTTCTCACTTCTTTTAAAGAAGTTGTCTTTGTCTTAATCGAAAAGATGGAGATTGTTCCGGTAGCTTTACAACAAGATGCTGGTGCCCAATGGGCAATTGAGTGTGCGAAGTACATGTTTAGCCTGCAATCAAGGATCGGGCTTCAATTCAGAGAAAGAAAACTTAAGATAGCTTTTTAAATCCGAATTGATTTTTTCTAATCAAGGTACATTTTCCATTCCGTACAAATAAAATTAACACAACCTTCATACTATAATTGGTATCTAGCATCTAATTATTGCCTGTCTCGAGGAAATACTCAAGTAAACAAAGCAACGAATCTAACACAATGGCCCCTTTTCCTATTCTAAGATAGAAAAAGCTGAACAATAGGCTATTTGAATTGTCCTACAAAAGGGGTCTCATCTCATACACATTTGAAATGCAATGGAAAACGAAAAGTGGTAATGATCATTGAGAAAACGAGGCAAAAGGAATAAAGGGTCTCTATTCTATATAGTCAGCAATCATGACCTTTAAAAAACAAAGCTGACCAAAAAATTAAAGAAACGAAAAATAAAGTATGCTATTGGGGATGAAGAAGCATAGGAAAATGACGTATCTAGTTCAATGGCACGCGCATTTTAGCACAAGTCTACCTCTGGGCTCTGGTGCTCAGCTTTGTGCCCAAGACTCTGGTGGAAGATAAAAAAATGCTTAAGCTAAAATTTTGTCTGTGCCTCTAAGCTTGTCGGCCTTGGACGTTGCCAAGACCTTAAGACATGTAAGAAACACAATCACTTTGGTCACCACCTAGGGTCGCTGCATTGTTGTATATATATTAGATTACTTGCCTCTCTCTGACATGTTATGTAGTACTATCAGAATTCAGAATTAGAATGGCGAACCCCATTTGAAAAAGTGGGAACAAATTGGTCCACACGGCCAACAAGAAGCACAAAATCTGAAAGGCACAAGTCAAGCATTCAACTTCAAAAATATCTTCTCTAAGTGCCAATTTTCATTCATGATGTGTGTATATAGAACAATTAAGACAAATAAGTTTGTGATCATTAAGACCTAGCTATTATCTTTAGAAACACAATCTTAACTGGTTTATTCTTTCATGTCATAAATTGTTCATCCAATAAAAATTAAGATATGGTTCATCCAGTTTGGTCTCTTTCCCCATGGATCTACTAGCCCAAAAGTGTCTCAAATGTGTGGGGTGTAGGTTGCTTCATCTCAAATAAAACATGAATGTGAACCACAATGACTTTCAATAATTTACAATAAGATTTGATCACATGACGAGAAATGTAATAAAACCCATGTGGGCATTCTTCTTTTAACAAAGATTGATCACATGATCAACAAAGCTTCCTTTATTCTTTTCTTTATACTTTTGTCGGTAAAAGCTTCTTAATTGAAATTTTATTTATTTAGGTTGTGTTAACGGTACAGTAAGGTACTTGTTAACAACATATTTTTTAGCAGTTTTTTAAATTTTTGAACAACTTTTGACAATTTTTTTATCTCTTTTGATAATTTTTTTGACAACACTTTTTTTTTTTTGTCAAGTGAGACTCAAAAAAAAAAAAAAAAAAAAAAAGAAAAAAAATGTTAACAAGCACGGTTGTTAACATTTCCCTAATTATTTTACCACTGATCTTTGAAGTAGGAGGAGAATTGTCAATGGGCCCCAATCACCATCCTCCGTGGCAGTTGAAAGCTACACCACCTCAAACCATTTGACCGCATCCTGACCAACTTTAGCCATTATTGACTACATCCCATAAGAAACATCCAAAAACACGAACTTTCAAACCCAACCCCTCCCCTATATAACATAACCAAAACCCCACCACAGCTCTATGCCACCACCACTCACTCTCATGGAAGAGACACTTCTACCAAAACATTCTCGCCGGCCTTCTGGGCCTACACCTCGCGGAGGGACCCAATTGCCGGAGAGCCCACGAGCCCCAATGGAGTTTCTGTCAAGGTCTTGGAGCGCTTCTGCTCTTGAAGTTTCCAAAGCAGTAGCTCCTCCTCCTGCTCTTTCTTCCTCTACTACTTCTTCTTCTTCTTCTTCTTCTTTATGCATGGCTTCCAAGTCTACTAGCGGAGCTTCTTCTTGCACCGCTAACTCTATACCAGAAGACATAGCTGGAGAGCGTGAGGAGCTTCCTCAAACTAATAACAGTCTCTCAGCGAACCAGTTCTCTTTTGCTTCATGTGCCACTTCTCAGCTAGTTCTTGAACGCATTATGTCACAGTCTGTGAGAGAGGTACTTTTTAATGGTTTATAGCATGATAAATATTAATGTTAATGTGAACACAAAGTACAAATGCTTAAAAAAGAAGAAAATCCCATTTATATCTCTCCCGCATACATTGCCTTTTGCACTAATGAGAGGAACAAAAAGAAAATGCATGTATTTTTGTGAAAAAGAACTCTTCTTTTTTTTTAAAAAAAAAAGCTTTTTCTTTTCCGTTCTTTCCCGGGAACCAAACAGAACATAATAAAATATAGAGGAGCACTCAACCTAGGAGGCTTCCTTTTTCATTTGGGCTCTAATTTCTAAATGGGGTTGTTTTTTATTTTGTTTTAACAGGAAGTGTCGCCATTAACATCAGGAAGGCTATCTCACAGTAGCGAACCTTTGAATGGCGTTGGTTCTTTAACAGGAACAGATAGTCCTCCAGTTTCTCCATCTGAGGAATTCGACGACGTTGTTAAGGTTTTTCACTTTCTCTTATCTTCTACAAGACTGTGCTATATTATATTCTTTTCAAAATAATACAGTATTTCATATTAGTGTGGTTTTCTCTGTATCCAACAAGGAGACCAATATATCAGCTTTTTACTGTCTCTCTCTCTGCTACACATAATTGTTGCTATTTTGGTTTTGTTTTTGCCTTTTCCTCTCTTTTGTTTTTTTTTTTTTTTCCTTTAAAAAAGAATATTAGACAAATAATAATAATTAAATAAAGGTTCAGCCATTGTCTTCTTTCAACAAAAGCTTTTGGTTACAATCTTCCTATAAAGGTGTCCTAGGAACCAAGGCTCCTTGTAAAGAGAGAGAGGGGTTGCTATTGAGGTTGGGCTGTGTGGGCTCAGCACTAATTGGTATAATTCTAGTTAGATACGGATTAGAATTTGTGTAACAATTATAGTGAGACATATTTTCACAATTTCTCTCACAATTTCTGAGGCAATCTATTGCTATTGAGTAAAAATGGTCATGTCAATGAGTGGTTTTAAAGCCATGATTAACGATTTATTTTATGTAAATTTTGACACAATTTTTATGAAAAATGAAAAAAATTGTTAAAATATCAACTGTTTTTTTTTTTCTTTTCTTATAAAAATTTTCTTTAAATATATTATTAACCATAAAGGAATTTGTTAGTATTTTCGTAGTAAATATCATGGTCCTAAATATAATTAACATCTCAGTAAGATACGAAATAAGTTGAGGAAAAATTTGTTTCACTCATTTAGGTGAATTGAGTTGTAGCTTAGCTAAGCAAGAACTGACCCAGATGTGTGCAAGTTGTAGTAGGTAATTTCGTAATTACCATGCTAGGATCAGCCATGTTGTCACATTTGTCTGCAATTTTTGCCTGTTTTGGTTATAGTCATAGAGTAACCGGCACTGATTCTGCATAGTTATCCGCTTCTCTCCCATCTCCTCACATATGATAAACAATTAATATCTTTTGCTTCTGATGGTGCTAGCTAGCTGTATTTTACTGTAGTATGTCCATAATCTTTTGGCTTTCGTAGTCACATGCTCAATGATTTAGGGCAATTCTGAAATAGACATGAAATATGAAAGCCCTCGTTAATCTCAAAGCAGTCCCTGCTCGTGTAAATCAATCCCTTTCACTTGAGAGTGAAAACTGTTAAGAGGAAGCCAGCCAATCAGCCATCTTGACTAGGTTGCGTAGGGGAAGTATTGTTGTGACGATAGCAATTTTTCCTTTTTTGTCTTCTATTCTATCTCCTTCACGGATTTGCCCTTGAAGCAATCAAAATTAAAAGATCATACTTTACCCAAAGAAAAAGAAAAGATAGATCATGAATGTAACTAGTAGTAGTTTAGTACTCTATAGAGTCTATAGTACTTTGTTTCTTAAAAAAAAAAAAAAGAGAGAGTCTATAGTACTTTGTTTCTTAAAAAAAATAAAAAGAGAGAGTCTATAGTACTTTATTCAATGAAATAATATTTTATGTTCAACCATTGAGGATATGGGATTATTGAAGCTACCCAGTAGACTGATGGTTATGCAATGATTGAATTGCTGTTGTAAAAAAAAGAAAGAAAGTAATGATTGAATTGTTAATATGATGAATTATGTAAAAAGCATGTGACAGTTTTAATTTTTACTGATACCTTTCACAAGTAAAACCACGCTTTTATTTTTTGCCAATGATTCTTGAATTATATTCAACTGATAAGAACATATGTTACACTTGTGGTTAGCCAAACCTTGATTAGTATGTTGATTATTTACGGTCGCTCCTAATAAAGTTTTGGAATTAAGGCTTAGTTGTTGTTTTACTTATTTTGTGCATGTAGTTTTTCCGTGCCAACAATACCATACAGCCCCTATTCAATGGTGGCCGTGCCAGTGCCGGCAATGCCAATGGCAACCCTGGTGGTGGAGCCAAGACGGTTGGGAGGTGGTTGAAGGAAAGGAAAGAGAAAAAGAAAGAGGAAACCAGAGCCCACAATGCTCAGCTCCATGCAGCCATTTCAGTTTCTGCGGTGGCTTCAGCCATAGCAGCCATTGCAGCAGCCACAGCAGCCTCTTCAGCTTCAGCAAAGAATGAGCAGTTGGCCAAGACTGACATGGCTGTGGCATCAGCCGCAACATTAGTAGCTGCACAATGTGTGGAGGCTGCAGAAGCCATGGGAGCTGAGCGTGATCACCTTGCTTCGGTTGTCAGCTCTGCTGTCAATGTGCGTTCTTATGATGATATTCTTACTCTTAATGCAGCAGCAGCTACAGGTAAGGTTTGATTAGTGATAAGCTAAATTAGCTATGCTTAAAGTGCCACAAGTTTTGCTATAATTTAATTATATATATGTGTGGTTAATTATTATGTTGTCGCATAAAAAAAAAAAAATTTATTATGTTGCCAAATACAATGTGTGGTATTCACTTGTTACACTTTGTACTAAATTTATACAAGTGACCAGCTGTGATATACATGACTAGACAAAAAAATACTATCTCAATTTATAATATTTATGTAATACAATTTAGCACCCTAAATGTTTCTCTTAAAGGATTTTTTTTCTTGGCAATTAACTCATCTGTCCATAAACGTGCGACCTTACTCACCACCTTGCACTCATGGGAGGTAAAAGTTTTTTAAGTTTTTAAGAAGTTGATTTTGGAGCATAGTGACAATGAAATTGGCCTGTTTACGCAGCTTGCTTTTACATCATAGTGAGAGTTCAAATTATTAAGTGATGGAAATTCAATGCATTTCTATTTCATTTAAAATAGGACACACCAAGCAACTCTAAAACAGGATGAGTGATATCTTTTAGGTTGTAACTTAGTTATCACAGAATACTTTCATAATGCATGGGCTGTTATCTTGAGTATCAGCATCTTCGACACATACCTAAAGCATCTAGTTTTATTTTTTATCATTGAATTGAATCTATAAATATGGCATTATGGGAGAAAATGCCACCCCTGTTCTTACACTCTACTTTGTATGCAGCTCTACGTGGGGCAGCTACCTTGAAGGCAAGAGCTCTAAAGGAAGTGTGGAATATTGCAGCAGTTACACCTCTGGAGAAAGGAATGGGAGCTGGAATTTGTGGTAAAGTTAATAGTGGTCATCCTAGTAGTAGCTCTAGTGGAGAACTTGCTCCTGGAGAGAATTATCTAGGCATCTGTAGCCAAGACTTTCTTGCTAAGGGAACTGAGCTCCTTAAACGCACGCGCAAAGGTAATCTTCAAAAACTGAATTTTATGATACTCAAATCCTAGACATAAGCTAATGTTGAATTAATTCTGCAGGTGATCTTCATTGGAAGGTTGTATCTGTTTATATTCATCGAACAGGCCAGGTTAGCTCTCTTAATCAAAAGTCAAAACAACACTAATGATAACACTCAGTGAGTAGTTACTCTGCTCTCACTTTCTGCAGGTAATGCTAAAGATGAAGAGCAAACATGTCGCAGGGACCATCACCAAAAAGAAAAAGAGTAAAAATCACTGCTTTCTTTATCGTCTTTTCCATCTTTTTCTTTTTTCAATACAAACAGATTCTCCATTTGATAAGTAAGGAGTCAAGAATAGCTAGTTTTATAACAAGTGATTTCGGAATTATAGATGTGGTAATGGAAGTGTACAAGGACATGCCAGCATGGCCGGGAAGACACCTGTTTGATGGGGGAGAGCAGCGTCGTTACTTTGGATTGAAGACTGAACTGCGAGGTATTGTGGAGTTTGAGTGCAAGAACCAGAGAGAATATGATATCTGGACTCAAGGAGTTTCAAGGCTTCTCTCCATTGTGGCAGAAAGAAAGAACAGAAAAGTTGCATGAAGTTCATGCCAACTGGCTGGACAATTAAGTATTAGGACAATTAATTTGATTAAAGTAGGGACATAGGTAATGGTCCCAAGCATAAGCAAAAGATAATAGGATTCAGCTTTCGATGCTTTAGAAGGAAAGGAGAAAAGAGTAGGAACGGTATAAAGTTTGCTTTGGGTTGAGGTAAGGTTAAACAATCAATCAGTTGGCCTGCTTTTAAATTATGACATAATATGTGGACATACTAATTAGTTTTTTTATGTGTGTATATTATTGTTCATATTGTTTTCAATTAAACAGGTGCATGTTAATCCAGTTGGAATTTGCTTTGTCTCCTAACCCCATTGGATATGCCCTTTTAAGATATAAAAGGAAATGGAAGCGACTTTGAATCACATGCAGGATAGTGAACAATTAAAACTAGAAAGCAAAAATATTTAGAGTTGGTGCTTGAGTTAAATTAAGAGATATTCAAAGTTTGGTAGGTGTTTATAGATGAGAATGAAATAGTATCCTAGAAGCATTTGAAAATGGTCCTATCAAGAGTAAAAGTAAAAGCTAAAGCAAAAGCAATAAAATAAAAATCTTGTGATTCAGCTTTTATTGTATGAAAAATATTGGAGATGAAATGTGTGAGGGATGAAGGCTGATTGGGGCACAAGAAAAGATGATTCTAAGGGCATAAATTGTATGTACTTCAAAAGTTGGCTGCCAAAACCATTTGGAATTGCTTGGATTCATAAAAAGTTGAGATGCCTTCTGTGGCGTATCGTTGTCACAAGTACAGAGACATGAAGCAGATGCGGTAGCAGTACTAACTATACGACAGCCGTTTTCTTAGCTTATGTCAACCACGACATAGCGCATGTAACTAATCATGCGCAGCTAAATAGGGAAGAAAGAGCGAGAAAATGTGCCCGTTTGGTTCAGTGTTTTCGGGCCAAAACGCACAATTGTGATTTTAAATCGTGATTTTTTCATTTTTGGCGTTTGGTAACATTTCCGGAATGCGCGTTTTAAAATCGCAATCAACCCAAAAACATGTTTTGGTAATGGACCATCTAAGATGGAATGCAAAAACGCTCTCCAAGCTTGCATTGTTACTGTTGCTAGTTCTGCATATTGTTCCTAAACTAGTTGCAAACCCGCGCGACGCATGAGAATATATTATTACTTTGAAATTGTGGTACGATATATAATATGTTCTCTCTAAAAATCAAAAAATTTCTAAAATTATTTTTCATTTATCCATCTTTACATATATATATATATCATTTTAATATTTTAAGTGTGTTTGATTGAAATTATTTCTTTTTGAGGTGGTCCATATTTTTCTAAATTATATTGTGGTATGTATGTAGTTTTTTTTTTTTTTTTTTTTTCCTTACAACTAAATTCTTTAAGTTTTTTACTCAAAAAAAAAAAAAAAATTCTTTAAGTTTCAAATATATTATTCAAATTTCTCATTTCTCAATGATAATCAAAACTCATCACAAAATTACACCTAATATTACTCAAACAGTTGAGAAACACATTCAAATACATAGCGAGATTGTATTTTAATATAAATTCTAATTTTCACTTTCAAAATAACTAGGTATTATGTCAAACAAAAATTAAACAAAAGCTATGAGAGGGAGAGAGAAGGCTTGCTATGAGAGGGAGAGAGAAGGCATGTGATGGAGAACTCAAAAACTCACCTAAAATTGTATATTAACCCAAAATAGTGTTATAAATAAAATATAATCAACCTAAAGTTAAGTTGCAAGAAAGAATAAATAATCGAGAAAGAGAATAATCACATTTTTTCGGGATAGTCCTCAATTGGATAAATTTATAGAAAATTAGATGAGAAGAAGAATAGTCAAAATAAAAAATATAGTCACACCAAATTATCCAAGTCATGTTATATAATTTAATAACATTATATTCTTATATTCTATCTCTATAATACAATATGATAGCATTTGACAACAAAAAAAAAAGGAAAAAATTACTTGAAAACACAAAACCAAAAGTTTGGAGTGTGAAATTCACTTCAATCCCATTTATTTTTTGTAGTGGTATGCATCAACCTAAAGTAAAGTTTTAAAAAACACACAAATTCATCAACCTAATATAAAGATATAAAACATAAAAAAATCCACACAAAAAAGAAAAAAAATATATGAGAGAGAGAGAGAGAGAGAGAGAGAGAGAGAGAGAGAGAGAGAGAATAATAGTAGAGTTCTAAAGATAATGAAAATTCATCAATATAAAGTAGAGATACAAAAAATGTATATATTTTTTAAAAAAACTACCAACAGAAAAGAAAAACACGAGAAAGAGAGAGAGTAATAATCTTTTTGTGTGATGAAATATGTATAGAGTGAAAGAAAGTAGCAAATTTAAAGTAAGAGGATGGGGATAAGAATAGTTAAAATAAAAGGAAGATCAAGGGATGAAGGGATAAATGAAAAGTGATATTAATGCTAATAGTAGTGGAGAGATAAAAAGATAAAAGGGAAGGGAAAAAGTTGGAGAAAATGTAACTGTAAACTACAAAATTAATAACTAAAAAGAGTTAAAAATAAAAAGAGAAATGATTGAAAATAAGTAGGTGATATGTCCGCTGACGTAGCTTAACAGCGTAGCAACAATAAATGCTACGCTTGAGGTTTTAGATATATATATTTGTATATATATAGATTACCCTTGTTTTTATTTTGAAATTCCAATTTTACCCAGATCTCTAACACCCCCCCCCCCCAAAATATCGTCTCAACTTCTGAGTTTAGACTGTTGTTGGCTTCTGGCTCCTTCTTCTTTTTCTTCTTTATTCAAATTATTCAAACTACCTCTGCAATAAATTATTCATTCTTTTAAAAGAGATTATAATAATAATCAAAACTCATATCAAACTTATATTAAATATGTATAATTTATTCCCTAAATTTTATTGGAGAGAGAGAGAGAGAGAGAGAGAGAGAGAGAGAGAGAGAGAGAGAGAGAGAGAGCTTGTGATGAGGAACTAAAAAATATAACACCAAAACATATGAACCAAAAATAGAGTTTTGTTAAAATATTCTCTAAGTTTTGTATTTTGGGTTCATATTTTGGTGTTGTATTTTTTAGATCCCCATCATAATTGCTCTCTCTCTCTCTAATAAAAATAGGGAAATAAAGTATATATATTTAGTATAAGCTTGATATGAGTTTTGATTATCATGATAATCTCTTTTAAGAGAATGAATAATTTGAATAATTTATTTAAATAAAAAGTATACATACACATATATGTATACTAGTCTTTAATCGCACGTGTTGTACGTGCTCAGAGGTTCTTCTATTTTTTTGGGTAAAAGTTAATAATTTGTATCTATTATTAAAAAGAAATAAAAAAGCTAAATTTTAGGGAATAAAAAGATGAATGTGAAGGGAAAAAAAATCCTAAATTTTAGGAGTTCTCTTTTTGAATTCAAAAAGAAATTTGTTATTTGACATTTATGACCATATTTTTAAAAGAAGTTACCCTTCATTAATGAGGGTATTTTTGAACCATTTACAAAATTTTAGTTCAAAGAGGGGAATCCACTTATATATAGTATAAATATTTATTTATTTTGCTTAAATATATAATCAACCTCGTCCAATTCATTTAAAATTAACAATGATGGTGAACCAAAAGGAAAACGAACTCCGACTCATCCATATGGCTCGTCTAGGGCAAGAATGGCCTCCCTTGACAGGACGGTCGTCCATAGACATGTGGCTTGTTCAAAAGGAAAACCCCTGGATGAGCTCTGACACTTGGGAATAATTCCAGAAATTAGTGTACAAGAACTAAAGCAGACCACGTGTCACTATTTGGAGGCATGAGTTAGGTCCTGGTTCATCGTTATAACTTCCTTCGCAAGATTTAACTTCCATGACAATTATAGAAAATAAAATGTTCTAACTCTTATAGAAGTTGTGGAAGTTAACCTTGAACCCTCTGACCTCCTCATTTATAGGAGAAGTTATGAGACAAGTAACCGCTCCAAGACCACACTATATAAACGTTTGTTCATGTCAAATGAAGGTAAGTTTTTACAACTCCTGAAAGTTGGAACTCTAGAATTTAAGAGAAAAACTAACTTTGGCATTGAAATGGTTCTTGGCCGGTTTGCCCTGGTCATCCTTTGATTGTGTGTTCTTCTTTTCAGGCCTTCAAAACAATCACTAGCCACTTGAACCCTAGAGCATCCAGCCTACTGATTCTCTTTACATCATTAGTTGGTGCCGTCTGTGGGAAGTTCGATTGATTGTGTTTTGCAATTTAACTTTCCTTGACTTAAGGCTGTATGGCTCGGACAAGATCAAGCGCCACTAGCCCAGGCCATCAGGAGAGTAGGGATCCTTCTAGTAATCCCTACTGTGATCATTAGTCAGTACTTGTCATGAAACCACTTTCCATCCAATACATATAGTCCATGGCAGTCGCCATGGTAGAATTAACCCGTCAAAACCAAGAGTTGACTAGGGAGATTAGTCTAAGGAGGCAACACCATGAAAGACATGCGAAAGGGCGAGCCTAGAGTCAAGAAGGTAGAGGAGAAAATGCTAAGCCTGAGAACCAGTCAAGGGGTACCGCTTCAAGAAAGGTGCCACATTTGGAAAAGGGGGATGGACTAAATGAGGAAGGCTATGGTCGAGATGAGGGAAAATATGAAAAGGGTGAATCCCGTAGATGATTTAGTTCATCGAATAGACTCCCCTTTCATCGCTTCCATTAATAGTCACCCTTTGCCTCCAAAGTTCAAGATGCCTTCTCTGGATTCATATGACGGAACGCGCGACCCGTGTGATCATATTGCCACCTTTAAGACCACCATGTACCTCCAGGAGGTTTCAGATGAGATTATGCATAGGGCTTTCCCTACCACCCTCAAGGGGCTAGCACGAGTGTAGTTCAGCAAGATACCTCCAAACACTGTGGGCTTGTTCGAAGAATTGAGCAAATTGTTCGTCAACAATTTTATCGAAAGATAATGGCACAAACGTTCCTCATCCAGCCTGTTAACATAGAGCAAGGGGAAAATGAAAGCTTGCAGTCCTTCATTACTTGGTTCAACAGGAAGCCCTGACAGTGGACGAGATGGATGATAAGTTGTTATTGGCAGCCTTCCATAATGGAGTTAACTCCGATTTATGCATTCATAAGCTTTATGAGCAAGAGCCATGAACCATGACTGAACTCGTTCATTTAGCCCAAAACTTCATGAATGCGGAGGATGCAATCATAGCCAGGAAGAGAAAGAGAGTAGAGCGCATGGAAGCATATCCCCCACGCCATCCTGAGTAGGGTCCTCGTCCAAAGAAGGCCCGGGCAGGGGAAGAGAAAAATAGAGGCAACAAAAAGACAGGTTCTTCAGCAAGGAGTCAGTAGTACATTCCCTTGAATATGCCACTTGAACAAGTGCTTATGCAAATCAAGGACAACCCATCCTTAAAGTGGCCAGATAAAATGAAAAGAGATCCGAACAAGCACAATAGGAACAAGTATTGCTACTTCCATAGAGACCATGGGCATGACATGAACGAGTGTTTTGATTTGAAGAAGCAGATAGAGAATCTCATCAGACAAGGAATATTGAGAAATTTTCTTGGACGAGATAACAAGGACGAGAAGTTGAAGGCGAAAGTAGAGGAATCGTCATGACCCCCATTTGGAGAAATAAGAGTTATTATAGGAGGAATTTCAATAGGACAATCTTCCAAATCAAGAAAGACTTACCTAAAGGTGGTCCAAAATGTCCAACTGTCTAGACGGTCTCCAAGGAAAAGAGGGATAGATGAGCAAGCCATTACATTCGCGGATGAGGATGTCGAAAGAGTCCACCACCCACATGACGACGCGATCGTCATCACCTTGCTCATTGCTGATTATACGACTAGAAGAGTGTTGATAGATAATGGGAGTCTAGCGAACATCTTATATTACCCCGCTTTCCAACAAATGAGGCTTGGACGAGATCAGTTTTATCCAGTAAACTCGCCCTTGGTAGGATTTGGAAGGATGAAAGTGCAACCCGTGGGTACCATTACATTACCTGTAGTGGTTGGAGTGTATCCACAATAGATAACCAAAGAGGTAAACTTCTTCATTGTTGACTGTTCATCATCATACAATGCCATCATTGGAAGACCAACTTTAAATAGTTGAAAGGCGGTAACATCTACCTATCATTTATCTGTCAAGTTCCCGATTAAGCATGGAGTAGGTCAAGTACAAAGAGACCAATTGGCTATGGACGAGCACGTACAGACGATGAGCAAAGATGAGATAAGGATTACTGCGAAACCCACAGAAGTGCTGGAAGACATTCCTTTGGATGAGAGCAACCTCGAAAAGTTTACTAGGGTTGGGGTGAGCATGGAAAAGAAGACAAAGCAAAACCTGGTCCATTTTTTAAAGAAAAGCCTTGATGTGTTCGCATGGAGTCATGAGGACATGCCAGGTATTGACTCAAGTGTCATTACCAATGTCTAAACGTGTATTTATGAGAGACCGCGCCCTCGGCCCGTTTTATAATAAGTTGGGCCAAACCCACGTGAATGGGTGAAGTCGTGTTATTATCTCTCAAAATGGAGGTTCGACTAGATATACTTTCCCTTTCGATTAAGGGTTTTACAATAGAGTCGCCACTTATTTAATTATTGGAAAAATAAGAAAACCAAAATTGAAAAATTTCTCATTTTATTAATTTTCAATTGAATTTACATTGATCATAAGAAAATTACATGGCTTTGGTCCTAGATACAATCTAAGATAAAGTACATGGCTTTGTTTCCTATTTACAATCTAAAAATTGAAAATTACATGGATAAGCATTTGATCTATTAATCCTTGATCTAAGTTCGGAGGCTATGTTACAAGGTGGGAAGGTGTTAGGCACCCACCTTGCCTGGTAAAACCGGTCTTTTAGACTATGGTGGCCAACATTCATATCACATCATCCAATATGTCAATTAATTTACATGTTGAATTTAAGGTGTGTGCATGTGATGAACCCTAATTCAATTTATCAAGCATTTCATTTGAATTGAAAAATGAATTCTAGTGAATGTGTGTCTATGGTGATATCCTAGATTCAAGGATTTGAAAATATTATGAAACAAACATGTTTTTTTATATTTTTTATGTGGATTTAAGATCAAAACTAATGCTTATGCATGAATATGTGATGAACAACAAGAACATATGAAGAACACATAAGAACATTCAAACATATTCAAGAGAATTTAAATAATTACTATCATGCTTTAATCCTAAATTCTTATCATGGCAACACAAAAACAAGTTAGGAAAAGAGATTATACTTTTATGCAAGATCCATATGGTAGATGAGGAGACTCTTAAGGGAGGTCTTATGGGTAGAGGAAAAGTGAGTCTCACTCAATACCTTGAGTCTCAAGAAGACCAAGATATGACAAGACTGTCAGGCCACAAATGCGTTGACCCCTTGTGATAAATTACGTTGATTAATTAGCCAAGTTATTAATTAATCAATTTAACATGCAATATCACGTGGCAGCACAAACAAATCACCAAACTAAGTTATGCAGCGGAAAATAAAGAACACGGTGATTTGTTCACGAATGGAGAAAACCCTTACGGCAAAAACCCCACCGGGTGATTTAAGGTCACCACTCCCGAAACTCCACTATTATCACAACAAGCAGTTACAAGTAAGGAATCCCAGTACCTCACCAACCTACAGTTGAACTCTTACCCCAATACCCAATTGGACTTGTTCTGTAGTGACAGTTTCTCCTTTCAATGCACGGCTCCCAAGTACGTGACTAACCAATTTGATGCGCGGATCCCAGTACGCTGCTTACTCCTTTGCACGAATCCTAATACGTGACTAACTCCACAGCAACCCTTTGATTGTTGTAGTTGATTTGCAGCAGCTTCACATAGAAACACCAATAAGATCTTCAATGTTGGTGCAAGAGACTTTGCTTGGTTACAAAACCCTAAGGCGTACAAGAAAACGCAGCAAGAACTCTTTCTTCTGTAGGAGGAGGCTAGGGTTTCAAAAAGAAAACCTTATGAAGCTCTCTAGGGTTAGGTTTTTCTTTTTCCACCTCCTTTAAATAGGAGCTTAATGGGCTTTCCTATTCCAAATAGGTTTACACAAACCTTGGGTTTCCTAGTCCAATAAGAATTATACAAACCCATAAACAATTAGCCTTTTAGAATAAAAACGTTGCTGGCTATAATCTGAAACCCGTAAGCTCGATCGATCGGGACATCTGTCGAGATTTAATGAATCTCGACAGATCGAGCTTCTGTCGAGGAGGAATCGAGACCTGCAGTTTGCACTTTTTCTTGAGCAGTTCTTGAGTAATCTTCATGTCTTCAATTTAACCACTTGTAATGATCATCTTGAACCTACTTAGATTTACCCAAATACAAGTAAAGTGCGTTTTGTCAAAGGATATGCCAATTACATAAAAATATGTCCCCAACAAAGACTACTCAACTTCCTAGAACTTAAGAGAGGAGAAGAGAGGAGGGGTTTTTTCGTCTTGGAATGAAAGAGAGGGGGGGGTTTATATAGTAGTGGTGGAGGAAATACGAATGGAAGGCTATTAATGAGGGTTGACAAAGAATCATGAACCTAGACCTCATTTTAGCCTTTGGGGAAATCTGGTACATTAAATGGAAAGATTGGTGGGAGTGAGGAGCAAGCCAAAATTCGGTTTTCCCGTAGCTGCTGTAACAGCTTGTAGAGCCAATTTCGAAAAATCATATCTGACTCAATTCTGATCGGAATTGCCTCGTTCTTGTGCTCAAATTGAAGCCCTAGATGTCTAGTTTCTGAGAAAATTAACCTCATTCACAGATTCAAAACATTCTGAGAGATATCGATGAAATAGTGAGCAGAGGTCATTTCTTAGAAAATGGTTTCAGCACAATTAAATTTAATAGGTCCCAAATTAGCTCTCAATTAACATTAAATGGCTCCAATCACTCCCATTTCAGACTTAATTAGTTCCAAATTTACCCTAATTAAAAGATAATTGCACAAATTACTCATTGAATAATTAATGTTTAACTATCTAATTAATTAGGTGTATGCAACCTTACCATAAAATATAGTCCTAACCAATCAAATTATGACACATTATTATTTTCAAATTGATTATAATTATAACCAATTGGAATCAATTGTTCATAATCACATAAGGTCGGACTCAATTTGTGATAGTGCATCCCAGCCATTAAAATTTGATTTAATGATAACTTTCAATCTGATGGTCCGATTAGGACTTATAACCAGTCGATTTGATCGTTATAACATTAAGAACATTTTGGTGAAATGAGATTAAGGATCTAATGACCAGAATCAAGATGGATATTTCCAAGGTGAAATTGCCTTTTTACCCTCCAAGTGAGGTTAAATGCGGGTTACAGAATGAGGTGTCAACAGTATCCTTCATCCAAGCCTGTGCGTCATAAGAAAAGAATTTTTTTTCTAAGCGAGACAATGCCATTAAAGAGGAAGTCCAAAAGTTAACCATGATAAACTTTATCCGAGAAGTCTTTTACCCAGATTGGTTGGCTAATGTGGTCATGGTTAGGAAGGCTAATGGTAAGTGGAGAATGTCCATGGACTTCACTGATCTGAACAAAGCCTGCCCCAAGGATAGCTATCTGTTGCCACGAATTGATTAGCTGGTGGACTTGACTACGGGTCATAAATTGCTAAGTTTCATGGATGCTTTTTCGAGGTACAATCAAATCAGGATGGACGAGGTGGATGAAGAGAAGACATATTTCATTACTAGTCAGGGTTTATTTTGCTACAAGGTGATGCCCTTCGATTTGAAGAACACGGGGGCAACTTACCAAAGGTTGGTTAACCATATGTTTCGTCCACAAATCGAACGGAGTGTAGAAGTTTATGTAGATGACATGCTGGTAAAGAGTTTAGAAGAAGAAAAACACCTGCACGACCTTTAAGAGACCTTTGGCACTCTTAGGCGGTATGACATGAAGTTGAATTCGAGCAAGTGTGTTTTCGGAGTTTCGTCAGGTAAGTTTCTTGGGTTCATGGTTTCGCATAGGGGAATTGAGGCAAATCCTCTTGATAAAATCCAAGTGATATTGAATATGGAGCCACCAAGAAATATCAAAGAAGTCCAATCTCTCACCGGACGAGTTGCCGCCTTTAATAGGTTCATCTCAAAAGCTACTGACAAGTGTTTACCGTTCTTTAAAGTTCTCAAGAAGGCATTTGAATGGACGGGCGAATGTCAGAAGGCCTTCCAAGCCCTAAAGACCTACCTCACCACAACACTTCTGCTAAGCCCGTCCATATCGGGTGAAGAATTATATTTGTATTCAGCGGTGTCTCCATATGCAGTGAGCTCGACATTGATAAGAGAAGAAGGAAGGATATAGAAACCAGTTTACTATACGAGCCGGGTGCTAAGAGAAGCGGAAGGGTGATATCCAATGATGGAAAAGCTAGCCTTTGTTTTGGTCACGACTTCTAGGAAGCTAAGGCATTATTTTCAGGTTCATGTCTTCAACGTCCTAACAAACCACCCTTTAAAAAAGGCAATGAACAAGTTGGAAGCTGCAGGATGACTAATCCAATGGGCCATGGAGCTCAGCGAGTTTGATGTCAAGTACCAATCAAGAAGTGCGATAAAAGCACAAGCATTGGCAGATTTCGTTGCGGAGTTCACTCCCAGTCAGGACGAGCTAGACAGAGAGGAAGGGGCTTAAAGGTGGATTATCAATGTAGATGGCTTAAAGGTAGGTCAGTAGTCATCCAAAGAGACTCTCAGTTGGTTATCAATCAAGTGAATGGAATGTGTGAAGCTAAGGAAGATCAAATGAAGAAG
The DNA here is from genome assembly GCA_032878915.1 of Castanopsis chinensis. Lineage (NCBI taxonomy): Eukaryota > Viridiplantae > Streptophyta > Magnoliopsida > Fagales > Fagaceae > Castanopsis > Castanopsis chinensis. The sequence goes on along the minus strand of JAVQMG010000115.1, from coordinate 12,138,311 downwards.
TATCTTAATAAGGTAAAGTGGCTAATCCAAAAGTTTAAAGAGGCCAGTTTTGTTCAACTTCCAAGGAAGGAGAACATGGAAGTGGATGTGTTGGAAAAAATAGCTTCAGTAGGGGGAGCAGTAGACAACTATGACCAAGTCCAATATATGCCAAGCATAGATCTTCCAGAAGTACAACAAATTGAAGGAGAAGGAAATTGGATGACTCTAATAATAGTTTATCTCAAAGATGGGAGACTTTCAAAAGGCAGGACGAGGCTAGGAAATTAAGGATCAGAGTTGCCAAGTATATCCTCATAGACGAGGTACTGTATAAGCAGGGCTTTTCTTAGCCTTACTTAAGGTGTTTAGCTCTAGATGAGTTAAACTATGTGTTGAAGAAAGTTCATGAAGGAGCATGTGGAAATCATTTGGGAGCAAGAGCATTAGTCCATAAGGTCGTTCGTGCAGATTACTACTGGCCAACTATTCAAGCTGATGCCAAGGCTTATATCAAAATATACGATCAGTGCTATTGCTTCAGCAAAGTCCCAAGACAACCATCGGAGTATCTGACCCTGATGATTGCCTCATGGCCCTTTGCGTAATGGGGACTGGACATTTTAGGTCCCTTCTCACTTGGAACTAGGCAGATGAAGTTTCTGGTAGTAGGGATTAATTACTTTACTAAGTGGGTAGAAGCCGAGCCCTTTGCGAAAATCACTTAGCAAAATGTCAAGAACTTCGTATGGAAGAGCATTGTATGCAGGTTTGGGGTACCTAGGGTACTAGTGTCTGACAATGGACCACTGTTTGACAACACACCTTTCAGGGACTTTTGCGAGCAACTTGGAATCAGGAATCATTATTTTTCACCCTCCCACCCACAGGCGAACGGACAAGCGAAAGTTGCAAATCGGTCCTTATTGAAGATCACCAAGACCCGACTTGAGGGCAAAGGGAGTATGACCAGACGAGCTACCAGGTGTTCTATGGGCTTATAGGACAACTGTGAGGACCCCCACAAGGGAAAATGATTTCAAGTTAGCCTATGGTAGTGAAGCAGTGATACCTGCAAAAGTGCACATGGCAAATTACAAGGTGATGAAGGATCAAGATGAGGATAATGAAGAGCAACTTCATCTCAACCTTGATCTGATAGACGAGGTAAGGATGGACGCGGAGTAGAGGACAAAAATATACAAAAATCTTATGGTTAAGCAATATGATGCAATGGTGAAATCCAGGCATTTCAATATTGGGGAAATTGTCCTTAAAAGGGTCTAAGGGTCTCTTTGGCAACCAAGAACCTAGCTCATGGAAAACTGAGACCTAATTGGGAAGGCCCCTATAGGATTATTAATTTGCAAAAGGCAAGGATCGTACAACTTGGAAGCCTTAGATGGATGGAAGCTAGAGCACCTTTGGAATGTCGAGCATCTAAGAAGGTATTATCAATGAAGGGTCATCCTGGACGAGCGACACCATGGATGAAGTTGAAGCATTTCCCTCATCTTTATCCATGACTACTACTCTATGTTTATAACTACTACAGCGTGTGTTAAGTATTTTAATTCCCTAAAAGTGCACTAGGCTCTAACTTATGCACTATCTAAAGACACGTTTGTGATGGATGAAGTTATGCACTTAGTCTTTGTATAAGTATTTTAATCCCTTAAGGCATTGGCTTCCAAGCGTGTGCCATCCTTGTGGACAATGTTTTATATTATGTATATGTAGTTTGGATTTCCAATGTGTGTGATACATAAATCTCTCATAATTTCTTCCACAAGAAGGCTAAGGCCAAAGACGGACGAGAAGAATCCCTGGCGTAGGGATATAACGTCTGCAAGCTTTCCTTGAAATAAGAATAGAACTAAGAAAAATGAGCTTAAGGCATGCTCGTCCATTATATGGACGAGAGAATGCATTCTCATCCAAGGGATGAGAATAAACCTTAAGCATGCGTCCAAACACGGACGAGGAAAAGCATGGGTATAATAATGCATGAAATCCATGGATAAATATAACCATCCAAAACAATCCAATCTATGGACGAGTAAATGCTAGAAGTGTTGCACTCAAAGACGAGAGTAAAATGTCCAGCCTATAGACAAGGAAGAGACTAGCTAAGTTTTTGGATGAATAAAGCTGGTAAACGTAACGCCATTCATAAGACGAGCTGTACTTGTAAAATTTAAGGAATGGCAAACATGTTTAATATGAAGGAATTCCTAAATAAAAACAAGCAAAACACTACGAGTGAACGAACCATTGAAAAACCAATATAACATGGATGGTGTAAATAGAAGATAAACTTGTCCAAGCAACAACATGTTCAAAAACAAGTAAAGCAATGAAAGTAAACATTCATTCATGAAGGTTTTTTTTTTTATTTTTTATTATTTTATATTTAAAAGGGGTAGACGACCACCGTCCAAAAACCCTTATAAGTTAGAACCTAGAAGGCAATTGTTTGAAAACTTGTCACAAAAATCATAGACGAGACAAATTTACTTACATAAATTTGAATGGTCCAAAACACCTCATACATAAAACAAAGACAAAAGAAAAATTACAATTTTTCAAACACTTTTCACTGGGGGTCATCTCCAACGTTAGGCTCGTCCTGGGTAGGCTGAGTGGTGGCATCATCTTCAATATTAATGTCTTTAGAGCTCGTCTGGAGAAGAGAGCTTGTAGTAGCACCAAGGTTGAGTTTAATGGAGATAAAGTCAACTTTAGGGAAACTTCGAAGCCCGTCGTGTAGTTGGTGTCCAGCAAGTTAGTAAATTGCTTGGAGGCTCTAAACTCCACCACTGTGTCTTCTTTTGCTTTGCCAAGAAGGGTACTCAACTCATCATTCCTCTTTTGAAGGTGGTCAAGACGAGTATCATTCTCAAAAATATCAGTTCTCAGCTCCTTGGCCTCGTCTTTAGCCTTAGTTGCCACCTCAGCCCATCCTTTGCAATCGTGCTTAACCTTCTTGATCCTTGTCTCAAGCAAGACCCTCGTCCTATCCAACTCTGTGGCCTGCCTGGACGCAGCAATGAACTTCGACATTACCTATGCAAGCGATTAAAATTCTGTTAAAAAAAATGTGTATGCATATTACTCTGACAAGACGAAGTAAAAGTATTTACCTTGAAAAGATCATGCGCACCAGAGTGCTCAAATTATTTCAGGGACATGTTGTAACACGCTTCCACGTCCTCACCAGTTACAGCCTGCTCAAACTTCTCCTAAGCCAAGTCTTCATTTTCCAAAAGATTCATGGGAGCTCTTCAAGGAGGATGAGACGAGGGAGGTGAAGTGGTTTTGGATGAAGTATCCTTGGCAGTTTCAGTATCCACGTCATGGATTTGGACGGACGGTTGTTGAGAAGGAAAAACAGGGAGGCCAGGCTTAACCACCCCAAGCTTAGACGACTTGTGCTTGGCCCTCTTCTCCTTACGACGACTTGGAAGATTCTCCAAGTCAATGGCCTTTGACAAACTCTTTCTTTTGTCCCCAATAGCAGGACGAGGCTGAGACTGAGGTTCGGGCTTGGTTACCTTATCCACAACTTTCTTTCCTTTATTTTCCTTTATGGTCACCATCCCTAAAAGGAAAATATTGAAGTATCAGCTAAGGAATGTATAACAATCAAATAACTCCTAAGGGAAAAGGAAACTCATGTCTACAAACTGTGAGCTCGTGGGCAATAGTTTCAGCAGAAGGCTTAGGACTAAGACCCCACGTGGCAAGACGCTGAAGGTTCACCAAAGAGTGAAAGCTCCTATCAACATATAGACGACCTCTGTGGATGCAATCATGATGAAATTTACTTAACGATGGTCATTTGACAGCTGGAACAAAGAAAGGAGGAAAAGGTTAGATGATTACCAAAAAAAAAAAAAAAAAAGAAGGGGGTAAGCAAAGTAGACACAACAAACAAAAACATACCTTCAGGACAAAAGTTGCCTAATTCTCCAGTATATGGGGCAAATGGATCCTTGCCAACCTCAACAGGGTGCCCAAACCAGAAACCAGAAGAAAAACTCCGTCTTCTAGTTTTTGTCACTTGTAACCAAGGACTTAATTAATCTATAGTCATTGCCCTTAGTTGTAAATTGATAAAAGCCCAAAGACTGACTAATCTCTGAGGGTTTGTAACAATAGAGGAACTCGTCCATAGTGAGAGGATGATCCCTTTTAAATACTTCCCTCCACAAAACTTGTATAGATATGACGATCTCCATGCATTAGGGTGAAATTGACAAACTCCTAAACCCAATCCAGTAAGTAATTCTCTAGCAAAAGCATTTAAGGGTAACCTAAGCCCCCCTAGAAGGTAAGCCTCATAGATGCCTATCCCTAGGGTTTAGGTCGTCTGGAATTTGGTACCAACTCCTAAGGGCAGCTAGTCTCTTCTCATCTTTTTTGGAAGGAATACCTACAGCATAACTATATACAGTCTCTACCTCGTCTACAGGAGTGGGCGGAGGAACACTCGTTGAGGTACCAGGTTGAGACCCTGAGGCTGCCCTCGTCTTGAGGTGTTCTTGGACGACCTTTAGGGGAACCCTAGGAACACTAGACATGTATTCCTCAGTGGTATTCCCACTACTGCTACTACTACTATGGCTACTAAAATTAGTATAGCTAGTAGAGTTATGATACTCGTCTATAGCTTTATCTACACTATTGCTAGATGAAGAAAGAACAATCTCAGACATTCTTAAACTTCTAAGGAAAACCTAAGTAGGATGAAGAGAGTACCTGGCTCTAAATAGAGGAGAATTAAGGACGAGGAGACACTTCTAGATGAGGCGCTAGGCGACAAATGTCAAGGAAGAAAATTTCCGAAATGTGAAGGGTAGGAGAGGAATTCTACTATTTGTGGGCAGTAGAATTTGGCATTTGAAATGACCTGACCAACCAAAAGATGACACATGCCATTTTCCTTGAAAAAAGTGAATCGACATGACCAGTCATCAATGAGGTCATCACACATGGCAGGGCATCAAACCGCTAAAAAAAAAAACGTTTGAAGGATAAAAGTAAATCCAACAATGCCTTGGACGACCCTTGGACAAGGGGGCTACTAACAGTGAACCAAAAGGAAAACGAACTCTGACTCGTCCATAGGGCTTGTCCAGAGCAAGAATGCAAGAATGGCCTCCCCTAACAAGACGGTCGTCCATAGGCATGTGGCTCATCCATAAGGAAAACCCCTGGGCGAGCTCTGACGCTTGGGAATAATTCTAGAAATTAGTGTACAAGAACTAAAGTGAACCACGTGTCATTATTTGGAGGCATGAGTTAGGTCTTAGTTCATTGTTATAACTTCCTTCAAAGGACTTAACTTCCATGACAGTTATAGAAAATAAAATGTTCTAACTCCTATAGTAGTTGTGGAAGTTAACCTTGAACCTTCTGACTTCCTTATTTAAGGAGAAGTTATGAGACAAGTAGCCGCTCCAAGACCACACTATATAAACGTTCGTTCATGTTAAATGAAGGTAAGTTTTTACAACTCTTGAAAGTTGGAACTTTAGAATTTAAGAGAAAAACTAATTTTGGCATTGGAGGGTTCTTGGCCGGTTGCCCCGGTCATCCTTTGATTGTGTGTTCTTCTTTTTAGGAATTCAAAACAATCACTAGCCCATTGAAGCCCGGAGCATCCAGCTTACTGATTCTCTTTACATCATCAAATAATGTTAAAATAAATGAATAACTACCTTAAAAATTATATTTGTATATTCATGGCCCTTATGTTAAGAAAGACTTTTATTTAAATTTAGTCGTACCAAAGTGGACTGAAATAATACATTAATGTAGCTCAACAAACACGTCGCAATAATAAGTGCTATGCTTAAGATTTTAGATATTACGAGTCTTTTCCCGAACATGTCTTTTTCCAACAATTACTTAGCAACAATAAGTGCAAGTGCATAAGCGTAGTAGCAATATATATTTTTTAATAAATTTGGATTTAGATTAGGCGTTTTCAACCCAAACATGTCTTATCCCATCATGTAATTGCACAAAAATAAATCGAAGTGGACCAAAATGAACCGAAGTGATCCGAATAGAGTGAATTGGACCTATTGGACCAAATGGGACTGAAGTTGACATACTGGACCGAAGTGGACCGAATAGAATCAATATAGACTGGACTAAATAGGACTGAATGGACCAAATAGAACTGAAGTGGATTAATGTGGGACAAAATGGATTGAATAGGACCAGTATGGACCAAATGGGACCAAATAGAACCAAAGTAGTCATAATGGACCGAACAGGACAAAGTGGACAAATTAGACCGAAGTGGATAGAATAGGACAAAATAAGGCCAATGTGGATTGAGTGGACCGAAGTGGGCTAAATGAGACCAAATTGACAGAATATAACTTTTTTTTTAGAAAGAAACTGGACAGAATATAACTTTAGTAGACAGAATGGACTAAATAGGACCGAATGGAGTGAATAGGACCAAATTGGACCGAAGAGAACATAATAGATCGAATAGAACCGATGTGGACTGACTAAGACTTTTGAATCTTTATCATTTTTATTGTATTTGTAGGGCTCGTATTTTTATTTTCTAATGTCTATTTTAGTATTTTTCATTATATTTTCTAATACAAAACTAAAGAGTTTATACTAAATATAATAAAATTTCATACTTTTCAACCCAAAAATTAAGGAAAAAAAGAATTTTTGAGCTAAATTTGAAAAGAAAACCTACAAAAAGAATCAATTTAAGGCCCAATTAGTATGAACTTGATGCGAACCTCAATCAACACGCTTTTAGACCCAACAAAAATATTGGAATATTTACCCAAGAAATCTAAAATTCAGATTTTGTTTGAACCCTGACCCAACGTTTATAAGTGAAATGTGAACTAAGAGTATAAGTAATAGACCTTGACCTAGTGATTATAATTGAATCATGAACTGAAGGTATAAAGTTTGAACGCCACACAGAAGAATCCCTGATAAGTTCACAGTTCTTGAAGAACCAAAAGAAGAGCAAAGCCTCACATTTTTCTAATTTTTATTCAATAATCCTCTATTACAATGAGTGCATGCTATTTATAAGACATGACTGAAAAATAGAAAATATAAAAAATGTACTAAATAATAAAACCCTAAATAAAAGAAGATTTGGTCTGAAATTAGCAGATCCAAAATAGGAAAATAGCTAGAATGCGTTCTAAAGAATAAAAGCCCTAAATTCAGGTAGGTTTGGTCTGAAATAGCAAATAGGAAAAAATCTCCATTAACCGATGTAGACTTGGAAAGTCAATCAGCCATTAATCCATGCCATAAATCACACCCAATTAAGCTAGATCAGCCCTCAATAGATTGGATTAAATTTATTACGCCTTCATCTTCCTTTGGGTCAAGTTTGGAATTTCCTGTGTTAGAATCAGCCCAAATCTCTTGAATCAGCCCATTAAGTACTTCCTTGATCTTCTTGGATCTTGCTCTTGTAATAGGCCCAACTAGAACATGCAGTGGATCCTTGAATGTTTGTTGATTCTCATCATTCCCCCTTTCTTCAAAAGGATTCATCCACGAATCGTCACCTGCATCAAAAGGAGAAAGATCAGAAACATTAAATGTAGCACCAATGTTATACTTACCTGGAAGGTCCAACTTGTATGCATTATCATTGATTCTTTCAAGGACTTGAAATGGATCATTCCTTCTTGGATGTTGCTTAGACCGCCTAGGGGCTGGAAATCTTCGATTATATGCAAACTCAATGAATGGCAAAAAATCCTCCCAATTTTTCAAGTTCTTCTGAATTATAGTACGTAACAAAGTAGATAAAGTTTTATTTCCTACCTCAGTTTGTCCATCCGTTTGAGGGTGACAAGTAGTTGAAAACAATAATTTAGTCCTCGACTTTCCTCACAAGACTTTCCAAAAATAACTAAGGAACTTAACATCACGATCAGACACAATACTCCTAGGAACACCATGGAGCCGTACTATCTCTCTAAAGAACAAATCAGCGATGTGGGTTGCATAATCAGTTTTATGACAAGATATGAAATGTGCCATCTTTGAAAACTTATCAACAACCACAAAAATCGAATCCCTACCTTTCCTTGACCTAGGCAAGCCTGAAACAAAATCCATAGAAATATCGACCTAAGGTGCACTAGGTACTGGCAAAGGAGTGTATAATCCATGTGGTAAGACGCTAGATTTGGCTTGCCTACAAGTAATGCATTTAGAACACGTTCTTTCCACATCACGTTTCATCTTTGCCCAAAAAAAATGTTATGTAACAATTCAAAAGTCTTACTTACACCAAAATGACCCATTAAACCACCTTCATGTGCTTCATGCACAAGCAGCTCATGCATAGAACTATTAGGCACACAAAGTCTATTTTTTCTAAACAAGTACCCATCTAATCTATAGAATTTTCCAAATGTTGCCTTCTCACATGCCCCATACTCGCTAGCAAAATCATCATCATTAGCATACAATTCCTTGATATATTCAAATCCTAATAACTTTGCAGTTAAAGTAGAGACAAGGGCATACCTTCTGGATAATGCATCAGCCACAATATTTTCCTTACCTTGTTTGTATTTGATTACATAAGGAAAGGCCTCAATGAATTCCACCCACTTGGCATGTCTTCTATTTAACTTACCTTGTCCCTTCATGTGCTTCAAAGACTCATGGTCAGTATGTATAACAAATTCCTTTGGCCAAAGGTAATGTTGCCAAGTCTTCAATGCATAAAGCTCCTTGTCATATGTTTGGTAGTTCAAAGCTGCCCCATTTAGCATTTCACTAAAATAGGCTATTGGCCGCCTCTCCTGCATCAAAACAGCGCCAATACCTATTACTAGGCATCATACTCAATCTTAAAAGTTTTAGAAAAATCAGGTGATGCTAATAAAGGAGCACCACATAACCCTGTCTTTAATTTCAATAAATGCACAATCTTGCTCACTACCCCATTTAAAACCCACAAATTTTTTAACAATTTCAGTGAGTGTTGCGTCTAGTGTATAGAAATCTTTGACAAATCGGAGATAAAAACTAGCCAAACCATGAAAACTTCTTACCTTAGTGATTGACTTAGGTGTGGGCCATTCCCTGATAGCCTTCACCTTTTCCTCATCCACCTCAATTCCTTTCGCACTAACAACATAACCAAGAAACACAACTTTATCCATGCAAAAGGAACATTTCTTTAAATTGGCATATAGTTTTTCTTTTCTCAAAACAGCAAGCACACAATGCAAATGATCAATATGCTCATCTAAGTTGTTGCTATACACCAAAATATCATCAAAATAGACCACAACAAATCTACCTATAAACGTATGCAATGCATGGTTCATTAACCTCATGAATATACTTGGTACATTAGTTAGATCAAAAGGCATTACCAACCACTCATACAATTCATATTTAGTTTTAAAGGCAGTTTTCCATTCATTACCCTCTTTCATCCTAATTTGATGATACCCATTTTTCAAATCAATTTTTGTGAAAACATGTGATCCATGCAATTCATCCAACATGTCATCTAGCCTAGGGATGGGATGTCTATACTTTACCGTAATGTTGTTGATAGCCCTACAATCAACAGACATTCTCCAAGTTCCATCCTTCTTAGGCACCAGCATCGTGCACGTATTCATGCTCTCTCTCACATGTCCTTTGGTCAGCAACTCCTCAACTTGCCTTTGAGGTTCCTTTGTCTCCTCCGGATTACTCCTATAGGCTGGTTGGTTAGGAATTGTCGCACCTGGAGCAAAATCAATTTGATGCTCTATTCCTCTAATAGGTGGCAATCCACTAGGAACTTCATTAGGAAACACGTCCTCATATTCCTGCAACAAAGAGACAACAACACTAGGCAAAGATTTGTCAAGCTCGTTAGTATTAAAACATACCTCTTTGTACAAAAGTACAAATATAGGCTTGTTTGTATAGAAAACACTCTTGACATCACTTGCCTTAGCATAAAAACTAGCTCATTTTTTTGTTTTCCTCTCATTTTTTTCACCCTCAATTGTCTTTTCACTCTCTTTTTTTCTTTCACTCTCTTTCTCATCATATTTTTTTAAACTTTCAGTCTCAATTTTTCTTCAAGTCATTCTCTCTTTTCAGTTTCATTTGATCTTCATACACTTGTCTCGGAGTCAATGATACAAGAGTAATGGTTTTATTATCTTTTAGAAAAGAGTACCTATTCTTGAACCCGTCATGATTGAACTTCCTGTCAAACTGCCATGGCCTGCCCAATAAAATTTGACTCGCATGCATTGGAACAATATCACAAAGTACTTCATCCGTGTACCTCCCAATTGAAAAAGAAACCAGTACTTGCTTATTTACCTTAACCTCTCCACAATCATTCAATCACTGTAACTTATATGGTCTAGGGTGTTTCAAGGTTGGTAAATTCAATTTTTCAACTAAAGTAGTGCTAGCCACATTAGTACAGCTCCCTCCATCTATAATCACATTGCATACCTTGTTGTTGATGTGGCATCTAGTGTGAAAAATGTTTTCTCTTTGTTGTTCGATGTCATCTTCTTTGACTTGGGCACTTAAAACACGCCTAGCCACAAGTGACTCACCCTCCACTGGCTACTTCACATCATCGTCACAAGCATCCTCAACTGATGGAATCTGGTCATCATCTCCCTCGCTTTCAGTTTCCACCTCTCCATCAATACGTGAATCCTCTTTTTGGGCATTGTGAAGCTATATGACCTACTCTCAAACAACGAAAACACTTAATATCACGATTATGAGTTTGGGATTCATTTTTACCTTTGTTGACACTGGGAGCTTCATCTCTCCTTTTTGGTGGTTCAATTTTGGACTTAAAAATAGCTCCTTCGTCTTTCCTACCATTTGACCTCCATGAAGCAGAGGAGCCCAGATTTGGGGAAAACCAAGTTCCTTTCCCTTTAAGCTGTCGTTCAACCTTTATTGCCATGTGCACCATGTCCTCCAACTCGACGTAGTGCTGCAACTCCACCACGTTGGCAATGTCCCGAGTCAGCCCATTCAGAAACCTTACCATGGTAGCTTCTCTATCCTCCTCTACATTTGCCCGAATCATGGCAATCTCCATCTCCTTGTGGTAGTCATCCATGCTCCTATAGCCTTGAGTAAGACTCTGTAATTTTTGATACAAGTCCCTATAGTAGTGACTAGGAACAAATCACCTTCTCATAATGGCCTTCATTTCCTCCTAAGTCTCAATTGGTCTCTCATGGCTTATCCTTCTGTTCATCACAAGTTGATCCCACCATATAATAGCATAGTCAATAAACTCAATGGCAGTGAGTTTTACCTTTTTCTCCTCGGAGTAGTTGTGGCACTCAATGATTAATTTCACCTTCTTCTCCCACTCCAAGTATGCTTATGGATCATTTTTCCCTTGGAATGTTGGTACTTCATTTTTATGTTTCCTAGGTTTCTGTCAGTCCCATCTTGCCATTTTGGATCTCTTCGGAAATCTCTACCACGCCTTTCTCCCCTTGGCACAAACCTGCCCTCATTGTTTAATGAACTTGATCATCTTCATCTTCAAACTCATCCTCGTGGTAGTCATCAGAATCATCTATGCGCGCACGCCTTTCTTGCCTTCTAGCATTAGGTCCTCTTTGGGGATGCTTCTGACGCAAAGTAGCAATAACAGTGTCTTGCTTATCCATCCAATCCCGAATATCATTAAACACCACGTTCATACGTTCAAATTGTTGCTGCATAGCCTGCAAAATGATGGATGACTGCCCCCCTCCTTCCCTATTTGATGTTTCGCCCTTGGAAGACATGCTTTTGAAACTACAGAAAATTGTTAGAAATAATTCCTCACAACACTCCCTCACATGTTTGCACTCAAATTATGTCACTCCACTAATGTTTCACCCTTAAATTGGCTTTTTCCCGATATTAGTCTTACACTCTCTTACCTTTTTCCACTCGTAGCTTTCCCTTTTCAGTTCTGCATTAAACTAATAAACTTGATCAGGGAATTCGACTCGTAGTGTTTAAAAAAATACCAATAGCAAACAAAATATGATAGAAACACTAAATCAAAGGAAGAGGACAAAAGAAAAACAAAATTTCGGTTTGAGAGAATTGAAACTACAAACAATATTTTTTTTTTTCGTTTTATTTTTCTTTTTTGATGTCCTCTTTTTTTTCTCTTTTTTTTTTTTTCATTTTTTTCACCTTTTTTTGGGGGGGGGGGGTGGGGCTAGTTGCACGATTTTAACCTAGTGCATGTCATAAAAAAAAAAATAAATAAAAGAACGATGAATAAAGAACACTAAAGGAGAAAGATAGGATGATAGCAGGAAACAAAAAATAAAGGGATAGAAAATTGATTTTAGAACTTGTGCTTTGATACCAAATGATGCGAACTTCAATCGATATGCTTTAAGACCCAACAACAATATTGGAATATTTACCCAAGAAAGGTAAAATTTAGATTTTGATTGAACCCTAACCCAACGTTTATAAGTGAAATGCGAACCTTGAGTATAAGTAACAGACCTTGACCCAGTGATTATAATTGAGTCATGAATCGAAGGTATAAAGTTTGAATGCCACAAGGAAGAATCCTTGATAAGTTCACAGTTCTTGAAGAACCAAAAGAAGAGCAAAGCCTTACATTTTTTTGATTTTTATTCAATAATCCTCTACTACAATGAGTGCACGCTATTTATAAGACATGACTGAAAAATAGAAAATATAAAAAACGTACTAAATAATAAAACCTTAAATAAAAGTTGATTTGCTTTGAAATTAGCAGATCCAAAATAGGAAAATAGCTAGAAAACGTTCTAAATAATAAAAGCCCTAAATTCAGGTAGATTTGGTCTGAAATAGCAAATAGAAAAAAATCTCCGTTAACTGATGTAGACTTGGAAAATCAATCAGTCATTAATTCACGCCATAAATCACTCCCAATTAAGCCAGATCAACTCTCAATAGCTTGGATTAAATTTATTATGCCTTCATCTTCCTTTGGGCCAAGTTTGGAATTTCCTGCGTTAGAATCAGCCCAAATCTCTTGAATCAGCCCATTAAGTGCTTCCTTGATCTTCTTGGATCTTGCTCTTGTAATAGGTCCAATTGGAACATGTAATGGATCCTTGAATGTTTTGTTGATTCTCATCAGAACTGAAGGTGGACCAAAATTGAACCAAAGTAGACCTAATTTAATCAAATAGAAATTGTTTAATTTTTAGGAAGAAAAAATTATCTTCAAAAAATCTTAGAGAAAAAAGTAAAAATTATATTACAATACAAAATAATTATTTATTTCCACACATTGCGTGAGTCTGTGACTAGTAATACTAGTCAACCCTTAAATAATTATACTCATCCAATAAAATAAAATAAAAAACTACAATCCTTGTTCATGTAAAAGGAGGAATTATTATTAATAAATCCCATTAATTAAATTCAAGATAAAACTTTATTATGTGAAAGGAGAAAAGCATTACTCCTAATAATTCTCCTGCATGTTAGGATTGATGGAAAATACATGTTTGCATCGCATACAAAATATACGCAGTGAAAAAGGAAAAAAACAGATCTACTTCATTCGCAATTGTTAACATGTACTATGCAAATTTCAGAATTCAAAAATAAGAAAGCGTACCTTGGTGTGGTGAAAATCAAAACCAAAATCAGAAGTACTCGAGAACACTTTTAATCTTCACTTCAATTCCATTTTACGCCCAAGAAGTGTGGTCTCTCAATCAGTTTCCAAGGGAGAATGAAAGAGTGTCTCACTCTCACATCCACACCATTTTACAATGATGTCTCACTTTTTCATACATTAAAATTTTGTATGTTTTTCTCCTTATAACTGATTATCTAATTGGGCTAGCCTTTTGGGCTTTTCCAATTGGGCTTTAGTATGTGACTTGGAGTGGGACCAAAAGAGACCAATAAGACACTAGCTTCAATGGGTCTTAAGTTTTTCTGTTAACTGTTGACAAGTCCAAAGTTACCATTAACTATATTTAATACCAATATATAAATATAGTTGCACTTTAGGCCTTATTAATTTATCCTAAGACTTCATTTTACATGTAACCCTTTCATAAAATATTTGTAGTAATACAAAATCATAAATGTAGACTGCCACTTTGAAGATTACTACATGTTAATCCTTGAGTACCCGATTTAATCCTTTAAGTTATTCATTATATATTTATGAAATCCAATTTTATAAATATATACTTTAGTAACTATTTTCTAAAGTAGTTAGGCCTAACATTTTGAATAACAAACCCATTAAACTTATTTCAAAGGAATATTTTGTATCTCCGTTAAGAGACTATGAATTTCATCTTGAGAATATATGTTCCATCAACATTAAATGTGGCTGCCCAACATATTGAGGTTTTGACCATTACTATAAATCTCACTCCTAATATATCAAAATAACCTGCACTTCATGATCAGGTTCATTATTCTCTCAAGATTAAGAGTTCATGTAAATAGAAGTCGTGAGATTTATTATTCATTTGACAGTCATTAAGAGAATAATAAATCTCACAATGGTCCAGTTCAATATGTCTTAACTCTTAAAATATATCAACATACCAACTAGAAGTCTCCACTTCCAAGATCAAGACAAATCATCTTAGTTGATATGTTATAGTTTTCGTAGATGAAATGCCCACTTTCATCACCGACTACGAACTAGAATTTTGAGTTTACAAAGAACTTGTGATTTATATATTTTTTTACTTTTCACATAAATCACATACTATGCATCTCATGGATTATATGATAATGTCCAATATTCATGTTACCATTATTTTCGATTATAATAAAACAACTTTATTAATACAACATCAAGTCATACATAATGTCATACTTAGCATCATACAATAGGATTTAAGGGCACTAATCCTAACAATCTCCCACTTGCCCTAAAAACTATTGTATAATTCATGCTTATCAGGATTGAAAATATAAAGACCATCCACAATATTGCCAGAACAGATAAACATTTTATCCTTCTTAATTACAACATTTTCTTTTAAGATAAGAGCTGCAGAAATTAAACTCCTACGAACATTAGGTACATATAGACAGTCTTCCAATATTAAAACCCTAGACTTAAAGCATAAATTAAACATTCCAACAGCCATAACCAGAATCCTGATCCCATCAGACAAAGTAAGAAACAATTCCTCTTCATTAAGCTGCCTGGTCTTCTCCCTGCAAAGAATTGCAGATATGATTAGTACAACCTGAATCCACACACCAGGAATTTGTGGGATTTTATACTAAACATATTTCAAGGAGAAAGGATCTTTTCATATCCTTATTCTTGGCAGTTTTAAATATTGGACAATTTCTCTTCCAATGTCCTTCTTCACCACAATAGAAACACTTTCCTTTGATCTTCTTTCCTTTGTCAGCAACTCCTAAGGCAATTTGTTTACCATCTTTCTTGGTGAAGTCCTTCTTCTTCTTCTTCTTCTTCTTACCCTTGCCTTTCTACTTAGGTTGAGAAGTAGAAGCTTTACCCATATTGGCTTCAACACTAGAAGTACTAAGGATGCCTTCTGCTGCTACCAATTCATTCATTAATTCAAACAATAGATAAATCTTTTTATTCATATTATAATTAAGTTTGAATTCCTTGAATGATTCTGGTAGTGACTGGAGTACCATATCCACTTGGGATTCTCTATCAATATCGACACCTAAAACCTCCAATGTATTCAAATTAAAGATCATTGTAAGACAATGCTCCCTCACTGAACCGCCTTCATCCATTTTGGTATTATAAATTTGCCTCATGGTTTCTTACCTTGCAGAATGGCCTTGCTCACTAAACATCTCCTTCAAACGTAGCATTATGTCCGAAGCTAGTTTTACATCCTGTATTTGATGCTGTCGAACATTTGAGATAGATGCTAGGATGTAGCACTTGACCATCTCATTATATTTATGCCAACGATCATATCGCTGTTTATGCTCTTTAGCTGTAAGAATAATGTCCAAATTTCTTTTCCAGTCAATATAATTGGATCCGGTCAGTTTGTTTTGATTAAGAATAGTAACAAGGGGGCTAAATGATGCCATGATCAAATCTGAAAACAATAAATATGAATATAGTAAGTAAAT
The DNA here is from genome assembly GCA_032878915.1 of Castanopsis chinensis. NCBI lineage: Eukaryota > Viridiplantae > Streptophyta > Magnoliopsida > Fagales > Fagaceae > Castanopsis > Castanopsis chinensis. The sequence continues at coordinate 12,122,183 of JAVQMG010000115.1, read as the reverse complement.
TGGACATTATCAATTTAGCATATAAATATATAGTATGAAACCTTAATAAAACTATAATATAATATATGCAACGACAACCCAATCCTATGTTCAAAATTCCTTGGAAACAAGTAAATTATAAACATTATGATTGATTGAGAACTATTCTCATTATTAGTGCTATCATGATAACTCTTATTAAACACTAATAACATGTCGTATTTTCTTTTAGCCTCTAAGTAATAATGACATAGCTCCGAAGGGAGGTTAACATTAAACTTAGTCTAATGTACACCATTGACTGAATTTTATGTGAGTCATTAAGTAACTCCATAGTAGCGTGGTCGTTCTTAATGTAAACACATATCATCCATCATTAAGAAGTTTAATCTATAGTTCCATGAAGTAAACACCCTCCAAAGGGAGCAAGGCATATACGCCAAGGTGAGGTGTTTAATCATATTACTACAAACCGTCAATGGAGGCCGTGAGATCCGACCCTTGTATCTCTCTCCCACTAGATGTTTTAAATTAAAGGTTTTTTATTTTGTATACATGTGTAATCTAATCACACATAGCCTTGCACTTTATACATTTGAAAACACTTAGAAAAAGTTCAAAATTCCCTTCAGTGGAATTTTCGCGGGTATCTTGTGACTAAGCTATTCCCACGAAAATGAATTAAGGAAAAAAAATGAAAACACAAAAATCAGACAGAAACTTTCGCAGCTGTATCGCGACTATTTCACGAGTTAAGTTTACCCGCGAAATTTTTTGTGAAAACACAAAATTCAGACAGAAGCTTTCGCGACTGTCTCGTGACTATTTTGCGATTAAAGCTTACTCGCGAAAAATTTTACTCGCGAAAAACCCGTGTTTTCAGTTTTTAAAAGGGAAGATCTACACAGTTTTCAACGGTTTTTCATGAACAAACAACCACAATATGAACATAATAGATGGAATTTGCTATCAAAACTGAATTCTATTGATGCTATAGCCTTAAAGATCAATTTAACATACTTAAATTCAAATTTAAATAACATTATAACATCAATATCAGTTTTCATCAAATTATAGTTTCAACAACCATGCAGAAAATTAAATACATATATAATCTTCTAACATCGTGAAACTATTATTTCTAGTTCTAAAACTCACAAAGCATGTTATACAAATTCGAATCGAAGACTGCTCTGATACCATTTGATGGAAAAATGCATGTTTGTATCGCATACAAAACATATGTAGCGGAAAAAAAAAAACGGATCTACATCATTCGCAATTGTTAACATGTACTATGTAAATTTCAGAATTCAAGAACAAGAGAGCGTACCTTGGTGTAGTGAAAATCAAAACCAAAATCAGAAGTACTTGAGAACACTTTTAATCTTCACTCCAATTCCACTTTACGCCCAAGAAGTGTGGTCTCTCAATCAGTTTCCAAGGGAGAATGAAAGAGTGCCTCACTCTCACATCCACACCATTTTACAATGATGTCTCACTTTTTTATACATTAAAATTCTGTATGTTTTTCTCCTTACCGGGTGAAGAATTATATTTGTATTTAGTGGTGTGCCCATATGCAATGAGCTCGGCATTGATAGAGAAGAAGGGAGGATATAGAAGCCGATTTACTATACGAGCCGGGTGCTAAAAGAAGCGGAAGGACGATATCCAATGATGGAAAAGCTAGCCTTGGCTTTGGTCATGGCCTCTAGGAAGTTGAGGCATTATTTTTAGGCTCATGTCATCAATGTCATGACAGATTATCCCCTAAAGAAGGCAATGAACAAGTTGGAAGCGGCAGGATGACTAATCTAATGGGCCGTGGAGCTTAGTGAGTTTGATGTTAGGTGCCAACCAAGAAGTGAAATAAAAGCATAAGCATTGGCAGATTTCATTGCGGAGTTTACTCCCAGTCCGAATGACCTAGACAGAGAGGAAGGGTTTCAAAGTTGGGTCATCAATGTAGATGGCTCATCCACTTTATATGCAGGGGGGATTGGAGTTATACTCAAATCCCCAGAGGGAGATAAGTTGGAATATGCAGCCCGTCTACAATACCAAACCACCAACAACGAAGCTGAATACGAAGCTCTCCTCAAAGGATTGGAATTGGCTAAGTCCTTAGGGGCAGAGTCAGTAGTCATCCAAGGAGACTCTCAGCTTGTTATCAATCAAGTGAATGGAATGTGTAAAGCAAAGGAAGATCGAAGGAAGATGTATCTCAACAAATAAAGCGGCTCATCCAAAAGTTTAAAGAGGCTAGTTTTATTTAACTCTCGAGAAAGGAAAACATAGAAGCAGATGCTTTGGCGAAAGCAACTTCAACAGGAGGAGTTATGGATGAGTATGACAAAGTCCAATACATGTCGAGCATAGATCTTCTAGAAATATAACAAATAAGAGGGGAAGAAAATTGGATGACTCCAATAATAGTTTATCTTAAAGGTGGAAGGCTTCCAAAAGACAATGACGAGGCTTAGAAACTGAGGATTAGGGCTGCCAAGTATGTCCTCATTGACGAAGTGTTGTACAAACAAGGCTTCTCTCAGCCTTACTTAAGGTGCCTAGCTCCGAACGAGTCAAGCTACGTATTGAGGGAAGTTCATGAAAGAGCATGCAAAAATCACTCGAGAGCGAGATCACTAGTCCATAAAGTCGTCTGTGCAAGCTACTATTGGCCAACTATTCAAGTAGATGCTAAGGATTATGTCAAGGTGTATGACTGGTGTCAACGATTCAGCAACGTCCCCAGACAACCGTTAGAGTATATAACCTCGATGATGGCCCCATGACCCTTTGCTCAATAGGGACTAGATATCTTAGGTCCCTTTCCACTAGGAACCAAGCAGATGAAATTTAGCAAAAATTACTTAGCAGAACGTCAAAAACTTTGTTTAGAAAAGCATTGTATGCAGGTTCGGGGTACCTAGGGTACTAGTGTCTAACAACGGATGACAGTTTGACAACACAACTTTCAGGGACTTTTGTGAGCAACTTGGAATCAGGAATCATTATTACTTACCCTCCCACCTACAGGCGAACGAACAAGCAGAAGTTGCAAACCGGTCCTTATTGAAGATCATTAAGACTCAACTTAAGGGGGCAAAAGGAATATGGCCAGATGAGCTACCAGGTGTTCTATGGGCTTATAGGATAAATGTGAAGACCCCCATAGGGGAAACTGCTTTCAAGGTAGCCTATGGAAGTGAAGCAGTGATACCTACAGAAGTGTACATGGCAAATCACAGGGTGATGAAGTATTAAGATGAGGATAATGAAGAGCAACTTTGTCTCCGCCTTGATCTGATAGACAAGATAAGGATGGACGCAGAGCACAGGGCAGCAAGGTACAAAAATCTCATGGCTAGGCAATATGATGTGATGGTGAAACTCAGGCGTTTCAACATTGGGGACCTTGTCCTTAAAAAGGTCTCTTTGGTAACCAAGAACCCGACTCATGGAAAACTGGGCCCTAATTGGGAAGGACCCTATAGGGTCATTAATTGCAAAAGGCAAGGATCGTACTACTTGGAAGCGTTAGATGGACAGAAGCTAGAGCACCCTTGGAACGTTGAGCATCTGAGAAGGTACTATCAATAAAGGGTCATCCTGGACGAGCGGCAACATGGACGAAGTTGAAGTGTTTCCCTCATCTTTATAACTACTACAGCGTGTTTTAATATCCCTTTAAAGTACATTGGTTCCTAACTTTTGCACTGTTTACGGACTAACTTTGTGAAGGATGAAGTTATGTACTTGGTTTGTATAAGTATTTTAATTCTCTAAGGCACTAGCTTCTAAGCATGTGCCATGCTTGTGGAAGTTATCTATGTTATATATAGTTTGGATTTCCAATATATGTGATGCATAAATTTCTAATTTTCATGATTTCATCCACAAAAAGGCTTAAGGCCTAAGACGAATAAATTCTCTAGATGTAGGGAGGTAACATCTATTAGCTCTCCTTAAAATAGGGATAAAGCAATGAAAAATAAGCCAAGGCATGCTCATCTAAATGATGGAAAAGAAAAAGCCCAAGGCGTATTCGTCCAAACAATGGATGAGAAGATGCATGCATGAAAGAATGCTCAAAATCTATGGATAAGAACCAGCAAAAACAATCCAACCTTTAGATGAGTAAAATGCTGGAAACATTATGCCTAGAGATGAGTCCTGTAAAAGGACCAGCTATCAAATCTCTAGATGATTAAAACTGGTAAAACCAGTGCCATTGGTAATTCGTAAGATGAGTTATTCATATAAAATTTAAAGGATGAAGTTGTTAACATGGACGAGCCAAGAGCCTTCATGAATGGACGAACCACACTTACAACCAGTAAAATGGATGATGTAAAAAAAAGTGAGGGATTTGTCCATACAACAATATATTCAATATTGAATAAAAAGTAATGAAAATAAATATTCATTCATCAAAGTTTTAGAAAGAGTAGACAACCATCGTCCAAAAACCCTTGTAAAGTAAAAGCCTAAAAGGCAACTGTTTGGAAGCTTGTCCTAAGTATTATGAATGAGTGAAATGTACTTCAATGATTTTAAATGGTCCTAAACAAAGGCAAACTTTATCTTCACTGTGGGGGGTCGTCTCCAACGTTAGGCTTATCTGGGGTAGGCTTAGTGGTGGCATCGTCCTCAATATTAAATATCTTCTGAGCTCGTCTGGAGGAGGGAGCTTATAGCAACATCAAGGTTAAGTTTAATGGAGCTAAAGTCAACCTCGGGAAAGTTTTCCATAGCATCCATTTTGAAGTCTTCAAAGCCCGTTGCATAGTTGGTGTCTAACAAATCAGTGAATTTTTTGGATGCTTTGAACTCCACTACAGCTTCTTCTTTTGCCTTCTTAAGAAGGGTACTCAACTCATCATTCCTCTTTTGGAGGTGGTCAAGACGAGTATCTTTCTCAATAGCATCAGGCTTCAACTCCTCAACCAGGTTCTGCAACTCCTTGGCCTCATTTTTGGCCTTAGTTGCCACCTCAGCCTAACCCTTGCAGTCGTCTTTGACCTCTTGGATCCTATTCTCTAGAAGGATCCTCGTCTTGTCCATCCCCGTGGCTTGCCTAGACGCAACAATGAACTTCAACATGGCCTACACAAGTGATTAAAGAGTTCTATTAAAAATAATAATAATAATAATAAAAAATAATAATAAAAATGTTACTAAGACAAGACGAGAAAAAGGTGTTTACTTTGAAAAGATCATGAACACTAGAATGTTCAAATTCTCTCAAGGACATGTCATAGCACACAGCCACGTCCTCACCAGTTATAGCCTTTCCAAACCTCTCCCAAGCCAAGTCTTCATTTTCTAGAAGGTTCATAGGGACCCTCCAGGAAGGTTCGGACAACGTGGGAGTAGTGGTCTTGGTCGGAGTGACGTTAATGGGGATGGACGAGTCAACATCAACAATTGGGATGGACGGCTGGGAGGAAGGAGGATTAGGCTTAACTGTCTCAGGCCTAGACAATTCGTGCCTCGCCTTCTTCCCTTAAGGACTAGGAAGGTTTCTCAAGTCTAGCTTCTTGGGCAAAGATTTTCTTTTGTCTCCATAAAAAAAACCAAGGCTAGGATTGAGCCTCAGGCCTGGTTGCTTCATCCACCACCTCATTCCCCTTATTCTCCTTCATAGTTGCCATCCTTAAAAGAAAAGCATAATGTGTTGGAAAGTATAAGTCAAATAATACTTACAAAATTTATAAGTAAAAAAGAAGACTCACGTCTGCAAACAGTAAGCTCGTGAGCAAGGGCTTCAGTAGACGGCTCAGGACCAAGTCACCAATGAGTGGAAACTCCTATTAGCGTGTAGACGAGCTCTATGGATGCAGTCATGGTGGAATTTACTTAAAGAGGGTCGTCTAACAGCTGTTAAAAAAATAAAAATAAAATAAAAGAGAGAGAAAGAGAGAGAGAGAATAAGGTTAGACGATTGCAAGCAAAAGATAAAAACACATTAAAAAAAAACAGACAGCAAAGCAAAACAAAACATACCTTCAAGACGAAGGTTCTCTAATTCTCCAATGTAAAGGGCAAATGGATCCTTGCCAACCTCAATAGGGTGCCCAGCTCAGAAACTAGAGACAAAGAAAAACTCCCTCTTCTAGTTTCTGTCAGATGTAACCAAGGATGTAATCAATATACAGTCATTGCCCCTAGCCGTAAATTGATAAAAGCCCAAGGACTGACTAATCTCTGAAGATTTGTAATAGTAGAGGAACTCATCCATAATGAGAGGACAGTTCCCTTCAAATACTTCCCTCCATAAAATTTACAAAGAGACGACGAGTCTCCACTCATTAAGGTTAAATTGGCAAACTCTTAAACCTAATCTAGTAAGTAATTCTCTAGCAAAGGCATTTAAGGGTAATCTAAGCCCCCCTAGAAGGTAAGCCTCATAAATGCCTATCTCATAACAGGGCTGGCAGCACCATTCCCCATGGACGGCTAACCTAGGGTTAAGGTTGTCTGGGATTTGGTACCAACTCCTAAGGGCAGCTAATCTCCTTTCATCCGTTTTGGAAGGAATGCCTACAGCACAACTGTACATGGTTTCTACTTCGTCTAAAGGAGGACACAAAGGAATACTCGTCAAGGTGCCAGCCCCAGAAGCTGCCTTCATCCTAAGATGTTCCTGAAAAACCTCAAGAGGAACTCCAGGAACACCAGAGGTGTATTCCTCCGTGGTATTACCACTACTACTACTATCGCTATTAGAACCACTATAATTGGTGGAGTCATGGTACTCGTCTATAGCTTTATCTACACTATTACTAGAAAGGAGAAAACAACCTCAGACATGTTGAAATTTGAAGGAAAACCTAAGAATGAGAATGAGGAGAGTACCTGACTCAAGACGAAGGAATACTAAGGACACTGGAATACTTCTAGACGAGGCAATGGACAAGGAGTGTCAAAAAAATAAAATTTGAGAAACGTGAAGGGTACAAGAGGAATTTCGCTATTTATAGGCGGAAAGTTTTGGCATCTAAATCGACAAAACCAACCAGAGAATGGCGTGTGGCATATTCCTCGGAGAAGTAAATCGACGCAACCAGTCACTTATAAAATCATGACACGTGGCACAACGTTGATAAAAAATAATGATGGCTCGTCTCAAGACTCAACGATATGCTAGACGACCCCTGGACGAAGGGGCAACTGGTGATGAACTGAAAACAAAGCA